>VZTF01003047.1:649646-954762 GCA_013397755.1 Cnemophilus loriae | reverse complement strand
CGGCTTGACGGCTCCTGGAGCGTGAACTCCTGCGAGGGAGAGGTTTGGTTTCCCAGCAGCTCGGCTTTCTGGGTTACTTCCTGTCCCATTCTTTAGCACTTATCTTTACTTCCATTCCCTGGAGGAGCTGCCTTGACAGGGCAGCGGTCCTGCCGTTATTATCCCTTCAACTCCTTAGTATCCTGAGAGAGTGTCCTCCTTTTCCAGGAGAGATCCCGATTTTGATGAATAATCCCTTTCCTTCCAAATTTGTGAATTGCTCTTCCTATTTTGCCCAGCTATTGCTTTTGTATTAACCAGTTTTGTTCTTCGTTTCTCTCTTTTATGTCATTGTGTGGCTCAGTTCTACTTTTTTTTTTTTTTTAGGTTTAAGCTGCCTTAAAGGAGAATTAAAAATAGTGACTCCAAAGAACAAAATAACACAGAAGAGAGAACACAGCACTCAAAAAACCCCCAGAAAGGTGATGATTCATTTAGACTCTCAGAGTCATCCTAGACACATGGTTTGGCTGGGATTGGGGCCCCTTGTGTTTTTATGGATTTGAATAGGTAGCATTAGATTTCTTTGTTCTCTTAAAACCTACTTGCTGTTGACCTTTTAAAGTTTGAAAGCTCTGAAGCCCATTTGAAGTACAGTTCCTCTTGTAACACTTCATAATTTTCTAAAATTATTCTGCAAATGTTATTTTGATTATGAATTGCTACTTAATGAGGTTTTTGTGTCTCCATCTCAGGAATGTCACTTAAAATTACTTCGCTCTAGGTCGTTAAAAGGATCTTTTCTTAAAGTCTTTCCACAAATTTATGGGTTCAACACTGCTTCTGTTTGTGTTTTGATTCTAAAATCTTTATTGGCCTAGGTCATGGTAATTGCATTATGTTGGTTTAGTCATTCCTCACTCCTGCGTGGGTCACTTTTTTGTGTGTGTGCTGTAACGGAGCTGCAAAAATTGAAATTGATTTAATTGGATGGTGTCTGCTTACAAGCACTTACTTTTTGGGCTGAGATCATAGACGAAGATGATGCTGTTGGGCGCTTGAGGGGAAAAAATGCAAGGAGTCGTCAAAACCAATCCTGCTGGTAGGAGGGAGGTTCTGTTTCAGGGGGAGAGCTGTTCGTAGGGAGAATTGCGTGTTTTACGTGGTGAGATGAAGAGATGGATCCTAGCAGAGAGAGTGGGGGGGTGAATGATGTCAGTCAGTCTTTTTCTGCATCCTGCTGTTAGCGTGCTCCAAAGGATGGAGTTTCTGCGCGTTCTTTTAACGCAGGGTCCGTCTCGAAGCCATTTTAAGCTGTTTCAAACGTAGGTGAGTTTGGTTTTTTGGCGAAGATGCCCTCCCATAGAGGTCCCTCTGGTCTGCGTCGTGTTTTCAGAGATGTCACTGACTGTACCAAAACGTTGTTCATTGTTGGCAATCGGTTGTTTTTGAGCATTAGCCTGCAGGAGAAAGAGCAGTATCTGTTGCCAACAGCCTTGGTCGAGGCTGGGTCATTTTTCCAATACAGATGTCTTTAGATTAAGACAAAAAGTAGTTGCTCTGTGTTGAAGATTAAATAGAAAATGCTTCCATAACACAAGTGCAAGAAATTCTGAGATACCGTTTGGAAGTGCAGGGAAGAAATTTTCCATGTTATTTTGATAACCCACGAGTAATAGCAGAACTTGTGGACATGCCCAGTGTGATTCCAGGAGGAATTCCTGCTAATAGGTGAGACAGATGTGCATCAGTACAAACTTACCGGTGCAGTTATGGCACGGCTGTTTCATCTGAATTTAGTTTATTATAACTCTCTTTTCCCAACCTATCCAGTGCCTCTCACGTCAGGGCTGTAGCTGCTCCAGCAGGACACCTCTTGGTGCCGAAAATTCATGAGCTCTTTGGGATTTATTCACAACAGGAGACCTTAAGTTTTTGTTTGATTTGTGAAGTTCCTTCCTAATGTGAAATGCCAGTGCAGCAAAGTTTGATTCAGATGCAGAGACTGGAATTGAGTTCATAGAAATCAGGGAATTAACTTCTGGCAGAAGTTTGCACATGGTTGAAACAAGGCACAGAGATCACTGATAGGCTGAAGTCCTGCTCTTGATCCCTGGAAGAAATGCAGCATGTTGCAAGTACAGCAACCCTTCAGAGTAAGCTTTAGTCTTCAGGCTATATACTCATTTTGGGTTTGTTTTTCCTCATTGTGAATTCTAAACCCTTAAAGGAAATGTGCTGTCTGAGGGATGGTTTTGTTTTGTTCCAGATATTATCACAGTGAAAATCTTTCTTTGTCCACTAAAGACATCCAACAAATTTTGTCCGCTTTTTGTCCTTCTTTTAGGCTGTATTAAATAGAAATAGGTATCAAATATACTTCTAGGGATTGTTGAATGACACGAACTCTGTAAGCAGCACTCAGTTCATCAGCTGTGCTGTGAGAATTAGTGCTGAAGTGACTCCTTTAATGTGGTTTGAACTCGCCATTGGTTCCTGCTTCTGTCACTCTGTGCAGTGTTGGTGTTTGGGTTCTCTAATGATAGTAAGTCATGTGAAAATACATAAATCTTAGCAATTAACACTTGCTACAGATTAATTACTTACAAGGCTAAGCTTCCATCTGACTTTTTGCTGTTTACAACTTAGTAACAGCACTGCTGTAAGTTGGAAGAGAATTGGTATTTTTTGCTTGGTACACGAGGATCTCCAAGCATGCTGCAGAGCACAAGCTCCCTGCAGTTTGTCAGTGCACATCTTGAGGGAGGAGGTTCTGGCTGTGTGAACCTGATGCAGCATTCTCTACCAAAAAAGAGCTGTAAGGCCTTGCCTTAGCATCAGCATTGAGGTCTTGCCTTCAGAAGGAATTGCAGGATTTTATTCACAGAGCTCTGCTTGTGCTTGTGCCAGTGTATGAGTGGGGGTGCTGAGGATGGTGAGTAGTTGCTGCGCTTTCTGGAGGTGAAGTTTCCCTCAGGTTTGCAGACCTGAAGTTGCTTGAGCTGGGTGGTTTCTGTGATTCTCCATCAGGCCCAAAGTCAGACCTCACGACCTCTCTGTGAGATGGATAATTGTAGTAAAATGACACCTCTGTGCTTCAGTTTCACCCACCTGCAGAATGACAGCTGCTTATTAGTGTGTAACAACACCATCTCTAGTTCTGTGAACACCTGAAGTGGTGGGGCACTTGTATATTAACTCTTTTGGTTAATTTAGATTTAGTATGTCTGAGCTACGAGCTGGCCTTACGGGAGCTCTCACGAGAAACGTGTAACTTTTAATGACGGCTTGTGAGGAGTGAAGGCTTCTTTCCTTTGAAGCAGCAGTTCCTGTGTGATGTTTTGGATTCATGCACTGTTAACTCATTGCTTTCGGGCCCAGCAACTCGCATGTGTTGCCTGGTGATTTTCATCTCAGCCACAGGGATCCCTCGCTTGGTGTCTGTCTGGGCTGTAGCATGGAACATTCCGCAGAAAATATATTCAAGATTATAAGGCTCTGTGAAATTTTGTTATTTCACATGTTACTTGCAAACTTCACGATTGTGGTGTGAGAATGCAAATGACAACACAATTGTTTGCCCTACTCTTGTCTGAAGAGCTCCTGGAATAGGAACCTGAGTGACAGCTCAAGGTGATGGTTGTGTTTAGTTTGTCAGAAATATACTGACCATTTTTAAAATGCCATTTGAGTGAGAACACATTTAGCTTGTTCAAGTTTTGAGATGGGTAGGAGAAGTGAGTCATGAGACTAATGAAGGCTGATGTGATTATCCTTATTCCACAGGGCTTTCCTTTTTTTTGTATTGTTTATTTGATTTAAATGTCTTGGAATACTTCAACCACGGGCAACTTGGACCTACACTGATTAGGTCTATGCCAGATACTAAATGTCATGTAATGGTGCACTTTCCTTGTTGTACAGAGTTAGGCTGACATCAGTAATTTCTTGTCCCTACTCTGCTCTTGGATGTGTAATCTCAGAGTTTAGGAATCAGGTCTATCTCTCAGGCTGTGTGAACGAGCAAAATACTGGATTTTGAGGTCTTGCTTTTTGTACCAACCTTTAACTTTCTTTAAAGTAAGTGTATACATATGTTGGAATTAATTTTCCGCATGATGTTTGCAGTGACTTTAAAGAAGTGACACATTGATGTGGAAAAGTCTAAGATCTCTTTGACAACATGAGACATTATCAATAGATAATGAGGATGTTTGTCTTACCATTTTTATTTGCTGCTGCTTCTACTATAATTATTAGTGTTTTAATCAAACTTTGTTAAGTCATTGAGTGAGGGAGCTTTACTTTCACTAAATATGACTTATTTTTATTAAAGTTGCAGATCTTACTCTTGCCATATGCAGCTAATTTTCCTTTGGGGGGAAAAAGCTTGTTACTTTTTTAGTGGAGCAATCTGTTACCTAGTCTGTAGTCTGTGAAGTCAGTGCAATTCTAATTTGCATCAGCTAATAAAAAATGTGTGGGTTTTAAAGTGAAAATCATGCAAAAATTTTTTTAAAAAAAGGTGAACGACTGATCATCTATGCAAAAAAACAAGGCTAGAAATGTGATCAAATTAGGTCATGGCAGTGCAGTTTTGTGCAGGGCTGTAAGCATATCTGAAGACCTTGTATGCTTTATCTTGGGAAGCAAAGCTCTTGGAAAATGTGCATAAGAGGGATGAAAAGGGCTTTTTTTCATCCTTCTCTTTGAGCTATCATTGCGGAAGCATAATTTTATGTTGCATTAAGTGGCAGAAATTTCAACTTAAGCTAAGAGCTGCACAGTTCATGGAACTGTTCTGGTGCAACTCATTTGCAGAAGAAACGAGTCACAGTTGGGTTTGTGTGATCAGCTGTACAATTAAGTATTTAATGGTTTTATGGTTTATTATATTATTGCAGTGCTCAGATGAGATAAGGGCGCCTGTCACTAAAAGTTTGCAGCCAAAGGAAATGAAAGGTCAGATAGAGGTGTACAAAGAATTAGTGAAATAACACTGATGAGTACAGGAGAAATGGTCTTGGATTGACCCTGATCACTGCAGGTGACAGGGAGGATAAGGGGGGGTTAGTCTGAAGGAGGAATCTGCACAGGGATTGTAACTGGCATTTGGTAAACCTTAATTCTAAAAGGGTATCAAGGTAAAACTTGGTTCTCTTTGTATATGAGGAAAAGGGTGAAGATTTTTGAGCTGGTGGTTATCGTGGAGGTGGCTGTACCTGTTCAGGAAACACAGCATGTATCAGCTTGAGCCATCACATGAGGGAGAGGAGACAGGCTGGTGGCTCTGCAAATCCAGCTGAAGGACACAGCTCAGTGCTCTATGGGCTCAGGTTTTATTCTTTACACAGGGAAGCAGAAATGGGATGGAGGTTTAAAAAAAAAACCCCAAACCCCGTACAAAAACAACAATAAAAAAAACCCCCACAAACAAATGAAAAACCCACAAAATTAGTTTGGGAAGAACTAAATGGATCCTGAATGTTTTTCCTGGCAGCTGACTCCCACAGGGAGATGTTGAGCAGTGAGGCAGAAATACCTACTGTAACCTTTGCATCCATTTTTGTTCCATACAGGAGGAAATACGCGTAATTATTAGAGAAGGGTGTAGACCACTTCTTCAAGCTTTACTCCAGAGAGGAAGCATGCCTCTCATTTCTCTTGTCTTCCATAAAATATTCTCTGTAGCCTTTTCCTCATATGGCAGAAGCAAACTCTCCCCACCCCAGCCTCTGGAGGACTCTTTGATAACGATAGAAAACACACTTTGGGTCTTTTCTGACACAGCTGCATTAAAATGTAGTATTCTCACACAAGAACAAAGTAAGAGTAAGTAAACCTCTGACTTTTATTCTTTGCAACTAACAAGAAATACCATTTTTTTTTAAGGGGTAGCAGGTTGTTTGACACACATGGGCACAGAAGATTATGAACAGTGAAGACAATGAAGAGTGGGACATCCATCAAAGAGTAACAACCTCTTATAAGGTAATTCAGGACCACACTGAGTTTATCCTGTTGTACTTGCAAAATCAATTAAGTAACTGTTGTTGTCCTCCATTTTCATGGCACTATAAAATCATTATAACCAAGAATATATAGGTATATTTTTTCCCCCTGTGCTTCCTTTCATTTTTTTACTTGCATGCAGAAAGCCAATATGTAACAACCCAAATGCATGCTGAGTTCTGAATGAGATTGATTACAGTTGCAAAACATTAAATATTAAATGCCAAAGGGCTACTTCCACTAGTCCTCCTTCTCGTCTCCAAAGATTGATGTCTTAAATGGGGCTTTGCAAACAGGAGTTTTAAATGATCTATGGAGCAGAAGTGAAAATGTTTTCAAAGCTGGTGTGTACCTAAAACTATCCTGAAACCTTTAATGTTATGGTTAAGTATTCTTGTCATTTGAATTTCATTGCTTGCCATAGGGGTGAGATGGAAGAGTGGGTATTTACAGAAACTGTGCAAGTGATGAAAGAGCTGCCTGACTTTGTCTTCTGCTTTGTATGTTTTAGTACTTATGTACTTTAGTACCAGCTCATTTGAATAAGCTCTGCTAGTCACATGCAACATATGGAGCCAATGCCAATTTTTTATAATGCTGCATTACAAATATACCCACCAGCTGAGAAGTGTGAGAGAGAGAGCTCTGCTTCTCCTTAACCAACTGTCTTCACAGAGAGTTGCAGGGGGAATACTGCTGGCCCCTCAAATGAGAAATCCCATTTCACTTCATCTCTTTAGTCATCTCGTCTCTTTCTGGAGCATTTTGAGCAGCTAGTCTGACCTTAGTTTTCAGGACCACGTAAGGGCTTGCAAGTACTGGTCCTTTACAAGAAAGGGCTGTAAAAATGGCATCATAAACTTTGTTTACATTAACTTTTGGTCAGATATTCTCAGTTTGAGAAAAAAGCTTTCATATCTTGGTTTTGTAGGTATTCAGAAACTAGGGCTAAGAGGGACACAGTCTGAATTACTGTTTTTTAAGGGTTTTGCACGACTCATCATCAGTTAGATTCTACAGTCAGTTTTCACCTGCAATTCCAAAGGAAGATCTTACTCTTGCAGCTGGAATTTCATTAACAGTGCTGTTAGTGGTGTGATGCAGAGTGAAGTCAAGCTCACTGTCCTACAGGTGAGCATGTTCTGAAGTGCTAATTGGAGTTTAGAAAAGAGCTTAGCAAAAGCTTATTAGAGTCAATAGAAATACTTCCATTGTCATCAGATTAACCAAGTTTGATTTTTGGAATATTCTGCAAAAGCTGACCTATTGAGTTAGCAGTTGCTGCTTTGTAAATCCCCTTTCCTCCCAGTCCCAGATAATGAAGTTCACACTATAAAACAAAACAAAGCCAGTTTCTAAGCCGTGTATAACATATGGAGCTAAAAAGTCTTCTTTAATAACCCTGTGCTGAAGTAGTGATTGTTGCCATACATGGTAAGCTGAAGCATTTATAAATGTCAAAGACAGGCATTTGCTGTGTGTAATTTCCATATTTGCAGGGTAACTAGGGTCACTGGAGCACCTGTTAATTATGAGTTCTTATCTCTCCAAAAAGCAGATAAATAACTTCTTTACCATGGGCATGATGAGGTTGTAGAGGAGCAAATACGTGCTGTGCCTTTATCTGCAAAGATGGCAGTGATTGATGTTTTCACTTTTCTCTTGTCTGTGGGTATATCTGGATCACAGGAAAACAAGTGTCCAGTGGGACATGGGGAGTTGATTGCAATGTCTCTTGAATGACCTGTGGATCACGAGGATCTGAAAATCCTCATGATACCTAAAAGAAGGTTTAGGTGGTGATGAGGGTTGATAAACCAAAAAATCACTGTAAATTTTAAGTTTTGCTTAAAATTCATTTTCATCATTAGAACTTTTCTTTGTACTTCAATGTTGATTAACTTTGCAGGAGTTTAAATACATTCCTCTTTTTAATCTTCTAGGTCTGTGTTAATATCCATCCACCTTTGAATATTTTCTGAGGCTCCTATTGCTCAGCATTACCTTTCTCATACCCTACTTTTATTCTTTCTTCTGATATTCCTTTCCATTTTAGGAGTATGGCATGTAAGACACGATGGATGTGAAAATGCAAACACTTCACTTTGTGTACTGGGGAACAATCCCTAAATACCTGTTTATTTTCTTGTCCCCAAGTAGAACTGCAGATGGTACTTTTCAAGCAGAGCACGGAGTACACAGTACTTCTCTCTTTCCCAATGTGTGCTTGTTTCTAGGCTCTTTTACAGTGGCTATTTTAGATACCCTTTTGGCCCAGCTCTCATATACTCTGTCAAGGTAATTATAAATTGAATTATTCTGATATATGTTCTCAAGGTGTTTGACAGGACTATAGTAACTGCACTTAAGTGTATTTTCAAGTCTCATATATTATTATCCTTGTATTTGATTTTTGGAATGTGGAAGTTCTTTGCAGCCTCTATGCACTAATTAAAAAGTGCTCAAGCCAGAATACAAACAGTAGGCTCTAATTAAAAAAAAAAAGAAGGGTGAAAAAGGGAAAAAGATAATTAAAGTTTTCAGTTTGAACATCAGTGTCACTAATACTCACGTGCAGTAGGTCGCAGGATTATATTGGTAAGATACTTTCACTGAAGCTTAGAAGGGCTGCATTTCTAGAAAAACAAAGAGTGTGGTAGTTCAGTTACTGTAGCAGTGCAGTGCTGCTTCCTGCAACAGTTTGGATCATCCATTCCATAGTTTGGATTATCCATTTAACCAGTGTCTCTGGAGTTAGTTAGTGATATTAACCGCAGTGTGATTTTGAAATGAGTGGTGGGTTCTGGAGATTTTTCATTTTGCTTACTGCTCGGTTGCTTTAATTGTGAACTGCTGTTTGATGCTGTCATTTCTGAAGAAAACATTTACTATTTATAATGTGCAAGTGTCCTTTTCTTTTGCAGTTCAGTGATGTCAACCATGTACTGTGATTTTGCTGGTAACAGTGAGATCATTTGGGGTTTATCCTCTGTGTAACATCACTTTTCTCGGCACATAGAGAGAAGTCTTAGCATCGCCTTTCCTTAGTCCCGATTTCTTTTTCCTAGATACCCCATTTCTGATCCCAATCCTAATTTATTCCTGCTTCCCATTGATTGAAGGTGACTCGTGCGAGCTCATGAGGCTCCTGTAAAGGCCAGACTCAGCTAGGATGTTACACCACCACTGCCGGAGGAACCCTGAGCTACAGGAAGAGTTGCAGATCCAGGCTGCCGTGGCCGCCGGCGATGTTCACACCGTGCGCAAGATGCTGGAGCAGGGATATTCCCCAAACGGTCGGGATGCCAATGGCTGGACCTTGCTTCATTTCTCTGCAGCAAGAGGCAAGGAGAGATGTGTCCGTGTTTTTCTGGAACATGGAGGTGAGCTGCCCACAGAGAAAAATCTTTATACTCAGCTGACACCTTTCTATCCCAATTTCCACTGCAGGGCTTTCCAGCACTGATTAGATATCGAAATACTTCTGGTTATCTTTTGTAATTATTTTTTATTCTTTTTTTCTTAATCTCTGTTTATTTCTGATGCATACTCTTTGAATGATATCACAGATTAGCTTTATATCTTAATAACTTCTTTTCCCCCCAGCATTACCTAGGAATTGTTTAAGGAATGAATAAGCATTATGAAAATAGGGCAGCAGGACTCATTATAAAATGAAATGCACTCACAGCACTCGCTACAGGCTTTTCTTCTCTGTTGGGGGGTATTATTAGAGGAAGGCAGATCCTTGAATTGAAATCCTAGGGAAGTTTGTTTCAGAATTCTAGAGCAAGTTAACCAGTTGCATTAAAGACTAAGTTTAATATATGCTTTAACAGAATCTGGTAAACTTTATGAAAAGAGTCCTTTTTGTGCAAGGACTTTAGTGTCAGCTAATCCAGGTGAGTTTACAGCTCTCCTGCATCCAGCCATGATGGAACTTTATTTCAAGAAGTGGCTGAGTTTTGTTGATTTAAGTGATGCTCATGTCGGTGATGATTATTATCCCTCAGGTAGTACAGTCAGAATTTCTCATTGCTTTATCATCCTCCAAGGCCACCTGAAGTTTTAGAAAGGGATAGCCCTAATCTTTTAATGTGGTGCTGGAGAGGAAATCAGTAGATGTTCTCCATGTTCTGATCAGTGCTCTTAAAGAACAGCATCCTCTATCCTAGCACTGTTCTTACCAAATGAATTATGGATTAAGATGTTTTCAGTCCCAAGGAAACTGAAATGGTCTTTCTGAGGCCATATGGGCCCCTTGTGTCTGTCACAGTGTTTGTCAGCTGCATGGGTCATCCTGAAAGTGGAGTGGCATTAACAGGCTGTGGTAGTGGCACAATCAGTGATTTGTTCCTTAACAGCAGCGGTGAAATACAGTCTGAGCAACTGAACCCTGTGGATGCACCTACTGTAACCACTTAAAAAGGTCAACCCCTATGTCCTTATTGGAAGGGGGGAAAAAGCTACTAAATTGCACTAATACATAACTTTAAATTCTACTTTTTAGATGTAATAGATGTGGATAATCTCAAGCCTTCAGTTTGATAATTTAGAAGTTTAAGGCTTTAAGTCACATACATTGCTTTTAACTTTTTATCTGTGAGTTTAAGGATGATAAAAACACCCAATCCCTTCTGTATTCCTATGCATTTTCGTTTTATAGGTTTTGATACTACATAGCTGCCGATGCAGTGGTTTGTTTTTATTTTTGTTGTTACTCTTTCCTATACAAAGTACCAGCTGAATGTGATGCCTCATGAAAACTGCCTGTAATGAAACACCTTTGTCCTGAGGCAGCTCAGAGTTGAATCACCGGGATGAGAAAGTTGAGTAACAAATAGTGTGAGGGTTAGTCATCCACGGCAGCTTTCCTGCAGCTGAGCCTCGCTCCTGAAAATTGGCACTGCCTGCTGCCTTGCCTCGTTTTCCCTCAAAACAGAGGCATAAAAATAATGAGTATTTATCACATAATAATGTCACAAATGAGTTATTAAGCAGCAAGTGAGTTGACTCTTACAAGCTGAGTTAATTATGCCACCCTCATTAGGGAGAGGTTTGTGTCTACCTTTCCTCACATGCTCTTTACTTTTCTCCCTCTGGAGTGGATTGTTTTGCTGCTGGTGCTTAATCCACGTGGAACAAAAAGAAAGATCCTGGGGTGAAGGAAAAAGTCCTTTTCTGTTGTGAATCTTATGGTTAAATAGAGAGTATTGAACTATATATTGCTAATAGACAGTGAGAGGGAGCATTTGGAGTTCTGGAGGGAAGAGGGAACTGAGATGGGAAGGAAGGGGTGGCCGGTGGTGGTTGTGGCTGTCTCGAGGGATGATGGAGCTTAGCAGACCTGGGAATATTTTCACGGGGAAAATAGGACTGGGAAAACCACAGTGGGCTGTTGCTGAGGGTAGAGTGCTGTGCCTCAGATCTGAGATGCTGGAAGGCTCCCAGCGTAGCCTGCTAGCGGGATGGAGGGTGAGTTGGGCTAATAAAGGCTGGGAAGGAATCTGGTCACTGACCTGGAAATAAAAAGTAGATTCTTCTGGGAGTCGTGACCTGTCCGCCTCCTGCTTTTGCTTTTTCTCTTCCATCATTGCTCACCAGCAAAGAAAAGAGCCAGAGGACAGTGTTGTGCATGCAGATTGGCTGATTTGAGTGGAGGTGGTGGAACAGCAGGAAGCTTTTTATTATCTGCTGAGGAAGGAGACACAGATAGATGGGGAAAATGCAGAAAAAACAGTCCAGACTAAAGGATGAAGCTAGCAGAAATACCAACTAGATACAGAGGGGATAACTCACATAACAAATACTATTTAGCAACTGGTGAAATGCAGAAAGTTCATCATAACCATGGAGAAACTTAGTTTTCATAAGAAATAGTGGATTTGACTTTCTTAGAGTGTTTGTCTCATTTAGTTAAAGTGAAGATTCTATGAAGCCAGCTCTTCCCATCCATAGAAACGATCTGGAGTCAAAAAGCAACACCAAAACAGGGAGTGTAGTTTTTAGTAGTCTTGGATTTTTGTGTAACAAGCCTTTTTTCCCTGTAGTGTACTTTTTTAATTTTTAATATGACATATAGAGACAGACAATCCAACACTGGACAAGAAATAAGTTTTATTAATTCCCAACCACCACTATTAGTGTTACAACAAGCTAAAGTCTTGAAAGTGTCTAGTTAGCTGTCCCTTGGTGATACCTTCTCAGTATTAACTGAGCATTTTCTGCTTACTCATATTAAAATGAAGAAATAATTCACTAAAGCTCCTAGAAATGAAATAGTAAAAGAAAGTAGCCAAGCAGCCGTATTTATTTATTTTCAGTCTTGGCTTCAACGTATCTAAATTTTAGTAAGGTCAAGCAGAATCTGGGAGGATCTAGGGAATGCCAAATGCTCACTCGCCATAAGCTCCTGAAGGGTTTCTGTCTCTGAACAGTAATGCTTTCCTGGACATCTCCTGTATCAATGTTATCTTAGGAAATTCAAAACAGAAGCTACATGTAGCCATGCTTCTAAACCTTGTGGTCAGAATTAAGCCCTAGCTGGGGGAAATAAGCTTGAAATAATAGAAGTGCTCTGAAGCCTGAAGCATTGCTTTCTTGGCTTCCCAAATTACTGTGACAGAGTCACCTAAAGAAGGTGTCAGGGAAAAAGGAAACCTGTCCCACTGAGCTGTAAATTGAAACTCTGAAATACGAGTCTTTTAGTTATTAATCTATATATCTTCTAGATTACAGTAGTAGAAAATAATTTTCTTAACAGTGGACTTTAAATACCTACCTTAGGTGCCCAACTTTAACAGGAAATAAAATAATCTCAGTATCTTCAATGCTACAAATTTTCCATCTCGAGTGAGCTTGATTGCAGTGATTGGTACCCTTGATAAGCTGTTCAAGGTTTCTGCCGTTACGTTTAAGAACATTAGAAGTGACCAAATGCAGTTGTTCGTGTTTCTAGATTTTCCTCTCCCCATATTAATGGGAAGCTCGGAATGAAAGAACTGTTTGACAGTCAGGATGGAGATGAGATAAAGAACTGCTGCCAAGTGCTGGCTTAATCCCTTTCTAGCTAAATACATTTGTACCAGGTATTCACCCCTCTGCACATTCTAGAAGGTAATGCTGAGAGTCATTCCCAATTAATTTTTACCTTGCTTATGTTCCAGAGGTTGCTTTACAACATGATGTCAATACTGAAAGTTTTAGAAAAACCAGACAAAACCCCCACAACAGCACAAGTTCTTTAGGCACCATCAACTTCGGGGTGTTACTTTTACTGAGACAGGGACTGAGTGGATGGAATTTGTTGGCAACTTCGTGCAGGTCCAGCCTCGGCTAAAAGCCCTTGTGAAGTTCGGAAGTTTTCCAGGAGGTGGCAGCAGGACATTGATGGAATAACAACAGACGTTTCGATCCTGTTAGAATTGTTTCTCTAATCCAGAGGCAGACTGTTGGCTCGCTAGAAATCCGTAATCTTAGTGGGAATTACAATGTATTTTCACGAGGTTTTTCTAAGGGGTTTGTTATGGAAAGGTTGGTCGTTTGTGTTGCTTGGTTGCCCAACTTGTGAGGATTTTTTTCCTATCCTTCTTAAGACACTTCTCTTACATGACTTCGTCATTTTTTAGTTCACTTTAGTGGTCAAAAGCAATGACATTTTGGGAGTAAGGAAGGTGTGGAAAGGTGCTTAAAACTATAGGTAAATGGCATCCTTACATTGCAAGGAAATTGTTGGGTTTGGATTACAGCAACCAGTATAAAAGTGCACAGATAAAAGTTGGGCCATGTCTGCTTGAGTTGGAAATGGCACTGATTAAACACGCTTGTGGCAGTGACCTGCACATCATTTGGGGATAGAAATGATGCCTTGCATGCCTTATGCAGTGTGGGAGAGAAAAGGCACAACTCGAACATTATTTCTTTTAAAAATCTCTTTTGATGGAAAACGACCCTGCCTGCTGCTGTCGCCTTCCCATTATATCCATCTTCCTCCCCAGTTCTGCCCCTCAGATTATATCCTCCCTCTGCATCTCAATTCTCATGCCTGTGCTACCCACTTTATTTACCACCCCTCAGAAGTCCGTGTAGAATAGTCTGAGCAATGTGAAGAAAGAGACCCTGGGAGCAGCATCACTTTGAAATATTATCTTTGTGTGGGTTGTGCTGATTCTTTGCTGCATTTTGGACATGCTCACGCTGCAGGTTAGGAACCACCCATTCAGTCACTGGCTGCATTTTCCTGCCAAGCTGTGGGTGCTCCATTAATTCCTTTAGTTCAGGTTAGTGTGACTTTTCAGAGCACTGAAACTTCTGCTTTTCACAGAAGACCAGGAAAGCTGTCATTAGCAAAGGACTAAACTTTCCTTTATCTACCCCTTATTTCTATGTTTATTCCTATTCTGTGCACTAGAGGCAGTTCTCACATCTTACTTCTCTGTGTAGCCAGGCTGCATTAATTTGTATGTTGGATTTTTTTTTTTGTTAGTTTGTTTGTTTCCTTCTTCTCCATCTTCTCTTTACATTTAAAAATATCTTTAAAGTTGCTGGTTGTCCTTGCAGCTGTATTCTCTACTCCTTCCTTCCAATCTTTTCATTTTGGTGTGATGTCTGTCTTGGTGTTACCTGGATATGATCACAGTGGGTTGGGAAGATTATTCCTGTTTTGTGTTTGCACCTTTGTGTGTTCAAGTGTGTTCAGACTAGGGTAGCTTGCAATTAACGTTGTATTTTGAACTTCACTTAGAGCAGGTCTTTGGTATCTTGTGCAGATGATATCCACCTTAGGCTGGGAAGGTGCTCAAACTTCCACACTGGAGTTTGTACCTTTTAGTGTCCGACAGCAGCACCTCTGGATGGTGGAAGGAGAAACCCCACATCCTGGCTCGTTCCCTAGCTGAGAAATGGCACCTTGCCTTGGATAATTAATTAGTCACGTGCTGTACAAGTTTGGGTGTCCTGAGGAAATTAAGTAAATTGATTGGATTATGTTAATTTTTAAATTAATAAATCAGTCTGAGTGTTTGTGCTGTGTGAAGGGGAAATAAATCTGTAATTACCCGGATTCTGCACTAACAGGTTATCTGACTCCTTTCAGAAGTGGGTTTTTACGTTCTTAAATTTTTGTGAAACTATAAATTCAGAACAGATTCTAAACGGATTCATCCTCTATGAAAAGAAACTTTATCAAGATAATCTAAAATAACATATATTCTACATGCTTTGGAAATCCTGCAGACCACAGAGAAACATTTTACCTAATACAGCATTACACCCTAAAAACAATACAATGCTGCCAGACCACAAAACATCCGCAATTTGGGACAGCAGATGTTTCTACACATGCTTCTTTTTAAGACCAAGAAGCAACACAAGGGAAAATAAAAAGTTGAACTTTAGGAAAGAAATGTAATATTGTAGAGCTGGAGGAAAACTGGATGGACAGAGAGATTTGAGTAATTAGTAATTAATTCCTGAGAGTGCTAGGAAGATGTGGAAAAGTATTTGTCAAATGGAAACATATGTATGTGGAAGAAGACTTTTTTTTTTTGTAACTCGTTCTTAAATACAATTTTAACTTTGTCTTAAAAATAGCATGTTCATGAAAGCAAGAATTAGTTTGAAGTACAAAAAATCCTGTCATGCTATGCCTGGAAAGACTAGCAATTACTGTTTGAATTTTTTTTTTTTCATTTTTTTTTCAGCACCGGATTACTGTAAACGCCTTCTAATTATTTTTAAATTTTATTTTAACTTCAGCTGATCCCACAGTTAAGGACTTAATTGGAGGCTTCACTGCTCTGCATTACGCAGCCATGCACGGCCGGGCGAGGATTGCACGCCTGATGCTGGAATCTGACTACAGAAGTGACATTATTAACGCCAAGAGCAACGACGGCTGGACTCCCCTGCACGTCGCTGCCCACTACGGCAGAGACTCGTTTGTCAGGCTCCTCCTGGAGTTCAAGGCTGAGGTTGATCCGCTCAGTGATAAAGGTACTACACCACTCCAGCTGGCCATTATCCGGGAGAGGTCAAGCTGTGTGAAAATCCTCCTGGACCACAATGCCAACATCGACATTCAGAACGGTTTCCTGTTACGATACGCTGTGATCAAAAGCAATCACTCGTACTGCCGAATGTTCCTCCAGAGAGGGGCCGATACAAACTTGGGGCGCTTGGAAGATGGACAGACACCCTTACACTTGTCTGCTCTTAGAGATGATGTGCTTTGTGCACAAATGTTGTATAATTACGGAGCAGACACTAACACAAGGAACTATGAAGGACAGACCCCACTGGCTGTTTCAATAAGTATTTCTGGAAGTAGCCGACCCTGTCTGGATTTCTTACAAGAAGTGACAAGTATGTATGTAAGAGAAGTTAATCACAGGACACAGTGTCCTCTAAAAGCCTTCTTTGAATTTAGCCCCAGAAAAGAAAAAATGCTTCCTCTCTGCCCCTTGATGCTATTTAAATGCACTAGAAAATTTCTGGGAAGGTGAAGGGATTGTGATACTGGGAATCTCTTACTTGGCAAAGGTGCTAATGTTAAGTGTACTTCATTTAAATTAGTTTTGTTTATATATCTACAGGAAGCATTCATTTTAAAAGAGTAAACTGTAAAATCTCATTTTATTACTGGCCTTAGCACATAAGATTTTTGGGTTTGGTTTTGTTGTTTGTTTAGGGGTTTTTTAGTGTCTTTTGTTTTGCTTTTTTATTGCCATGCAAATCCTTGGCAGTTGATTTCTTTTTCATCTGCACTACAGCTAGGGCAGAAAAGAGCTTTGGCTGCTTTGTGTTCTCCCACATTCTCTCCTTCCCTCCCCTAAACCAGACAACAAAATGCCACAGTTCATTCCTGCAGCTTGAAGGGGTTTCGTGTGCTGTGTAGCTTTGATTTGATTTTGTCGATGTCTTTGAAATATGAGAGATTTTAACTCATCGTGACTTCTGATATTTAGAAAAAGTATTGGGCTCCTAATATCCAGATGACTTTTGATTACCAGTTTTTGGTGTACTAGATCTACTGAAAGTTTTCCTCTCTCAACATGGAATGCTGTACTAACGTTTCGTAATCATAGTATTGCCTAAAGCATTTAGGAATTGCTGATTAGCATTTAGCAGGATTTGCCAATTCAAACATGTTAAGATGGCCTGATAAATTATCATCCAACTAGAATGATCTCTGCACTACAGAGGATGGGGTGTTTCATATATCCTTTTTTGTCCCCTACAGCTCCTTTTATTCTTTTGAATGTGGTAATTTTTTAATGAGAATTAGACAACCTATATACTCTGTAAAGAAACTGAAAGTCAGTGTGGGCTGGAAGTGAATCAGCTGAGATCTGTTGTCAGTAGCTGACACAAATAAGCATTTGGAATTTCCTTTCTTTTTCTGCATTGATTTGTGGTGTTGTTTTTGCACATATCTGAAATTGAAAGAGAATTTCTGGAAAGGTGGAAGTTGATGATAAGAAATACAAGCAATTAAGCAATTTTGGTTTAATTTCCCTGCCGCTTCTCATTCAAGCACGTTTCTTTCTGGTTTCCTTTTTGGAAGCCTCTCACTATATAGTTGCAGTGTCAGGGATTTTAGGAGATGATACAATATCCAGACTTGCAGTTTTTCAGTCTTAGGGTGTATCAGTAAGCATGAAAGCTTAGGCTGCTTCCGTGTTTCCTCAGTGTCTAAAGACTGGTGGAAATGGGTACTGTAACTTTTAGCTTGCAGATTCCATACCTTAATGGTTTAATGTAAAGTGAGAAGTAAATTCTGTTACAAAAAAATAGTAGCTTTGATTTGGGGCCAGTGTAACAGTGTTGGAACTATCCCAGTTCTGTGCTGTTGGAGGGAGAACTGGGAAAACAGTGCTGACAAAAACGCTTCAGCTCTGTGCTTCTGAGCAAAATAATTATCAATAGATGTTTACAAACCACTGTAAACAAACTCTGCTGCCCTTTTTATAAATATCCAAACACTGTCTTCCCTGCTTTTCATAAATAATTACTTTAATAAGATGCTGTATGAGAGATGAGATGGATAAAGAGCAAGCTGGCATTTTGGTAGTAGAGTTCCCAGTTAAGCCTGACTGTACAGGGAATTGCTGAGATCTTGTGCTGTAGCACTTTGGGGAAGAATCTTGTCTATGAGTCTACTGCAATATGTATTTTCTAGAAAACAAATTTACAAAATTTTTGGACAATTCTTCTATTGGAATTCTTCCTGAAACTCTTCTGTGGCTGGCAACAGCGCCTTGTTCGTGGGGCTTAACGGGAATTTCTAGTTTGTTTATTTGGATCTTATACTAATTGCTTTATATAGAAATCCGTAGCTGTAAGTTTAATATGTGCTCGTGAAGTTTTGAAGAGTATATTTGATAATAAAACAGGAAATAGTTTTTATTTTTACAGTAGATGAACATTTTTAAGGCTAAAGATTAATAGATAGAACTTACGAAAGTTATCAAACCGATCTGTGTCTTCAAGTGAAAGCAGTTGCATGCTGCATATAAATGGGATACTATTTAGTAGTCTACGTGTAAGATGTGAGTAGCTGGTTTTTTTTGTACTTGGAAAACATATTTGTACAGTTTCAGTTTCTCAGAAAACATCATGTGTGAATTTCTTTTTGTTTTGGTAGGTATTGTAATCGGTAATAATGGCAGCCTTTAGCCCAGGTCCCCGGTTGGGAATAACAGGCAAGAAACCAAGCTCTCAGAAATACTCAGTATTGGCCCTGAGAGTCTGCAAGAAGATATTGGATTTTGGGGTTTGACCCTGAAGGTCTGATATTCTTCCTGGTTACAGGTAGAGATTCCTTTGCTCCTAGAATAATTCCAAGAGGAAGTTATTCTATAGTTGTGTTTCAGTATTTAAGCACAAAGCTGGAAGTCAGGAACAACAGAGTTTTTGACCATGAGTCTGCTGTTGACTTGGTGTTCAGACTTGTGTGTTTTTCTTTTCCCCCCTCTCTCTTTTTTGTAATACAAAAATAAGCAAAGTCTCCCTGGGGAAAAAAAAATCATATTGAAGATGAAAACTGCTCAATGATTTTATTCATCACCTTCCTTTTCCTTATCTGTATTACACTTTCCTATTTAAAAAAATATTTATTGGCAGCCACTTTGGTACCTGAGATCATTTGATAAAGAGTTGGCTTGGAGCAGTGTAAATGCTTCAATTTTCACGTGGTCTGAACCTGCCTCTTCAGGAGTGTTGATGTGTTAAGCTTGGAGTGCACTGATGCAAATTAAAATAGAGATGCATGTATATGATATATATGAATATAGAGATCCATAGAGACTTTTATTGGTAGTGTCTATATTTATAAAGTTAGTGTGCAATCACAGCCCTGGATGAAATTATTTATTTTGAAGTTGAATGGGATTTGAGAATATTAAAACTTATAAAACAAATGTGGGAGGTAGAAAAAACGCAAGTGTTAGAAAAATACATAAGGGCTTAAATAAACTTCAAGATACTAGAAATTCAATTACGATCTTTAAAAAAGGGAATTCAAAAAAAGCCTGGAAACTTCTCCCTCCCCATGGCCCTCCTTGCATTGAATCTGTGTCCAGCTCAGGAGCAGGAGGGGCTATGAGGAGCTGCTGGTCTGTGTCGAGGCAGAGAGCTCAGGAAATGATGTGGCCGGGGCAGTGTGATGTGGCTGGTGTGGCAGCAGGTATCAAAGAACTCAGTTCAGATCTGGAACAGCATCTAAAGGTCACCCAGTGAATTTAACTACAAACGTTTCAGCTGCATTCCTTTTTTTAATTTTTCAAAGGGCAGATCTTTGGCTTTGACTAGAGAGTGTAATTTTGTGTTTGAATTTATATAGCACTGTAAATGTGCAGAATAACTGAGATAGAAGTTCTGTTAAGGAGATCTTTATACATCCTTTGTGTCTAACCCTTGACTAAATCAAGATAACTTTTCACTAGATTTTTAAATTGGAAGAACATTTTTAAAAGTTTCTCTCCACATAGTTTTAACTTTTATGAGTACAGCAGTGTCACAGTGAATTAAATAGATTTCTACGTATTTTATTACGTGAATAATTGCAAAGAAAATGGTATTTTCGTGTTTGTAATGACATAGAAGATCTTTACTGGAATCACAGGCTGTACTTTTTTCCTTGGGTGCTGCTGGAAATCTTGCAGTGATGATCGAGGTCAGCTTTGTCATCCAGTTACACAGGGAACTGAGATAAGGGGATTATTTTATAATTTTCTGCTCTATAGCTGACAGTTTCTATTAAGTAGTTGAATCATACTGTGTAGCTACATACAGTTATTTACTTTGAAAGAATTTTTTAAGAGGCCTTTAAGAAAAAAAATTATATGTGGCATTTAAGGTACAGCCGTGCTCTACTCCCATTTGTACACCTGTGCTGTACTCTGCAAAAATAATTTAAAAATAGTATAACAATGCTTCTTAAGCCTGTCTTGATGTTCAGAGCACTTTACTTACTGTCTCCTAAAAATAGATAAACATTATGGTGTTGAAATTCTGGGCTGAATTTCCATAGCAATTTCAGTGAGACTGAATTTACAGAGATGTCACAAATTTTTTTAAAAAATACCTTACCAAGCATATTCAGATCTTAATTTCATTAGTAAATACACCTCTTAAGTATAACATTGAGCCTTGCTGACATTCTGCTTTTTCATATATGAATTTTCAGTCCAAAATAGTGCATAATTCCTCTGCCAGGTAGACTGAAATTTAATAGACATCTAAAACTCATTGTGGGGAATTATTTGTCAGAGACCAATGAAAACATATGTCAGGCTCAGACATTCTAGCAGAGGCATACTGAACACAAAATGAAATCAGAACTTTTAACATAATATGTATGATATCCAGTTAAAAAGAATCAAAGCTCTCCGTGTCCTGTCGAGCTGGAGGAGTTTGTTCACGCTCTCAGTGAACCCTCTGTAATTCTACACTCAGCCCTGCATGTCTGATATTATTATTTTAGACCTATAGATTTTTGATACTAACTTTTTCTGACGTTTTGAGTGCTGGAAAACCAGATATCCTCTCCGGTAGTTCTGCTGTTGTTTTTTACAGAGTACGAGCCAGTGCATTTCCTAAACTTTAGACCTATTGCACTGGGCAGCCGAATTCTCATTCGGCTCAGGCTCAGTCATTTCCTAGGTGATCCCAGCCTTTCCCTGTGATCCTGTTTTTGTGCATCCTCCCCAGTGGTGTTTCGTGGCTGGTGGGTGTGAGTTTCCAATTGATAAGTTCAATTATCTTTTTCATTCCCCCCCTCAAAAAAAGCCAACAAATTCAGAACTCAGTTTAATTGCTGGCAGTAGCTGCATTCCTTCACCGCTGTGAAATAAGGGATGGATTTAAGGGTTTGCTGCAGAAATAAATACTTTCCTGATATTCTAGAGGAACTAAGCTGTTGCCAGCATACATCAGCCTGGTTTCAACGTATTTTGTAAAATGTTTCAAAAGATTTTTATTTTTAAGATCCCTTTGTAGCTAAAAAGAAATTACCAAATGGTTTCTTGCTACTGTTTTCAGCCTTTCAGAATTCCCAGGAGGGGCAGAGGCTCAGTTTGAGAAACACCACTCTAGGGTTTTTTAGAGAGATGCATTAATATTGTAGAGAAAACTGTGGGCGGCTTCTGAAATATGTCACTGATGTTATTTTTCATTTTTTAATTTCTTCAGAAACAGCCTATCCTCTTCAAACTGATGACACTGGTTGTTTGCTTTAAAAGTACTTTTCTTTTAGTAGTTAGAACAATACATCAGAGGGGATCTTCTTGCAGCATACAATGTATTAATTTCAGTTATTCCCAAGTTTTCTCTTTGAGTAACAGAGAGGTCAATTCATGATTTTTGCATTGTGTTTTTACATGTATTTTTGCTCTGTATCTGCAGTGGAGGAAACGGGTAGGGATTTTCCTTTTCCAGCTTTACAGTACTGGATGAAAGTCCCCAAAAACCAGTGTTGTCAGAGGCATCACAAATATGCCTTAATGGTCCTTAAATATAGACTTACTGGGTGAGTTAGTGTTTTATTTCTTGGGGAGCATTGTCTGCAGAGGGAAGGCACAGGTATAAATGCAGAGCAGTTGTAACAGTGACACAGTTCTTTGGCCAGGTAGCAAATCCTAAATGGAAGTTTTGTCTGTCTCTGGGATAGAACAGCAAACTCTCAGATACCATACCAGAAACATCTTGAAACTGCAAAAAGGAAAGGAATTGAGTTTTGAGTGGAAATTCGGATTAATTGTAATAATTTCTTGCTGTTAAAACATGGGTTTTTTTGCTTTGCTTTACCAGCAAAGGCTGATCTCTTAATAATAATTTAAAAGGCTCATTTAGTTATTCAAGTAAAATAATTATTTAAGTGGGGGAAAGCTCAGAAACTTCCTTTGTTAGCAGCTGAAGAACAGATTTAGGAAAATGCTTAAATTTTACACGTACTGAAGTCTGCTGCATCTAGATTAAAAAAAATCAAGAAGCAATTCCTCTCAATTCTTTAAGCTCATGCTCTACATTTCTTCTGTTTGGAAGAAGCTTTTCTGTCAGTTTTGGGACACTGTACAGAAGAATTGCATTGGTGGGGATTTCTGCTTTCCCTTCCAGCACAGAGCACAAGCTCTGGAAGGCAAAAGATGTATACATCTTTTTCCTGTAATTAATACTTCTAATTTATTTGATTACTGCTTTAAAGCTTGCAAAATAAATTAACTGCAGCATGTAATGATTTGGTGGGCACGTGAGCAAATCCAGAGTAACAGCAACAAGGTGGCCCTTTGAGGTGGATCAGGGATGTGTTGGATGTTTTTAAGGTGATCAGTAGTTTTATGTCTCTGTTTTGCATGATAGTGGTAATTAGGCCAATCGTACCTTTCATGTTTGTGGGGTTTTTTGTTTCTTTCTCTTTTAATTCTCTTCCTTTCCAGCTTATTTGCCTAAATAACTTCCCAAACTTGTGATGCAGGATATAACCAAAGTTGCTACTTCCTAATCATTTTTAAAGAGAACTCGATTCATCATTTAACTTGTCTTACTTTGCCAAGTTACTAATAACATTTTTCATTTGCCAAACTAAGGTTCACTGACATCGGTCCGTAATCCTTTATTTTTTTTCTTTTTCATTCAGATGCAACCAAGAATGAGTAAGTGTTCCAGACACCGTTTCTAATAAATCACAAATGCATTAATAACCCTGGAATTTGTAAGGCGTGACCTAAGACACCAGCAGCCACTAGATGTAGCAACTGGTGCTTAACACTGGAAATGTCCATTGTTAACACATTCCCAGGAAATATTTTTTAGGCTTATCAGGGGAAAATGTCATACATTTGATAATCAGCTCTTTTTGAATTAACTGATGACCAATTTCTTCTGGGTATTTTAAGTTGTCTGTTCCTTTTTGTTCTCAAAAAAACCACGTAGGATGTTAATTAAAAGGCATTTATTTCTGAAACCAGAAATCAGTGTCTCATAGCTGATTTATTGTGTACTCTACTACAGAAAATACACATAGACCTCTAGTCTTCTGTGATTTCTAATGCTGCTGTTTGCAGTGAACTTTTGAAGCAGTGCATCCTTTCTGAACCCTGAATTTTAAAGTGTCAGAACTATTTCTTTATCACCATTAAGATTGCTTGGTTTCTTACAAAAAATAACTTTCCTTTCCCTGAAGTTTGAACATTTAGCTGTTGTCTGAGTTGCCTAAATTCTTTCCTTCAGGTGGAAAAAAAAATTGCCAGGAAGAAACCACTGGTGGACAAAGTCACCACTGGTCTGTGTTCTAAGTCATGGATGAAGGATATAACTAAAAACAATTTGACATTTAGGTGGTGATAAGTATAATAAAAGTATTTTCAACTTACATAAAGGGGAACTCAAATTTTCATGTTTTTTTAATTTCAAACCTGATTTCTTTAAAAGCAGACTGAGACTATTTTCATGCATTACTTCTGCTGGCTTGCCCTAGATAATTTTAGTGCTTAAGATAAATCCCAGTGTCTAAAAATCCCTACCTGTCTGTCAGCCCATTTCTATAGATACCAACAGAAGCACCTACATTGTTCAGGGTGCTGAGTATTTTGAATTTGACAGTCATCAGGTCCCATAACCAAGTCTTGGCTTGGAGGAAGAAAAAAAAAAATAAAGAAAAAGAGGCTTACACAGTTAAGTCGATGATCAAAATATTGATTAGCACAGCTTTGATGTGTTACTGGAATAACTCCAAAAAAGCTGTAGCAGAATGAGGAAAAAGCACAAAGGCAGGCAGTTTGTTCAGAGGTTTGGAGTGGTTCCCGTGTTGGGGGTTATTAACTGGAGTTTTCAGCTTTGGGAAGAGGTACTGAGCATGAGTGGAGGATGGAGGTTTATATAAAGGTATGTAAAATCATGACTGGCGTGGGAACAATTATTCATTATTTTCCTTGTAACTCAAAGAATGGCAGGCATGCAACAAAGCCATCAGGAAGCAGATCTAAAATAAATAAAATTACTTTGTAGTTTTCCAGCCAACGCCTAATTATATTGTGAAATTTGTTGCCACAGGATGTTTTGGATACTGAAAGTATGAATGGGTTCAAAAAACACTAGACAGATTTACAAAGGGCAAGCTATTCACAGCTATTAAAGACATAGATCTGTGTGCATTCTCTGGGCTAGGAAGGCCCAAAGGCACCAGTGCTGAAAGCTAGAAGGGTTTATTGGGGCAGGATTTCTCAATGTCTGTTGCTCTTGTCTTTTTCTCTTTCTTTCTTCCTTGGAATCCATAGCTGGGTGTATTCAGATACGAGACTTGATTAAATTTTCTGAGATTATTTTGGGTAGAGGGACCAAAACCCAGCTGTTTCTCAAGGTGTTTGATTTTGAGTAGTTTCCTGGTAAGAATGAGCTTGAAAGAGAATTGATTGTTTTGGAAAATCCTTGCCAGGAATGCTGAAGTTTGTGTGATGTCAGTAAAGCTTTTCCTCTGTGGACAGTGATTAACTCACATTTTCATCCCTTTCTGTTTGAGAGTTTGGCTGCATCCAGAGCCTGAAGGCTTCATCTTTTCATTAGAAGGGAAAAAAAACCCCAGTCTTTAACTCTGCCACGAAATCCTGGAATAACTTTTATAATCCTCTCTGTCTGAGGAAACTTCCTAGTCCTGTTACAGCTGAACTTAGAAGTTTTTGTCTCACTGTTTAAAAGAAAAGCGAGGCTGAGGGGATTTTACCCCAATGATAGAAAAAAATTCACACAAAGTTAAATGGAGGAGTTCTGCTGTTCTGTAATGCATAAGCACATGTTGCCACCTGGTGGGAATCCTCACATGGATGATATCACTTTACACTGGCATCAGTAAAATTACGTGCATGTAAAAATGTTTTTAGGATTCATCCCTTGATTTCATTGAGTTCGTGAAAAAGGTATTAACTTCCATCCTTTTTCTCCTGTAATTTTCCCCTTCCCTCTCCCTCTTAGGAAACAGCAAACCCCTGTCGTTTTGCTGAGTAAATGATGTCTTAAAGTGCGTTTAAAATGTGATCATTTTATTTGTATGTGTTCCTTTTGTCTTTTCAGGACAGCCCAGAAACTTGCAAGATCTATGCCGAATTAAAATCCGTCAGTGTATAGGCCTTCAAAACCTCAAACTACTTGATGAACTACCCATTGCCAAGGTCATGAAAGACTACTTAAAACACAAATTTGATGATATCTGAGATCCATGAAGAGAGGAACTCTGAGCAAGTTTAGTTCTATTCCAGATACTGAAGAGGCTTGTTGCCTTGCACAAAGTATATCCTATGCAAATTCTGATTTTTCTGTGAAGTCAGAAGGCAGGTATACACTTCCTTGGGTTTTTTATACCACACGCTAGAAGGTCTTAATTTTTGGTTTCTTGGTCCAAGTTTACAAGGTCCAAGCTTTCTATACAATATTGCATTTTAAAAATTGCTGTTGGTTTTCTGTTTGTTTTCACCTTACGTGTGCAGACTTGCCATGGAGATGGAAGGCAGCCCCTCGAGGGAAGTGGTTGGTTTGAGTTGGCATGCTGAGCAATGATGCAAGAACATAAAAAGTTTGGAAATCAAGGCACCAATCCTGCAAAAGGATACAGATAGAAAGACCTCCAGAGCCCTGTTCGTTGGGACCCCTGTCTCTGCCAGGTGTTTGTTTTTGCAGGACAGCGGGAAGAGTGGATAATTGACATGTCCTCGGGTACTGTATGAATATAATTTGGAAATTGAGGAAAAAAAATGCAATTACCCTGTTCAGTTTGAGGGTCTGTACATTGGCTTTTTTTTGTTTGGTATTTTTCTTTTCCTCATTACTGTAGTTGGGATGCCCAGAAAATTCAGGCCCTCTTTCCCAACGTTCCCCGTTGAATGGGCGGCTGTTTGTAGGTCTGTTTTTACCAGTGACAGTACACTACAGAGAGGCATAGCCTCTGTATTTCTTACATTAACTTAAGAGGAAACAAATTCAGTTTTTTTTGAAGCCAGTGTATTCTGTTGCTCATACAGTGCCTCCTGTGCAATAATCTCTCTGATGTATTTTCCCTTGATGTGTGATTCCCCCACTACTCCTCCTTCAGTCTCAGTGCATTATTTGTGAGAGCAGGAGCTGCTGCCTCACTGTAGTGTTGATGTGACATTACAGAAGTGATGCAGCAGTTCCTGTTCATTATTACTCCCTGAATTTCATGAATGTATAACCTGCTTTATTTCACTTCCAGTTGAGATTTTATCTACGGGTTCTCAGCTAAATTGTGTCCACTTAAAAAAAAAAAAGAGAATTGGCCAAACCCTTTTGTTTTAAAAGCAGTGATGGGGGGAATTGTTTTGATTGCTCTGAAATTCAGTTTGTTTCAGGTTAGAGTGGGAAGTGCACGTAAGTTATTCACTAAGAAGAAAAGCCCTACTGACACTGAAAGTTTAAATTTTGCAGTTAATCTGAAAGCAGAAACTGAGAGGAGTGCTGAAATCTGGCTAGTGAATGTGTCTTTCAAACCAGGCATTAAAAGATCTGTTACAGAGTTTTGTTTCTGATCGCAAGAAAAAATTAATTTCTTGATCGAAAGAACATTGGGCCAAAATGTGCAGTTGTTTCCCTCTCTTTATTTTCAAGGCATTACAGACTCAGCATAAGGTTCTTGCCAGTGTTCTCTACTTTTATTTTGGCATCTGCCTGGCTCCGAAAGAGCCCCTCTGATATCGGCAGTGCTTTTGTACCAATCGCACCAACCGAAGTGGGAGATGAAAGGAATGGTGATGGCTTTTAAGTTTCACACTGTCACTTTCAAAACATGTAGTATTAAAAATAGGAAAAGCAAGGTAAGGCAGGTAAACTCATATTATTTAACTCTGCTAGTTCCTTTTAAAGTTTGATAACCCCGGACTGCAGGGACTCCCTGAGAATGAACCTTATCACTGCTAACGGATGCACCGGAACCATGGCAAGCAAGGAGGATTATCTGTCCCTATTGTGCCTGGCATTGCATCTGGTTTCCAAACAATAAGGGATTTTGGAGATTCATGGCTCAGAGGGTTGGGAATGGGGTGTTGAACCTTTTTATCTCCAGCTTGTACTGGTTCAAGTCCAGCTGCTTGAGCAGTGACCAAAAGTTCACGTCTCGGCAGTGTGAGTGAGCAAGTCCAGCCTAACACCCTGCACTGGGTTGTAGAGCTTGTAGTGCTTCCTCCTGGTTGTATCTGTGGAGTAGGGACAAGCTGTGGGATGTGAGTGTGAGCTCGAGTCTCTTGGCTCCTGTGGAGGGAAGATCAGCCATTCCAATCTTTGAGCTCTCCAGTGCTGAGACAGGGCAGACTGGCAGGTTTTAACACAAATCTTCCGTTTTCTGACATGAAATCAGGATCTTAAAACTGTTTTCTTTAAAAAAAACAAAACAGACTTAGTGTTGTTCACTACAGTTGTAAGTCGGTCTAAACCAATGTCCTTCCCCACTGAATTTTTACAGTAATATTTTCTAAGGTAATCTAGAGTATATTTTAGTTGCAATCTATATTAAGGCAAATTATTTGTTCTGTCTGTTGCTGTGACTGAAGAAAATTATGAAAGACTTTGTTGGTAACAAGAATGCTATTTAATGAAGAAATGTGTAATTCCATTATTTATTGTTTGAGGTTTGTTTTTTGGTTATTTCTTTTTAGTAACTGACATCTAAAAGGGAGCACGCATATGTTTCAGGCCAGTAAAAAGCCTTTCTTTTAAATGCATTTTCATCCTATCCTCTCCCCAGGGTGGAGGGAAGCCCTCACCCTTTTTTGCAATGCTAAGCCATCTCTTGTAGCTGGTTTCTCACCTGAATTCTGCAAAGCACCACGGCACACGTGGGTCTGAACCTGCTGATAGTCCTGTGCACTGTCTCTGGTTATCCATGTGCTCGAGTGCAGATAAAGTAGGGTTATTCATTGATAATCCTACCCAAATTTCAATAATGGGGAATTTGGTCTTTTTTTTTATTATTATTTTCAATATTGTGCACAAGTACTTTGAAGAACAAACTGACCTTTGTTTTTCATTCAGACTAGAATGTGGAAGGAGAAGTGCATAATAGAGACTTGTGATGTAGCCTCGTTCTGTTACCCTCAAATTCACGGTTGAACACTTTTAATAAACCTTAAGAAATTGGCAAACACACCAAAGAATCAATATGAGTAAAAGACTCTGATCATTAACAAACTGCAAACCTCATCCTTTAAAACAAAGCAGAAAGTTTTTGTAAATATTTATGTTTATAAATGTACAGCAGAGTAAGAGTGTTTTTTAGATTATTTAATTACCATATTTCTAAACTATTTACATTATAGACAATACTTGTTAGTTTGAAAAGCTCGAGTGGGGGTTTGTTTTGTTTTGGGTTTGTTTTCTTTTTTTTTTTTTTTTTAAATTCACTATCACTCATGCTTGGAATAACTCTGGCTTCCTTGGAATAGCGTGGAAAATTCCGTTTTCTGGCTCTGGTTGGCAATCGTAGGAGAACACATCTGGACAAACTCTTCAGATAAACACCCAGAGGCAAAAGAAAAGAAAAGATGTGGCATCTTCACCAGGATGGGCTGGTTTGGAAGAAAAAACCTGCCCACAAGTGCAGCTTCCATGCAATGCTGTGTTACCAATACCATCATGTATTTTATTCTTCCTTTGCAATGTAAGTTTTTGCTTTGGGTCAATTTGAATTTAAAAAAAAAAAAAAAAAGAAAAAAAAAGAAAAAGAAAAAAGTTAAACCTGGTTAAAACCTATTTTTGGTTTATGTTCTGTTTCTTTCTAATGTAATGTTTTAATAACATAATACCACTTTACACATTTTCTCTCAATGTTTGTCTGTCTCTTCTACTCCTGTTCCCTTCTCTGGGGGGTACATGATTCTGCTAATACATTTGGGACTCAAAGTGGCCCCACAAATGGGAGTTCAGATGTCTCATGAGCTGTAATGTGATTTTTTACCAGTAAATACAAAAACCTCATAGAATAGTTTGGAGTGGAAGGGACCCTAAAGCTCATCCAGTCCCACCCCTGCCGTGGGCGGGGACACGTTCCACTATCCCAGGTTAGTCCAAGCTCTGTCCAGCCTGGCCTTGGACACTTCCAGGGATCCAGGGGCAGCCACAGCTTCTGTGGGCACCCAGTGCCAGGGCCTCCCCACCCTCACAGTAAAACAAAACTCGCTCTAGAGCTGGGCTGGGGAAGGGGGAACAAACTGGTCCTAAGCTATGAATGGTTGTGTTTTCCCTGCTCAGATTCCAGCACTGCCGCGTCAGGGTTTTCTGACGGGTTCACCTTTCCTCCTCAAGCTCAGATACCGACTAAGATACAAAAATTACCAAATAGAGGCTGTGTTTTGGCATCTGTTTACTACTAATAAAAGGTGAATGAGGGGGATGCATATGAATATTCCTGACACACAAATAGAAACCAGAACATTTGGGTTCAGTCATGAGAAAAATGTAGCATCAAAAGTTGCAGTAAGGTTTTGGACTCTGAAAATTTGGTGAGGAAGGAGACTCGATTTCAAGGCATTACTGCTAAAGGGTAGTAGGGAAAAAATGCTGTTCCCATTGCTCAGTAGCAAACAGCACAAACATCACTGGGAGAACATTCACTGTTCAACCAGCAGTTGTGTTTAGAGCTGCTGCTCATGGTTGCTGACAGACTGGCCAGGCTTTGGCTGGACTTTACTGAATGCTGTGCTAAAGACTGTTCCTGTTTATGTATCATATTTCCTGTTCGAGTGTTCACTTGTGAAGTTTAAAACAATTAATGGCTAATGTTACTACTTGGAAAAACCTGATTTACAAGCTGTTGACAAATGATGTGTTTAGAATATACATTCTTTATATATATTGGTAGAAGTGGGTGATAGAGAAGTGTACTTATTTTATATGGCAAAACATGGGGATTTTTTACCATAGTGAATAACAAAAAATCAGAACCTTTGAAAGAAAAATTATCAGAGCAAATAACAGGCTCTGCTGTACCTTTTCCCAAACAGACTGGAGTGAAGCATTTAAATTCTCTTTGCTCAGGTCTCTCTGCTTTGTTTGGGGCTACCACCACCTCTTTATCCTGTTCTTGGAAATTGGAATAGGCTAAAGTTTGCTTTTTCCTTTATCACTGGCACATTGAGTGTCTGCTGTAGGATTCTACTCCTTGACTCATTAGCCAAAGTAAAGCTCAGCATGTGATTTAATCCCAGGGCAATGAGAAACAAAGCAGGTATATACACTGCTTTATGAAACCGTGCTACCAGGAGTCGTTCAGCCAGTGCATTCCCCAGGGAACCACAGCGTGCAGCTGGAACAGCAGAAAACTGGGATCGAAAGCTGCGCTGACTTCTATTGGGAAGTCTCCAGCTGTCTAGTGAGGAAGTCAGAGCTCCAGCTGTTTCCTCCACATCTGGGATCTCTGGTGCTGCTGGCTGCTGTCTGTGAGGTCCCAGGTAAGGTCTGAATGTTGTCATGTTTGCAAGAAGGATGTTTGACACATGTCCGGAGGTGCTTGTGAAGGGTCTGGAAGCATTTCTGAGCCTTCTCCAGGCTTGCAGGTTTCTCGTGCACTCGAGTTGGTGTAGGCTTAAAACAAGTGGGTTTGAGAGTGGTGGGTGCCAGAGGGTCTGTATTTCCCTCACTTTTGACTTGATCTGTTGCAGTGTTTTTACAGACCCCTCAGCATCCATTAAATAGTCCGAAAAGGAGTGAGAAAGGTGAATGAAAAGAAGCTTACAGGCAGTAGGTTGTACGAGAGTAAATGCTTTTAGGAGAAAATGTAGGGTTGTAAGTAACTGATCTACAGCAAATCCATCTCTTCTTTCCTTAAGATCACAAAATTGGCCATAACTCTTCTAGTCTTACTTGCAAAAATAGAGTTTGTTTGCAGTCTGAATAGGCTCCAAATAGATCATCTCCTGTTCTGTCACGAGTAACTGGAAGTTAATGGAAGTGTTCTACTAAATTCTGTCCTCATTTCTGACTTGGACCATTGTAACTGAACTGAAGGAGGTGGTTACTCAATATTTAATCTGGTGTGAAAGAGCAAATAATTGCTTTGGATGGTCAGCTTGCAGTCCTGCTCCTTGTTTTATGGCCTAATGAGGAGAGTATTTTTGGAAGGTATTTGCAAAACACTTTGTGAAGGAGCACTAGGAGGGATTCTGTAGTTGGAGCCAACTTCATAAACAATAGCAGACAATTTTATTTTTCCCCTGAAAACATTGCCTGTTTTAAAGAGTTGCTTAAACTTTGATATCTAGTCCTGAGTTGGTGAGATATTTCAGCTCGATGTTCCATTCCATATCTTGAGAAACTTAACAGGTCTGCTTATTCTCTAATACAGCAGATTGAAGTAGATCTGCAATGAAATGTAAACTCATTTTATTTTGAAGACTTTAATTAATTTTGAAGCCATTAGAGATTAAATTTTATATGCATTAGCATAACAGCAGGTTCTTCTTTGCTGAGCGTGTGATTGCTTGCAGTCTGCATTCACAGTGTGCTTAAAATACAAGGTGGTGAGTTTTATTAGTACCTCTGGATGCTGTGAATCTGGAACTGTCAGAGCTGCTCTTGTCCATGAGAAGTCAAAGCTTGAGATGATGCTGGGAGAAGTTACTCTCTATGTCTTGTCCAGCTATAAGCCAGTACAAGTGGGATTTTTAGGTTCTCATCTGTTCCTACCTGACTATAGCATTTGCATGGAATAATAGAAATTTAGATTCAGCTTCATCTAGTGCTTGATTTTCAAACCTCAGAGTGCCCAACTGCAGGATGTGGGTTACTGAAAATGGATTCCAAGCTGTGTCTGTCTCGAGCAGCCCAACTTGAGATCCATCCCCTGGCTCGCTTGGATGTTGCTCATCTCATAATGGGTTTTAATATAGCTGCTAGGAAGCAGAACCAAATAATTTTTAGAGAGCAGTCAGTCTGAAAATAAAGTGCCCAGGATGTTTGGTAAGAGGATGAAGTTTAGATGTGCGTGGGATTGTGTGAGGGAGAGAGCAGAAAATGTGCCTTTTGATCTTACAGAAATGTTTGGTATGTGGGTTGTTGGGCTTAGAAGTTTGAACGTCCTTAATATAAAATAATCTGTGCGAGTATTTGAGTCTGTTCCTTTTCAACTTTGTGTGAGTTATTTAATGGTTAGCGAGCCAGAAAAAAATCACTGTGTTCTCTGATGGTTCAGGCACCCTCCTGATGAGTGGAAGACTTGAATTAAAAGTTCCCACTCTGAACCAGGCAAAGCAATTAAGGATGGAGATTTGTACTCACATTCCCACCTTTTAGTGCTGTGATTACAGGTTAGTTAAAATTGTGCTACATAGAGAAAATAACAAAACTCTTACACAATCTCTGAGGCTGACCCCGAAAGGTCGTTCAAAGCAGTTTCCCAGGTGGATGGAGTCCAGTCCTGATGTCTCTTGCTCTTGTGAACAAATGACCGAAGCTCATGGGGCTTTTTTGTCCCTGCTTGTCTGTAATCTACCTGGGGAAATTAACCCAGGCCTCCTCTGGTTCCCTGAGCACCTTACCTTGAGCTCTGATTGTGTTTGGGTGCCACATCCACCGAGATGTTCACAGCCAGGCTGGATGGGGCTGGGAGCAGCCTGGGATAGCGGAGGGTGTCCCTGCCCATGGCAGGGGTTGGAACGAGATGAACTTTCAGGTCCCTCCCAACCCAAACCAGTCTGTGGTTCTGTGGGCACCCACCTCCTCCCAGCTCTTGCCTTTGGTATCAGTGCTGACTTTCTCTCCCTCTTCACGACGTGTGTTCCACGCGAGCTCCCTGGGGAGGATGGGCAATGAGACATTCCTTGCTCCAAAGGAGACCATCCTAGCAGGTGGATTGAGAGGTGTCCAAGTGAAAAAATCTTAACGTGATGCCAGTTTTTGTGATACTGCTCAGGACTTTGCTTTCTTGGCTAAAGACTCAATACTTTTCTTTCATAAAACCAAAATATCTTACCCTGGATTTTCGTTGACTTAAATTCCAGTGTTTCATTCCAGATCACTGATTTATCTTATGGTTATTTAAGACTCTAACACTTAACAAAGTTCTTTCACATCACAACCAGTTACTGTTTTAATGGATCAAACTGATTAAGGGCAGAAAAAAAATGTTACAAGTGACATATCTGCATTATTGGTACTATATCCTGTAACTCTGCTTTTAATTTATTCGTGTCTTAGTAAATTAAATTAAGGGGCTTTTTTAGGAATCTCGTAAGTTGTTTTCAGCCAATAGTAGAAAACACTTTAATGATTCCAACCTAGAGTTCTTTGAAAGGTGTCCAGATAGGGGCAGCTTCAATCTTATCTGATAAATAGCTTCAGATCATCTTCGCCGCAAATTGAGTCTTGTGGTTTGTGTTTTCTTTTTCCCGAGCTTGGGTACAAAACTGATTGTTTTTCTCCTCAAGCCATTTTGCCAGAATTTTTGAAATCTGCCATTTTGAGCAAAGAAGAACTTTGCTCAACTTGAATTGCTTTCATGATTCATTGATCTTCCTTCAGTCTTGGTAAGAGAACAGCTTTTAATGAGAACAGGCCCCTTGTTTTAAAGGGCATTTTAATGCCCCCTATATTTTGCCTGGATGTTCAATATTTTATGCAGTATTTTCTCAATTTGTAGTTATCTTGTCAATAAAGTGCCTCTTTACCAGATACATGGAGCATAACAGTTATTAGTTGTATTGGTATACAGCTGAACTTGCTGGCTTTGAGTATTTCCTATGCTTCATAAATACTTGTATAATCTGTTGTGCAGGCTCAGCTGTTCTTAATTCTAATGTGATTCATATGGTGCTTAGAAATCTGACATTCTTGGCTTGTCAGAAATATTAATATATGTTAGTGCCATATCTATCGAAAATTGGCATGTTTTGTACAGGGCCTTAATTTTCACTTCTTTATATTGCAGCATTCCATATTGAGCAATGCAGCTTTGTTTGCTTTTAAGTTTCCCTCTCACCTTCAGCCCTGGGAAACCAGAAATAATTAGATTATATCTTTCTCTTGGCTTGCATAGTTTTCACTTGTAGTGAATTATGCCATGCAAAACTATCCCTCCAGTGAGAATTTGGTTGTCATTGTTAAGAGCTACATCTGGACTGTGTAATACTTCGTGTGTTGCACTGCAAAGAGTCTTTGCCCGCGGCTCAGTCGGATCTGTACCTCACCAGCGAGTAGGAATAGCTCTTTCCTCTGGCAAAAGTAACATAGTTCACCTCCCCAGGCCTTTCTGCTGTGGACAAGGCTGCTGGACAGACAAAATTGCTAAACTTCCAAAGCTGGGATGAGCCTGACTCTTTACAGCCCAAAGTATTACAGGAGTGTTGACTTCCAGTGTGAACAAGTCCTGTTTCTTCAGTGGGTGATCGAAGTTCAGACTTCCATCTACTTGAGCCAAATACTTTATCCTGGTAGCTGGTTGAAAGTTCAGCTTCAGGAAAGAGGTTTGAATGCACCTTTAAGGTCTGTATGATGGTGAATGAAAAGCCTTTTCTCTTCAGCCCCTTCTGTGTTTAATTACCCAACCGCAGAGGAGCTGCAGCTTTTGTTTCCAGGTTGAGTCCTGATTTCAGCTGGGAAGTAATGAATGTTGCTGTCTCTCTGTACAGTCTTTCATCTTGCTGATGATATCATTTTCTAGTATAATCATGGGGGTAGTAAATGATTCCTATTCAGACTTCCTCTTTAAAATCAGACTTAGAGATTCCCTCGCTCCCCACGCTGGTTTTGTTGCTGTCACCTCTTATGCCACACTCTGTACTGGGTGTGTGCATGGTACAGACCCACCAGCTCTTCACGGAGGCTGTTTGCATTCTGACAAGGCACTGTAGATCCTTCTCTGGAGGATTCTCTTGGCTGTGAAGTAACGAAGAAGCAGTGCCACTTGGTAGCCCAGAGAAGAACATAAAAAAATGTGTAGACTTTGATTTGGGGTGTTTGTTTGGGTTTTTGTTCTCCCCTTATCTTCAGGGTCAGGAGACCATCAAGAGCTCCAAGCAGAAGTGCCCCGTTAGGCAGAAACCTTGGTGGTTGCTCTAATTGCATTAAATTCTTCCTTGCATTAGAGCCCTACTCAGAGCTGGTGCTGGAGGAAACACCCTTGATGAAATAAATATGGACTGATCCTGAATTGAGGTAGCAATTAGGTGCTGTCTTTTTCTGTCCATGCAGAGGAAAATGCACAGCTTGAAGCCTCACGTCGCTTACAGTTTCTTGTCATCATCCATGTCCTTTCCCATCTCCTTTTCCCAAATCTATTACAGCTTCAGCAAAGTCAACTATTCTGCATCAAAAAAATCTACTTGGAACTGAAACCTTAAGTGCCTGTTTTGTGTACTATTAAGAAACTCAGGAATTATTTTATTGAATTCTGGCTCCACAGCTGGCTGTCCATGTCTGGGTGGTGGGATCTGTTCCGAAGGCAGGAGATGAGCTGACGCTCGGTGAAGTTCCCTTGACTCATCTGCCTTACCAGAACATAGCCCAGCAGAGCTATGTCATGGGTTTTGAGTAGGATTTATTCTCAGAGTAGCTATTCACAGCTGCCTCTTATTCCTGCCACACACAGATGCGAGGTTACAGTAGGGTTCTTCCCCAGAATGATAGATTGTCACCATGGGCTTGACTTCTGCTCCCACGGAGGTTCACGGCCATAAAAACCACTTTGTTCAAGAGCCGTGGTTGTAACAAATAAGCTCAGCTAAAGCCTTGCTTTTTCACTTTTACTGATTTGACTCTTCTGCTGTATGATAGGAGTTCTTACAGAGAATTAGATTTCAGTGACTTCGTTTAAACCTCCTTATCCTTGTCTAATTAAACGGAATGCTTTAAGGATGATTCATATCACTTGACACCCTTGTATCTAAATGCTCTTTCTTTTAGATGGAAAGTGAAGGAAATGTGCAGACTAGAAATTCAAATGGGTCTTCCTTTCATTTACTGGAAAAGGGGGGTTTTGGGGATTTAGGTATTTGCTTAAGGTTTCACTAGAAAGCACTATGCTTTTCCAAGATGTGGTGTGACGATAGCCAGCTCCCATAAACACAGTTTCCCATAAAGTGTTTCTTAAAGGGAAGAGTTCAAAAGCTGTGACCATAACCCCTGTTTCAGTGCAGAGCAGCTTCACCACCTGTTGCAGAGGGCCACCAATGGGTTTTGGAGGTTGTGGGTTCACCCTTTGGCGTGACCACCTTTTGACATGTTGGTAGGACCCAGGGCTGGGTACAACCTTCCCTCAATTCCACCCGTCTTCCCATGCTTCCAGCTTTCTGTTCTTGGGAATTCCGTTCTTCAGCCAGTGGGGGAGTTGGTGGGAGAGAGGAGCAGGACTGTTTGATGTCCCCACCAAAGGACAGCTCTGGTCTTGGGGCAGATTTTTGCAGATTTTGTCAGCTCACTCAACAAGGACGCACTGACATGAAAGTTTTCTGCCATGTCATGAATGCTTCTTCCTAAGCTACCAAGAATGGCTTGGTTTTGCATAATATTTTTTGTGCTGTGCCTTCCAGAAGGCGTGGTGTGAGTAACAAAGGCAGGGTTGAAAGATGCCATGGGTTCCCTTCCTCCTCATGGCAGGACTGAATGATATAAAGAGCACAGTATTTCATTGATGTTTGTTGCCATTTCTGCTTGTGGGCTTTTCACAATACTGTGGTCAGGAAGATGACAAGATAAAGGATGACTAGTGTAGATCTGCTCCCTCTTGTAAAATAGGAATAATTCCCTTTTCTGATTGTATTTCCTCTCCCCTCCCTTGGAAAAGATGACTCAGAAATCAGTGACAAAGGAAATAAGTTCATTTGAATTTCTATGGAACCTTGAAAAGCCGCTTTCATAAAGTCCTGTTTGGAGGCTTTCAGCAGTGGCCTTTGACAAGAGCGGGAGGCAAAACCAAAACTCATGGTCCAAATCCTCTGGTGTCAGTGGGTTGCTCTTGGCTCTTGCTCAGTATTGCAGATGCAAAATGAGACCATTACTCATCCTTGGGGGTTTGCTGTGGGATTCAAGTCCTCAATAGCTCTAACAGTAGAAATCTCTACCATACAAGGAAAAATTACTGTTAGCTAATCTCAAAAGAAAAGCCAGCAGAAATCTACCTTTTTTCTGTTTGGAGGTGAGAGAAGAAGGAACTGCCTGAATGCAATGACTTATTTCCCTGTGCATTTACAAAATTTCAAATATTCTTCTAAGTAAGAATTTATATTCAGCCTTCATTTTTGATAGTGTGTTCAATGATGATCGTATGCATTCAGAAGACAGACTCCTTTTCTCTTCTTTGAAACAGAAGTCTCCAACAGATACAGAGATGAAAATGTGCCTCAGTCCTATACGAGTGTTTCAGGAGCAAAGTGGTCACTCTCTGTTCTCAGCATGATGTGAAAACATGCAGGGTGCTGAAAACAAGAGCAGCAGTTTTATCGCTACATTATGGATGTAGAATAGGTGCATCTGCGTGAATAACCTGACATTGCATCAATGGGCTCTTTATGCCAAAAGAAACTCTGGTTGCCCTTGTCAAAAGTTAACATTTAAGTTGCCATCAGATTTGTGAGTGTTGTTCTGAATTCAGTTATTCAAACTTTGCTCTCCATAATTCGTTCTGCTCAGCTGTCGCTGATACCAACAGGGTGTTTTTCAGTTAATACAACTCAGAAGAATGTGGCAAATCTTCATTTTTTCCTTTTGGTTTGATCGTCCTGAAAGAGAAATTCTGAAGAGCAACCTAATATGTTTTTAAAGATGTCCACCTGGTTTTGGGCATGAGTATGGAGGTGTTGGACCCAATGCTCAACAGCAGGGTGATCTCTGAAGTTGGGAAAAATCTCCCCGAGTTCAGGCTGTCAAGTTATTTCAGTAAATCAAGTTTCTCTACACTGAATTAACTGTATGTTTTTAAAAGCCATTTTTAGAGCCATATTTAGAGAAATAATATAATGTATGATCAGTCTGGTTCTGTGTTTCTTTTATTTAAATGGTTCTCAAAATAACAGGTGGCAATAGGAAGGCAAATAATGGAAATGATACAAGGCCATGCCTTGAGAAATACTTTTTTCTTACATCAACATTTGAGTTTATTTCTCCAGGGTTAAAACCTGACAAGTGATTTCTTCACTTTTTTCCTAATTTTATACCAGTCTACGTTCGTGAAACTCAGCACTGAGTCTCTGTAGCTTGTTTATCTGGCCCAAACCCTGACATTTCTACTACTGAAAATACTTTTATTTCATTAAAAATACAAGGAGCGGGAGAGATTTTGCAGATAATCCTTGGGCAGGGTCACTTCTGGTATTTTTTGAGTGAGTTGTTTTTGCTGAATAACCCATGGAGCCTGTCGGAGGCCTGGGAATCGGCGCTGGATCGCTGCTGGCAGCCGCTCCCGGGGTCCTCGCCCAGGCAGGGGACAGGGCACGGTGTCACTTGGCCCTGCCACGGCTGCTCCTTTCTCATGGCTCCCCACTAAAGCCGACCCCGAGTTTTCCAGACTAAACATTCGAGATGTGTAATGGTCGTTTTTAGGGTCAGGAAGGACAAGAAGCGAATGGGCTCAGCCTGTGAGTATTTCTCTGTATCTTCCTGTCTTTAAAGATGCATAATCTCTATAATGAAGCCTGCTCTTAATTAGCAGTTTGTTTTAATATGAACATTTGCATTTTGAATTCTGCCTTCCAGCTCGTGTAACTCAGTGCTGTGTGTTTGCAGCAGTTGCCTGAATACTGCGGGTTTTCCCCTCAAACCACCATTTCTTATTGAGGGTTTCTAACACTTTTTTGAATATAAGCACAGTCGTTAATGGATTGTTCTCTGCTTGAGTTCACTTCAGGCGGTTATTTGCATGCACTCATTTTGTAGTAACAGAATTAGAGGGTGTGTTAAAAAGACTTACAAACAGCAGATGAAGCAATAAACAAGCAAAGGTCATTTGTATGCAAATGCTCCAAGTGCTTTGTCATGTTCTGGGATCTGTTAGCCACCTCTATGCTTCCGAAACTTCATCCCCATCAGCTCTTTGTGCTGAGGCTTCGTGCCAAAGCCTGGTGAAGTCAGTGGGGCTTCCCACCACCACTGGTGGGCTTTGGACTTGGGTCTGAGAGAGGAAAGAAGCAAATTGTTACCAGCCACTCTGATTTTGCCGGGAGCTTTCCTGTAGTAGGAAGGATTTTCCTGTGCTGTGAATAAAACCAACTCACAAGAAGAATAGCCCAGCTTTGGAAACTTTTGTTGTCACCTGTATTGGCCACTGGCTTGATGTGGTGACCTCAAGAGCTGAAAGCATTGAGCCTGTTTTGCCTGCACGAGACAGCCAGCAGCCCCTCGAGCTGGAACTGGGAGAGATTAGCAGTTTTTGTAGCTTCTGGCAAAAAAAAAGTGGACAGGAAGCCTGTTGACCATCGTGTCAGAGCTCAGTTTCGTTGTGGATGGTGTATGAGTCTGTTGGGTTCACCGTAAAGTTATCCCTGAGGTTTGCAGAGTAGGTGATTTCCATCCTTCTCCCCCATCCCTCGTGCCTGCAGTGTCTGGTGTAAGCTATGACAGCCCTGAGAAATCCCTCTGTTCCTCAGCTGAGACAAGCTGGAGGACTTCCAAACTCTGTCCCACCGGTGCCATTACCTTTTTATTACCAGGAATTGCAAGGTGCTGTTGTGCTGCTGGGAATGAGTGAAATCTGTGTTGGTTTTATGTGGCTTTTGAGTTGTTCCAATGACTCTAATAAGCTGCTTTGCATTATAGGACAGGCAGATCAGTATCTCAGGAGGCCTCCTAAGTTTGGCTCTTTTTCCTTGGGCTTGATAAGCAGGAAGGATAGTCCCTAATGGGAGGAGAGGGAAGGAAGGAAGGAACAAGGAGACATGTGGCATGTGCAACCTGGAAAACTTGTCTCTGAGCTTGACTTGACTCCATCCAGGGAAGGAAGCTGATGCTAATGGCTCTGCATGAGATAACAAATTATCCTGGAGCATGTGTTTTCTGTATTCATTACGGTATGTCTTGGGGGGTGGAGGAACAGGATGTATAGTGTGTGCTTATTTCTGGAGCCTCAGGAGAGCTACCCAGATGTTGAGAAGAAGTAAGGAAGAGTTGGAGATAAAGGAGAAAGACCTCCAGGGCGGGTCTGTAAAAGCCGATCCAGAATAGGAGTCATTGTGTTTTGCTCACAGTCACACCAGCTGGCTTCAAGTGGCAGGGGAGCTTTGCAGAGAAGCTGTGGACAGTAGGAGGATAAATAAGGAATTTGGTCCAAATGGGTGAAGCAAAAAAACCGAGGGCTGCAATACAACGAGAAATAATTATTTAAGCAAGCTCTCCTGAAGAACAGCTGCTGGGTAGCTTGTCCTAATGCGAGCCTTAGGTGTAGTCGGAAATACGGATGCTCTGTTTGTTGATAGTTGTTGTGCAGTTGTCTTAAACAGGACTTTTAAGGAGGCACTCTGATAATCCCATGGCCACGTGTGTTGGAGCTGGTTCCCTCCGTGCTTGGCTGTCAGGGACTGCAGCAGTGACTGATGGGACTCACTACACTTGATCATTTTATGCTTGCAGTGAATGTTTTTTTAATGAATTATCCCATTCTGGTCCTTCTCCAGGGCTTTCCCAAGATTTTCCTTCTGTCCCGTGTAGGCTCTCTGCAAGGACAGCAGTAGGGTTGGTGCAGCAGCCCCACTGACCCAGTGTGCTTGCCTGGTGATGCTCCCTTTTGTTCTTACAGCTCTGGTGATATTTTGCCGTATTTTAATTTAATCTCTGCTAAAACCACATTCAGGATCTCTTCTGTTGCCTGAGCATGTCCATGCTTTCTCGTACCAAAGGGTACCTATTTCTCTCCACACGCACACTACTGTAAAGAAAAAGACCCTACAAATTAAAAAAAATTTCCAGACTTCCCTGCTATTCCCTGTCATTTTGTGTATTTGCAAGAATCCAGATGCTGCTGCTATTACTAGGCAAGGAAAGCCCAGGACATCTGGCTTCCTTGTGAGTAATATTGCAGTTTAGTTGTCCTGGATTCAGTGTGGATAAAGTCTAGTTAGTTAGTTATTCCCAAAAAAACATAACCTTGTGAGATAAGGCGTTAGAAGCCCATTTCCTGCTGTCGCTGATCTACTCCCATACCTTGCCTTTCTCACAACTGGATTTTCAGAAGTTGTGCCTTAGCAAAGCCCTTCTTGGCACAAACTTCTTGGATGCATCAATCAATCAAAGAGACTGGGGGGGACCACAACCTTTCCAGAGTCCCAAAGGAGATCAGTTCTCACTCTGCCTCTGCTCCAGAGAAAGCAGAGATAATCTACAGCGGTACATTCTGATGGCTTCAGCAAAATACGTGAAAATGGCAGAATTTTATCCAAACTGCCGTAACTTCTTGCGTCTGTTGGAGTGAAGTGGGTGGATGAGGAGAGTAAATCAGCAGAGAGCTGTGAAGGCCAGGATGATGGGCAGTGCAGTGCAGCTGACAGATAATGGGATGACATCATCCATTTCCTGGAAAATGAGACGTTTCTGGCCAAATTATTCCAGACCCCGAGTGCTTAAGTGAGCTGGAGAGTTCCTGGAATATTTTAAGCAGATATTTCAGTAGTCTAGGTGTAATGTGATTAAGGATGAGTAACAGCAAGATATGAGTCAAGATGAGGATTTCTGATAAGTCTTCTGTAGGCCAGTGAGAATCACAAGCGAGGAGAGAGCGGGAGGCTGAGAGAGATGGCCAAGATGTGAGAAAAATTTAAGTCATTTAACCTTCGTCACTTGAGAGTGGAGAGCTCTAAATAAGATTTTTTTTTTCCGCTCTATAGGAAGACTCATGAATTGAAAGTATTGAAACACCCAAAAATGCCATGAGGGAGGTTAAGATTAGGGAACAGCAGACAGCTTCCATGGTTTGGAAGAAGACTGTGTTGCTGAGATTTTGGGAAAGGTGATTCCTGCATTTTGAATAGTGGGGAAGATGATTTCTGGTTACTTATTTCAGTTACCTTCTGTGGATCTGATGTCTACGTCCAACTTTAACACAAGGACAGAGTCCTTAGAGACAGGCTCAGCCTCGGTGCTGGAAGGTAGAAAGAGACTCACTGGATATTGCAGACAGCTCAAGACCAAGAGAGATTTTACTTGCTAGTTGTTCGATTCCAAACTTAAAATGAAGCAAAATCTGGACAAGAAATTTGTGCATGTGTTTTCTTGGTGATGAATATAAGGAAGATGCAGCATGAGGTTTGGTACCTCGGGGTGGGAGGATGGAGGAACTGCTCCAGCACTGAGATAAGGATGCTCATGAGCAGACACACCTGGATCACTCTTGCTGAAGCAGTTCCCCCCAGAAAGGCAAGCTGGTTTGAGTTCCTCTAATAAAGAAACCGAGAAAAACTTAGAATTAATTCTAGAGACAAAAAGAACATACAATGTCAACATAAATAAACCTTTGTAACACATCCAACAACTTTCCATCCAAATCCCCAGAACCATAAATATAAACCAGGGCTGTACATGCCTCATCTAGCTGCTGAAATCCTGGTGCTGTTAAGATAGGACCTGCCTGTCTGGGCTGCTCACAGGTAATTGTGCTTAGGAGGCTCTTTAACAGACAAAAAATGCTCCCACCTGCACTGTAATATGTGTCACCCTCACAGCAGTCTATGCTCAGCATGTCTGGCAAATGAGAGCTTGTCCTTTCTCATTCTTAAAAGATCAGTTGGTCAACAGTGTCTAATTATCTTGATCGTGAGTGTCTAATTATCTTGATATTTATTGACTGTTTTGACTTGGTGTTTACAGGCTGTCTCCTAGAAGGAGACAGGGAGTGTGGGTGGATGGAGGTCAGGGAGGGCAGAGAGATGGTTGGGACCGAGTACAAGCCATATTCTGGTTTTTGGGAAATCAATACCTTTGTGAAAGTGAAGCCGTGTGATCTATGTTGATCTCTTCTAAACGTCAAAGGAAATCAGTCCCAAAGGATGGGGAACTGCCCACAGGAGAATCCCAGTGGGGTATTTGGTAATGAGATCCCAGCTTGGCTGGGGATGGCAGCTACGTGCAACACGCTCTGCTTCGGGGTTTTTATGGAGTTATCTGGGTTCTGCAGGTGTGAAGAAAGTGGGTCCTTCTAAAGTGTTCAAAGCTTCATTTCAAACCAGCAGCTCTTTGTCATTCTGAGCAGTTGCCTGGCAGATGGAACCTCCTGGCCCCCTCCAACCTCCTGTGCGTCATCTTCATTATCACTAAATTAGCTGTGTTGTCATGTGGGATCTTAGGAAATGTGGTTTTCTTTTACTTGAATCCAGAAATATTAAATGACGTGATGTTCTTGTTACACAAGGTGGAGGCAGGAATGGAGGTGGAGCAGAGCAGCACTCTGAGAAGGAGTAAGGAGCTGTGGCCAAAGCCTTGAAGAAAGTCAAGGTAAAATAATGCTTCTATTGCCCTAGAAAAAGTAGCAGGTAAGAAACAAGACCTGGAATCATACACTGAATATATAAATACGTGAGGTTCTGTACATGGCACTTAAAATCCAGGAGAACACCTTTGGAAATGTCTGTGTTGCTTTCTGAAATACTATTAAGTAGAAAGCCAAGAACCAGACCACCTGATTATGGGGGCTAATAGTTTTTTAAATAGAGTTGTTTTGAATTCTTACACATTACTGAAAAGAATGAAGGAAGATGTGTTGAGTGGGTTAGTCCATACAGATTTCAGACAGTGCAAATGCATGCAAGTAGCAAAATACTGATGAAAAAGGCCTGTCGTGCAGGTGCTGCTTGATCTTGTGAGTTGGTTAATAAACAAAAGCAGGTCTAGAAGAGGCAGCAAGGCCTTTTGTGCTGAGCAGGGCAACACAGAGACTGAATCTCCCCAGAACCTGGAAAAAATGGCAGCAGTTTGTGTGTTTTCCCATTGGAAGGGAGGAGGGGGGTGGTTGTGGGAGTCCCAAGCACCATCTGCAGTGGGTTGGGATCAAGCACAGGGAACATGGACATCCTGTTCTCTTCCTTAACTTATTTTTTTCACTCATAATAGACCCATCTCACTTTAACAGTAGCTGCTTAGAGGAATTTAAGTTGAGGGCATGCATCAGCATATCCGATCCCTCCTGGTGGCTGCTGCTGGCTTGTTGCATCTCCATCCCACAGCCCTCACTGCAGCATCTGCCATTGCTTCCTCTGCTCTTTGCAAATCCCTCGTTCTCTGGGGTCTGAAACATCCCAGACAATGAGCTTCACAATGAAATTACTGTTGTGCAGGAAGCACACTTTCCTTTTCTGACTGATTATTTCATTAGTTTCCCCCTAATTTGTTGATGTAATGAGAAAAGAGTGAATTGTCTCTTTTAGCTTTTCCGTTCAATTCATCTTCATGCTTTACCTCCAGCTGTCATTCATGCACACTTTTCTTTGCATACAGCCTGTTTTTATCACTCTTCTGGTTTTATTACAAACTCCTGAGATGTAGGGAATGGCAATTCCAGAGCTGGATGCCGTGCTCAGAGCATGGGTGAGCTGTGGATTTTGTGTGAGTTACTTCGTGTTACCATCATGGTTCAAAGGCAGATGAAATTCTGTATCATATTCATAGAATCACATGAGAATTTAGGTTGGAAAAGGCCTTTAAGATCATCAAGTTCACCCACTGACCCAGCACTAACCCATGTCCCCAAGTGCCACATCTACACAACCTTTAAAGCCCTCCAGGGACGGGGACTCCACCACTGCCCTGGCAGCCCGTTATTGCAACACTCCACAGTTCCAGTTTTGAATGCCCTGAGGGATTTTGCACTGTTGGTAAAATAATTGCTTTTGTATTCACTTTTATGAGCCAGTTATGAATACGGACCATCCACAGTGTCTCATCCTCATTGACTAAGGATGGGAAATGCCAAGACTTAAGCTTTTCTTACAATTTGGTAAGAACACATAAATTCTAAAGGAATGGGCTGACAAATTAAGAGCAATTGGAGTGGAGTAGAGACTTCAGCCTCTGAACAAGCAGATGAGGGAGGGAATCAGGGATAAAGGAGGTGTTTTCAGCCAGAAACAAGTGGCTCAGTTCTTGGGGAAAGGGGCAGAAACAGGACAATTTGGTGACAAATATACCTGACCCTATGTTTTTTTTAGTTTTTCACTCCATCAGATACAGTCAGCCGCTAGATTTGCAAGGTTAAGATATTTTCTGTACTCCAGGGGCTCCATCTGCTCCTTCAAGCACTATTGCTGCTGTTCCAGTGGGGTGTTTTGGTTTCAATCAGTTAAAGTTTAATGGGTTTGGGTCATTTCATCTCAAACCCCTAGCAGTTCAGCAGCTACAGCAGGGCAGGGCCTCTTCTAAACTTCTACGAGGAAATTCATGCAGACAGAAGCAGCTTCCCATAAACAAACTAAATGTACATTGGGGTAGAAATTAATCTTTTGAGATATAAACAAGAAAAGGACGTGTACATGTAACAAGGAGTGAAGCTTGGAATGTAAGTGCCTGGATGTCCAGCCCCTCTGGATGGCCACTCGAGCTGATAGAGCAGTGGTAGACAAGAGTCTCTCTAAGAGGAGCCCTAAAAACAAAGTGAAGAAACAACTGATTAATCTTTGTCTTGGATAAACATTTTAATGGGAATATTTGTGGGGTTTAAGTAGTTCGAAAGTCACAACTTGAGGGATGAAGAAGTCTCCAAAAAAAAGTAGTAGTCATACCCCTATTCCAGCTCCTAGTTGTAAGAGTAAGACCAGTAGCTGGATGCTTCAATGCAGAAGAATTTTAGACTTTATATTGGAAAGGAAACAGATTGGGTATTGCACATCTTGAATTTTTCAGTAGCTGGAAAATAATGAAGGATATTCCCTTTGCACATGACCTTGTGGGGCCTTGCCTGTGCCTGCAGGAGGGATGCTCTGACACAGGCAGAGCTGAATCAGCTGCTTAAACTTGGATTTGGTTATCCTTGCTGCTGAGCTTTAGTTTGGTTACCTGAGACACGCTTCTGCTCTTTGCTTAACTACAAGATCCGTTTATTAGCTTTAATTTTAGGTTGCCCAGAGAAGCTGTGGCTGCCCCACCTCTGGAAGTGTCCAAGGCCGGGTTGGACGGGTCTTGGAGCAGCCTGGAAGAGTGGAGGGTGTCCCTACCCATGGCAGGGGGTGGAATGAGATGGGTTTTAAGGTCCCTTCCAACCCAAACCGTTCTGTGATTTTGATTTCTTGTTTGCATCAGTTGGGAATGCCAGTATTGCTACTGTGTTGCAAAGGAAATTAAATACTTCCAAAACCAGCAGCCTCTTTCAATGTTTGGTTTGAAAATACAACACAGGATGCAATTTTTACCCAGGGCAGCTGTGTTTGGCTTTGTTTTCAAGTGCGTGCAGCTCCCCGGGCAGCTGCTGCGGCGCTGCCGTAGCACTTCATAGGAGGAATGAGTCTGATGTTCATATTCCCTTTACTGTCAGAGGCATTATTTTCACATTTTATGAGTCATGATCTATGCCTTGTTAATACATTTAAAAAGCATTATTCCAGGAAGTTAAATTACCGGATTTCTTCATTTCCCACCCCCTCCCTTTCCGCTGGGGACGTTCTGCTCCGCTCCTGTTACGAGCTCTACCTCTTCACATGGTGTTTGTAAACACTGCAGAGTCCCTGCTTCCCTTTGCCAGCGCTTTCCTCCCCAGAATGGACCTTCTGGAATCAGCCCTTGCAGTGAGTGCTGCTCTGGGTTTCTTTTCTCTTTCCTCAGGACGGGTCTTTGTGCCATCTGAAGCTTCATTCTGCTGTTCTGTTTCTCCGTCTAAAAGCGCTGCCAGATTTCCGTGCTCGCCTGAAGTTCCTCAGTTCTCACTCGTGGGATTTCTGTGACCCTGTGCAGCTTCTCTTTATTTTCTCTAAAGTGATTTGTCCCAGTATTGCAGCACTCAGGACACCAACCCTATCCTTACTTTTCTCATTTATTTCATTTAGAAATATTAAAGCTCATTAGTGAGCTCTGTCTTGGGGTTGGGATTTTTTTGCTATTGCTGATGCACTTATAAAGTTATTTGGAAACTTTCTAGCCAGCAAGGTGTTCTGACGTGTTTGAGTTAGGCTTTCCTTTGCCTTCTCCAGTGCTGGAGCTCTCATGGAAGCAGAGTTACATCATCCAGCAGGTTCCTTACACAATGTCTATTATGTACTCCACTGTGTAATGGAGGGAAAATCATGTCATTATTCCCTCCAGATATTAAACCCCAGCTCAGCTCAAAGGGGAACTATTTGGAAAGCAAACAGCTCCCTTTCTAGTATCATCAGTGGGTGCTTTTTCAATATCCTGTATAATTTAGGGCTGAAAGCACCTGTCTTCTCAGCCAGATCCACGAGGCACTGAGGCGTGACCGGCTGGAGCCCGGGCACTGGAATGCCCTCCTGCTGAGTTATTTCTTTAGCCATAATCAACAGTCACTGTTTATCTGCAATCTGACTTTACACTGCATTTTCTGTGGGTCTGGTGAGGCTGAAAACCTGCTTTTGAACCAGTGGCAGCGGCGATGTCTGTACATGCAAACTGGCAAAGGGTCACATCTCTGCTCCCAGCCTTCTCTCTAAAACCTACGAGAGGAGAAAAAGGGCTTGATACAAACCAGTAAGGGCTCTATTTCTGTGTAACAGTTGGTAAAAGAATATGAAACATGAGCTGATTAGCGGGGTCTCAAAGACTTGAAGTATCTAGTGATTCTCTGCACAATAGTTCCTCATGATATTACCCTGACAGGCCAACCTTGGTGACAGCCAAGGGGCCATACATTGCTTGAAATAATTAAGCAAAAATATCTCACACATGGCTTCTCCCTGAGAATGTGGCCTTATCAGGTTTCAATTTTATTTTGTTTTTGTTCTGCATTATGGCTTGTTCTGCTTGAGGTTGGTTGTGGGGGCTGTGGCAGGGGGGGCTGGAAGGGAGAGAGAGCAGAGTACGCTTCATTTATTTTGGAAAAATACATATGATTTGCAGATGAACAACTACTGTGACACACTGTTGTGACCATTTCTGATTGTAGCTCTAAATGATGGTTATATTAATAATAGGTGTGGTGTTGTGGGCTCAAGTGTTGAGATATTTTGGTGATTGGTATTCTAGAAAACCTTTTGGTTTTAAAACAAACTTTAACAGACTTATGTTGATGCAGAAACTGAAAAGGATTTTTATCCACTGAAATTGTTAGAATTGGTTTAACTAAGCAGGTAGCTTTTGGGTAACGTTCTTTCTGGTCTAAAGACACTGGAAATGTTGATGGAAGCCATGCAACCATGAGCCAGGGCAGCAAAGCTGCTCAGGTCACCACAGAAATGCTCAGGAATCTCTGATTTAGTTTAAAAATAAATTTTTAAAAGCATAGTATTCTTAAAAAGCTGTGTGTGCTTTCCCATAGGACACATCTCCTCACATTAGCAACAAGGGTGGATTAACTGGATGACAGATGAAAGAGGATCTCTTTGAATCTTGGTTTGGAACACGAAGAAAAAGAAGCAAATTTTTGTTTATTTTGAGGCTTGGAAAAATGAACTTGTTTGTTACATCCCCACTCAAAGTCTTTTCTTGTTTGCATAACTTTACAGAAGGTTGAGTTTGCAAAAAACAGATGCTGACTTCGGTCCCTCAGGTGGTGCTTTGTGAGCAGTCCAAGCTGATGAAATGGAGATGCTGGAAAAGGAAGGTTTCGCATCCTCTCTTCATCCCAGTTGTGGGTTGCCACTCGAGCTCTCGTGACAGCACTGAAATCCACGCAGTCTTTGGAAGGCTGGTGCTGGGCTGGGTTTCCTGGGACTGACTGTGCCAGGGCTGGAGCTGGATGGAGGGAGGGAGGATGAGAGGCCGGGAAGTGACAGGAGGCAGCATTTGGACATGCTTAAAATGAACAAGGGCTCCAGCTGCAGTGCTGATGGAAGTGACCTTGGGCACCAGTCAGCCTCTGGGCTGTGTCATGGAAAAACAGTGACACTCTTTTCTGGCTGCTCAGAGATTTATTTAAGGTGCAGAACCACCAGTGCTGGGGTGTGGTGGTGCCACATTTTGAAAGGAAGCTCAGAGATGCAGCTCCTTGGAAGGATCTTTTTGGGCAACTACCAGTAGATGACCCTGGCCAGACTTTAATGTCTCTGTGGGATAATCAAAGCCTCCCTGTGATGTGAGGGTACGTTCAAAGGCACAGAAGAAGCTGTACAAAAACCTCATCTTGCTGCTCCAGCATCAGGAAAGAATTAATTAGGATTAAAAATTCATCATTTTTTACTCTTCTGGTGTTACTTGAAAGACAGTTCTTCTTTTGATACCTTGAAAGCCAGCACATGGAATTAATTGGGTTGCATCATTTCATAGTAGCTGTCAAAACCTCTCAGCTGCTTCAAGCTCAGTAGCTGGAGCAGGTCATGGGACACCCGCCACTTGGCCTGCAGCTCATGGGTGTTATTGTTCCTGGGAAAGAAGAGGAACAGTTGCAGGGAAATCTGGTGGAACAGATGTAATAATGGATCCAGGAACACTCACTGCACACAAGTGCTCTGCTTTCTGCTCCAAAACAAAGCAAACACAAGCATCTCTTCATTTTGTCTTGTACAACTACATTGTTTGTTTGTTTGTTTGTTTTTCTTTTGAGTTTTGAATTCTAAATCACTGTGTTTAGAGGTATGGAGTAATTGCCTTGGAGATTTTGGGAGCTATGCCAGTGATCTGTTGGCCCATTGTACATGGAATGTTGTGCTACACACCTGTGTGCACAGAGTTTGGGTTATTGAGGCCATCATCCCATTGCCGTTTGGATAACCTTCCTAAATTAACAGAAATCCAAGGAGGGTGGGTCACTTAGTTTAGCATTTCATGGATAATTTGTCTCAGCTCCAAAGGCTGGAGTTGGAATCTTCCAGTGCTAGGATCAGGTCTTCCACTGTGGGAAATTCATGTAGGGGTTTTACTGATTTCTTGGAACACCTTTCAGCACAGCTTTTCTGGAGGTGCCCGTGTCTCCCTGGTCTACTGGAGAAGCCCTTGGCGTGGAGAGACCTGGTCAGTCATTCCGTATTGTCCATTTGCCAGGACACCTGCAGAATGACCCTGTGGACCTGATGTCCCTGGGGCCACACAGCTGGAGAAAAAAAACAGCACATGACAGTCCCAGTGCAGGACTGGGGAGACAGTCTGAGTTTTCCCTTAAAATAAACCCAGTATCAAATGGGTTTGTTTCTATCCATCTGTTCTCCCAAGATGTTTGGACCCACCAACCCAAGTTCAACGGTGTAAGAAGGGATGGAGGTTCCAATTTAGACCCTCAGCAGATTTCAGTAGAATTGGCAAGTGAGTGAACGAAGGGGACCCAGATGTGGTGTTTCCATCACAGACGAGGTTGGAGGAGCTTGAGTTACCCCAGACTGGTGCCTGGACCTTCACACCCCATCAGCTTGGGAATGCTGCAGTGACACAGCCATGGGGTCTGGGAGCACCAGGGGCAACAGGAGCAGGAATATGGAGGGTGAGGAGTAAAATCTGGGGACACAGGACACAGACCTGCAGTGAATCAGTTGCCATCATTCCTGCAGTACGAGGAACCTGGATTCTTAGGTGCTGCTTAGGGTGAAATTGGTCCCACCTAGAGCTGTATAAAACTGCTGAGTATTCTACTTAGTTTTCTCCTCTTTTTTGGTTTGGCTTTTTGGGGGTTTGGGGAGGGGTTTTTTGGTGGGTGGTTTTTTGCTTTTTTTTTTGAGGAATGGGGTGTGGGATTAGGTTCAAGTGCTGTTAAAGGCTCAAGTACTGAGGGACCCTGCAGAAAATGAAGTTCTCAAGAGCATGGCCATTTTCAGTAAGTGGACCTAATCAAGCATAGATAATGGGCAGTTAGACCATCTTTGAAAATCATGATGTGTGTCACATAAAAGGGTTGGAGACTTACTGTTATAAGTTTATTTAAGTGAAGAGAGATTTGGCTTCTTATGGATTTGAGTCCTTCTAGGGACTATTGGCATGGAAAATTAAGAGGGATTTTGCCGGGGAGGTGCCCGGAGGCATTGCCTCTGTCTTGGTCATATTTATGCACACAAAAAGAACCCGAAACAGGATTGTTAACCTCTCAAACTTCTCCAAGGCATTGAATAGAGGCTTGTGTTTCACTGAGAGAAAGCAGGATGTCATCTGCTAGAAAAGCAATTTCATATTCTTTATCATGGGCTGTGATGCCCTGAATCTCATTTAAGGCTTTGAAGTGCTCCGAACCCTCTTGCATTATCACCAAATCCCCTCCAGTGAACGTGTTCAGGGTAAGGCACATATCTTAAAGGAAACAGCCATGCAAGGAGCCTTCCCTGTGATAGCTGAGACGTTCGTGCAGACATTGCAGAGCGTAATCTAAAACTTCCTTGGCTGCAATTAAGTAAATCCTGTGTCCTACAGCACTGAGATAATATCTCCACAGAAATGCTTTTTAAAAGTTTCCTGTTTCCATTGTGTTCTCAATCCCCACGGGATAATATTCTCATTCACTACATCCTGGGCCCTTAAAAAAGTAATAATTAATACAGCTGTGAGTCAATGGGATTCCCCAAGTTTCTTTTTTGGTTTTTGTTTAAGGAGCATTGCAACACACAGCGTTTATTTGAGCAATCTGGGGGCATGCTGGTGTTCTCACATAGTTAGCTGAGCCCAGGGACATGAGAGGGAGGCAAGGGAAAATGTGGATTCTCAGGATGCACATCAGACCCTTTTATCCCACACTTTGTCTGCATTGGCAGAAGTTCTCCGTCCCTCTGTCCCATCGCTCTGTGTCTTGGGGAAGTGCTGTCTTGTGATGAGCACAGTGGTAGCTTGTACATGTGGAATCAGCCCCAGCTCTGCTCTGATTCAGTGAATGACTTCACCTGCCTCGGTTTCTCCAGCTGTAACAAACGATGACCAACACAAAGGCGTAAAAATAATTCAACCGTTCCCAAATCTTTTTACCCCAATTTTGTGCATACCCCTGGGCTCTGTACCCAGCTTGAGATCCAGCAGCTCATCCTCCAGGAGGATTTTGAGCTTCTCCAGTGAAAGCTGTTCGACATTGGAGCCTTTGTGCAGCTGTGTGGTGGTAGATGGTATCTGGTTCTCCAGAGGAACCCAACCCACAACTGAGTGGTTTGACTCTGTCTCCCTGATCTGCTGGAGACACTGCTCTGAAGTGAGTCTCAGGAGGACACCACTGTGTTTCCCAGGGCATTTTGGATCTGCTGCTCCATCCCAGGGAACAGGAGAAAGAGGAGAAAATGGTCCATAAAATTTCCATTACTCTGAAAAGCAGAAACATCTGTTGGAGCCTGCAAGTGAGGTTGGAAGTGAAGAATGCCAGCAAGAAGCTGGCATCTCGTCTGTTCAGACCCTCTGCAGAATAACTCCTGCCTCTTCCCATGGAAAATAACGTGGAGGAATCTCTGAGTCAGGATCTGCCCCAGGCACTGAAAGGCAGCAAAAACTCCTCACTCGTAGCCAGGCTGTGTGGATGGACCTACGCTCGTGGTGCGTCTGCCCGGGCTCCGAACGAGGTGCATCCCATGAAATCCCAGCTCAGCAGTGGGCTGTTTCTAATAACAGCCTTACATAAAGTCAGCTGTTCTGCATCACGCACTCTGGGTTTAGGAAATCAACTCTTTAAAGCAGAGTTTCAGAAAACAAGCTGGATCTTTTTATTTTTTTTTTTTTTTCTGAAGGAGGGAATTGGAGGAAGTGGCAAAGTTCCCAAGTTATCCAGAGACCTGTGGTTCCTCCATTCCCAGGTAAAATGTGTGTTAGGGGAAGGGGAATGGCCTGCTTTTTAAGGCAGAGCCTTGGGTCTACATGGTGCTTGGTGGCTCCACGTAGAGCCCATGAGTGCCTCTTCCATGGTGATTTTGCTGCTAGAATGGCAAACACCTTCTCTGTGATTGCAGAGCTGCTCCAGCAGAAGCTGCTAGAAGAACTAGAGGTCTTCAGTGCAGCGAGTTCCCTTTTCCTCCTGTTATTCCAATGGTGTCCTGCTGTCCTGGCTGTGTGAGCTTCCCAGAGTTATTCTGGACCCTGACAAATCAGACCTTAAATATGGAGAAATGACCTGCACCTGGGTAAGTCAAATATCCACCTAAGTTTTAAAAGAATGAGAGGTATGTGTAGGTCTGGAGTGGGTTTGGTTTCTCCTGTTCTCCTGTTGCTTCTCGGTTTGGTCCTTCCCAGAGTCCAGGTGAGACCAGGTGTGCTCTGGGTGCCCACCAGAGCAGGCTTTTGTGGGATAAGGGAATGAAATCCAGAGGCTGGAAGCTACTGTGAATAACCTCCTCTGGGTAGTGTCCTCCCCTACCAGGTGGGGATCTGATGGCAAATTTATGATATGAAGTATGGTAGGAAGGCAATTAACATCCTTGGCTTTCATCACAGGATGATTTGCCAGCTGCTTCCTCCAGTCTGTTTTATTGTGAAGCATCTCATTAAAAAGCAAAAGGGATTTAAAAGGTGGTTTGAAAACCAAGAGGTGAGAAAGGCTCTCCTGTGTCACTGGTGTGGTGTTTCACAGGCACAGGCCACTTCATTTGTTCACATCCTTGCCTTGCTCCAAGATCTCAGATGAGCGCGTGAGTCAGTGTGTGCTGAGCAGAGGCTGCTCCTGCACTGAGACTTCGGCTGATTTTGCAATTAAATGAGTTGTGAGCTCTGTGCTTGTACTGAGCTGGCCACCTCTGACATGGGTTGATTTAACAGGTCATTTCCTTGGCTTTGTGCAAATCTTTTTGAGACCTGACTCTGTGGGTGCTGCTGCTGCTTGCCGGCCGTGCGGCGCTGTCGGAGGAGGTGTCTGGGTTTGCCCACCCTGGTCCAGGGGGCACAGGGATGCTGAAGGTGCCAGGGAAGGAGCCCATGTCTGTGACAAATCCTGGTCTCCCTGCCTGGGGCTGGTGCAACACTTTAAATGTGTTTTTTCTCCCTTCCACCTGTGCTGCACGGCTGGAGAGTGGTTGGAGGGTGCAGTTGTTTAGGGGGTTCTGTGCATCCCTCTGGAGCATCCAGGCTGAGCACTGTCACATACAACATCCCAGGCTAAGCCATTAGGGTGACTGTACATGGCATTTCTCTTTGTCCTTTTGCCAGGTTTTCTTCTGAGGATAATATATGTGCATTGCAATGTGGGCTAACAATGCCAAGGACTGCTGGAGGAACTCTTGCAAATGACCCTTTTTTTTTTTTTTGGTGAGATAATCTGGGGGTTATTAAAAAGACATATATTTAAAAATCCTAAAGTCAACAGATTTGCATGAAAAATTGTCTGCCTTGCCTGGCTTACTTGACACTTTGGCTGTCTCAGAACAGATGGGACAGCATCCAGCTGTGGGAAAGGAAATACATTTAATGTTCATATTTGTGGTCATTGAAATGTGAGGGGCACCAGCGGGCTCATAAGGAACCATTGAGAAAATCCCCAAAGCCTATCAAAGCCTAGGTTGCATAATTTTGACATAACAGCACTGCTTGGAGTAGCTGTGCTAAATCTAATGGATGTCCAGGCTGCTCTGCCCTGTCATGAGAGATTAGGTTTGATTAAGACCAGTGTGTTTCAAGAAATCATTTGTCCCTACAAATCCACGCAGGATGTTCCTGTGGGCTTAAAGAACCTGAGGAGGCAGAAAGCTGCAGAAAGCTGGTTCTTTCTGGAGGGAGAAAACACGAGAGACAGACTGGATTGAAAAGAAAAAAAGGACCCTCAACTGTCCCTAGTTTTCATTAATGTTGCTGGTGAAAGAGAATTCCTCCGGTAGGATCAGTCACTTGCTGCCCTGGTGGGTAGGAGCTGCTTTGAGTAGCTTTGGCTTTGTGGTGCTTTCTTGAAAGTGTAGAACTGATGCCGAAATAATTCATTCTGTGTAAGAAAACCTGAAGGTGAACTAAAAACTGGCTTCATCTCTACCATCCCTCTTCTCTGCCTTCTCCAGGGAGTTTTGGCAACGAGGGCAACATCCAAGCCCATGAGAGCCCCGTGTCAAGGGCTGAGATGGCCCTGCAGCATGGAGGGACCCTCCCTCACCACAGCTCCCTGCCAGCCAGGTAGAGTCAGCCCCCTGCAGCATTTCACAGCTCCCCTCTCTCTACCGTTTCTTTTTCCTTCTTTTCACTTAGAGATGAGCCTGGATTTACCCCTTCCTGACATGATAAAGTTGATCAATGGACCATCTCAGCCGTGTGTAGTGGACAGAACAAAAGCTCCTGAGCGTTCAGATCCACCTCCAAACTGCGCAGCTAGAGCCCATCTCCACGTTTAATTACACCAGACCATTCCCACGTGTCTCTGGGAAAGACGTGTCCCCTCATCTCTGTGTCTGCTTACAAATTCTATCAATTGCCATTTTTCTAAATCCTTCTATCAAAGAAATCCTCTCCCCTCCCTCCTAAATCTCTTGCACTTGGAACTTCAGGGAACAGAGCAGATGCAGTTTGATGCCCTCATCCAAACTAATGATTTGTTTCTGGCCGAGAACACGTTACCATCAAGGGGTTTTAATATTCTGCAGAATTTAGTGGAGGCCAATAGAGTAGGAGGAGGGTTAGATGCTCTGCCTTTGCCAAGATGTTTATGCAGCAGGAATGTTATTTATGTAAATCTGGAAGCACTCTTGAAGCGATAGCCTCACTCTTGCATCTCAGACTTTTTTCATTAAGTCGTTGATCTTCCTTCAAAAAAAAAAAATTTTTTTTTTTTTAAATAAAAAAAATCCCTCTGAAAACCTAAAACTCGAGCATGAAAAGTGCTTGGGGAAAAATATTTACTGCATAACTGCTCCAAACTACCCACATTATACAGACCATGGCAGTTCCTGGAGAATGCTGGGGTAACAACTGCCGGATTCGGGGTTTCACACATCCGCTCCCCTCTTCTCCAGCTGCCTCCTTTCTCCTTCTCAATGAAGTTATTGCCTGTTCCAGCATCTCGTTGTCCTCTTTAGGGTGAGCCTGTTTCACCCAAACAGGCCATGTACACACACTAAATTAAAATAAGAAGGATAAGAAGTCCTGATGCCTGAAGTATGTGCACAGGGGACGAGCACCATCCTCATCTCCAAGCTGTTCCTTTCTCACCAGCACAAAGCCCTGCAGAGACCACGTTTCTTGCATGAAGCAAACAGATTCTGGCACAACTCAGTCTGTGCTCCTGACTTCTTTTTGGAGAGATGTGCTTTCCTTGTAAAGTTTTTAACGTTTTATGAATTTCCTCCCTGTACATAACTGCTGCTCGCAGCTTTGTGTGTTAAAACCCGGCACGTAACGGCAAAGTTTATCAAGATGGATTGAAGGGCACAAGGTGGACACCTATGAATGGTTTTTGTTGTAGGGGAGATCAGGCCAAAGTGTCAGAGCAGGGCAGCCTGGGCCCACTGAGTGCTCATTGTATATATCCATGTGACACGTATATATCCATATATATGGAAATTCATATCCATGTGGAGACAAATGAGGTGGTGGCAGGTAGAGAAAACGCGGATGAAATGTTGCTCAGAGGCCAGGGTGTGTATATGAAGCTTCACAAATTCAGTGTCAGCTGCCTTCCCTGGAAGGACACAGATAACCAACTTGCAGAAGCACTTCTCCAGAGCCCCGTTATCCATCCTGAAGAGCTTTAAAAATATCTCCAAAAAAGGCTAGTGGCAATTTTGGATCATTGTATGGGTACGCTGTGAAAGGTCAGCAAAGCTGGTGATGCTGTGACCTGCTCACTGCACCTTCAAGTGCCCGGTGAAGCTCCCACTGCACAGAAGATGCTCCCTGGGCACAATCGTCCTGCACACTGTGGAAGTCAGGAGCTGGAGAGAAGTGGGTGCTGTGTTTCAGGTATTTGAAAGTGGTGATTCCCCCCTAAGAGCAGCTAAGCTGTGTCCTGCAGTCAGCAGGACACTGATGCTGTATGTTAATATAGTGTGTGTGAGGAAGCAGCCAGTCTGACAAACAACACATTCCTGAAAACCAATAACATGAAACACTTGTGGATGGAAGCAAGCTAGGACTGGAATATCCCGGGAAACAACACTGATCAATAAGGTCAGCACGGAGTTCAGTCCACACAACTCTGATTCCTGATTAATTGGGAAACTCTTCCTTGGCGTGTGACTCCTGTGACTCTATGCAGATAGTTCACCACTCTTATCTTTTGGGGATTTGCATTATCTGCACCAGCAGCAGAATTTGACCATATCTGATCCTCTCAGAACCCCAGCCAACCCAATGGCAAAATATAAACATCTGCCTGGAAACTATTTTTGCAGGGCATATATGGTAATGACGGGGATTCAAAGGCAGCAGAAATGCACCTACAGACAGCACTGCGAGCATCCCAGACCACATCTTCTGCCTGTTGCTCATGGATTCTTCCAAGTATAGCACATTTGTGAAGCTCACGGCAGTAGCAGAGGCAGTGAAAAAAATGGTGACAACAAGCCAAGTATTAATGCTTTTATAACCCAGCAACCCAGGCAACAGCAACAGAAGGAGTTGTTTTACAGTCAGCACCTGACTGCAGTGAGGCCATCGCCATCCAAGTCTCTCCAAAGCTGAGAGTGCACAGGGAAACATCTTGGATCCCCCATTAATTAACCCTCTCTGTTTTGTGGTTTTGCATCCCAAAGCTTTACTTTCAGCTCAGGAGGACAGGAGTGCTGTGGGCTGGACCCATGGAGGTTGGCAGATCACACCAGATGTGCAGCTGCCTTTAAGCTCCAGCCATAGAGCTAAAATTAGCTTTTAGAAAAGAATGTTAAAAGCAACCAAGATGCATTTTTTTATTACACTTTTTTTTTTCTTTTTGTCGTGTATTTTGTTGGGTTTTTTTTTCTTCTAAGAGCAGGTATGAGACCAATTATCTGCATTTTCTCTGAGCAGTTGTTACTGAGGTTTATTAACATCTGGAGTTTGACCTAGACCATCAGTGTGTGGCACTGGTAGCAAACAGGATTATGATGTGGCAAGGGGACATTCTTATGTGCATAAAGAATTCTTGGACTCCTTCCTGCTATGGATGCTTGGATCCCTCAGAGATGGGTGTGGGGTTTATGAGGAGGGGGAGGAGGGGTTACTTGCTGGTTTTTGAGTCTCGATGGGTAACACCCTACCCGTGGGGCAAATAGCAGGCAAATCAGAACCAGGAAGTGATGTGGCACATGCACATGAAAAACGATGGGTGGGGAATGTTAACCAAACTCAAAAGGAACTTGGGATATGTGCCAGGTCGTGTTCTGGTTCAAGCCCTTTGCTTGGCTCCTAGTTGATCTCAACTCAGTGGCCCACTCAGTAAAACCCATCTCTCTCGGATGCAGCGAGGGGCAGGAAGGAAGTCTCTGGCTGTTTTTGTTTTGAAACCTAATTTGGACCGTGACGTGTTGGGGACTGTCCCTTGGACAATTGATTACTCATGGCACCTGCATTGCTCACCTTCCAGCTCCCTCTCAGGCCCTTCATCTCGAGAGCAGCTCCTGCCACGTGCTCCCAGCGTGATGGGAAAGGCTGATCAGCCGTGCCTGGTGAGCTCAGCGCAGTCCAAGAGCAAGGAATGGCCCCAGGAGGCAGTGCCCAGCCAGCAGCTCTAGCACTTCCCGGGTTTGAAGGGAAATCCACGAGTGGCTAGGCTTGGAAAATCACTGAGGACACTTGCTGCCCTCACTGGTCATTAAATTTCATGAAGGACAAGTTCCTCTTGATGGGCACTTTTCACTCCAGTGTGGCTCGTGGCCTTCGTAGCAGGCTGTCCTTTAGATCCCCAGCAGAGCCAGCCTCCGGTGCCGGTTTAGCCGCGATCGTGGAAGATCCAGGTTTGAGGGCATGCTAGATGTCAGGTGTATTTATACAGCTCTGGTTATGAGCCCTGAAATCAATCAGTGCTGGATCAGAGCTTTTCCAGCTTCTTTGCATGAGAAGTCCTGACATCACTCTGGGATGACCAGGCCACAGCAGTGGTCAAGCCCTGCATCCTCTTCTGAGATGCTGGGATTCAGGAGAACCTGGAAGAGGTGTAGGAGGAGGATTCCCAGGTTTCACATGAGATCCAGTCCCAGCTTTATTGACCTACCACATCATGTGACAGGTGCTAAGTGACCACAGTATGAGCCAGGGTTTATCTTCCGAAGATAATTATTCATTAGAACAAAAGACCATGGATTAAAGAATGTCCTTCAAGAAATGCTGAGCATCTGAGCCCAGGCAAGATATGATTTGATGAAATAATTAAGAAAACATGCCTGGTTTTCTTCAATGAAATATGCAAGCCACCTCTAAGTGCTGGTTTGTTGTGTAGAGATTTTACTGCCTGGATTCTAATTTTTCACAGCTGTAAACAGAAGACAAAGGGTGGTGGAAAAAAGCCAGTCCTAAGTAGGAAGGAAGAGGTGTGTGATCAGAAAACCTTTGGCAAGTTAAGAGGATTAAGAAAGGCCCCAATGTTCTGATTTTAAGTTCTCTGAGTTGGACTAACATCATGGATTAGATTTGGGTGGTTAAGAGGAAGAAAATACCTCATTAAAAAGAAGCAATTGGGTTTAAAGTTGTTGTAAGACAATGGCTGAAACAGCTCAACTGGAATGGTCTCGCTTGCTTAATTCTGGGGTTTTGTGTGCGTGTTTAAATGCCCTCCCCCACCTCTTCACTCCCACCCTAAAAGCCTGCAGGGTTTGCCTTAAAATATATTGCTCTCATTCCTTCTGACCTCTTGGTATTGCTGTATTTGGGATGTGTTGAGCTCTGTGAAGCTGGGCTGGTGTCGGGAAATCTTTGGTCTGTGTGCTGTGAATGCTGAAAATTGGCACTGGGAAAAAAAGAGTCCATTCTTATTTATATCTTTTTAACCAATTATTTCAAGTCCACCTCTTCCTTTACAAAAAAAAAAAAAAAAAGTTGGATTTTTACACCCTTCCTCTTTGCAAGGTAGTAAACTAGTGGTAATTAAGGAGATGATCACTACAGTGGGATTAAACTCTGCAGGTGAGGAGGGACTAAGGGCTGAATGCTGCCATCCCTTTCCCAGATTTCTGAAAACACCCAGCAGCAAAATCGTGGGAAAATCAGAGGAGTCTGTATTTCTGAGGAAAAGTGGAATAAATACGGATCTGAAAGAGCGGGAGCAAGCAAGGTCAGCATGGCGAGAAGGCAGCCAGGAGGCTGCAGGGTAGTAAACAGCCAAGCAAAAACCAAAAATCCCCTGTGTCTGTGATCCCCTTTCCTGAGAAATCACCTGGGAACCGTTTAGGGCTGGTGGAAGGTTCCTGTGGCAAGGCTACCCATGATTTAAAGGTCTCAGGTGGCTCCTTGAGGAGCGTTTACTTGTTCTTGGAAGCCAAGAGAAGAAGAGTTGAGAGTACCACGGCTTGGGCAGGTGTGAGTCCTGTTGGCATCCTCCCACGTGGAGCTCCATCCAGGGAGGAGATCCGTCCAAGAGGATGTCAGAAGGTGCCATACTCCTCCTTGGTTAAGCAGTTTTGGGTTTGAAGGGGACGTGAGTGTTCTTCCCGTTGGCACGCGCGGGACCCTCTTCCCTCGGACCATCTCCGCGTCACCTCGGCTGCTTCCTCCTGCTCCTGCCCTCCAACCCGGCAGGCTTTTTGCATTTTCACCCTGAAGGCAGCTCAGTTCCTCTGAGAGCAGCTCCCTCAGCCGTAGCATCTTGCCAATGGAAAAGGTGACACGAAAAATAAACTTGTTTCGGAAAGAAGCAAAGGCAGCTTCCAAAAATCCCCAGCTAAAGAGGAAAAAAAGAAAGCAAACCACCACCACCCCAGTCTAGACAGCTGCACTAGGTGGAGGCAATAACAACCAAAAGGAATAAATTAAACTGTGGTTAAGGGGAGAATTTGTCTCCCCTGATTGCAAGACAAAAGAAACCCAACTCCTTGTTTGCAGAAAGAGATGTTTGGGAATTTCTCAGGCCAGCTGAGGGCCTATTAGAGTGATGTGAACTGGAAATGGAGCTGAGGGCTCTGGCTGGTTGCACGACCCAACTGCAGACCACACACGACGCGCGAGGCTTTGACGAGGCAATGAGTGGTGGTAGGTGGCAAAATCATCTGTTATTCCACCAAGGAACAGAATGGACTCGGGCTGCGTGGCCTCGGCACCGTCTGCGGTGGCGACGGGAGGAGAACGAGTCCCTCTCCTTCCAGATGTCTCGAGCTGCTTCTCAAAACTGCCCAGCAGCTGGAGCTGCACCAGTAATTGATGGATGTGAGTTGTGACCGTGGTCTGAAAATCCATGGGGTGATGGATTCCTCCTTTTCATCCTTCCAGCTGTGGTCGAACCAAAGGCTGGGTCCTGCCCATGCTCTGGGTTGATTTTGCTTGTTTATTTTTGGGTTATTCCTGCACAACTGGCAGAGGTTTGTGCTTTCTGTGTGCCTAAGCTTACCTGCATGTACTTGTGCCACACAAAATTTGGCTCCTTCACTTGATTTGGTGTGTGCAGAGTTTCATCATAAGTGCTCATGGAGACTCCAGTGGGAAAACTTTACCGTATTTATTTATTTATTGATGTCTAAGAGAGCAACTGAAAACTTACCTAAAGAAACACCATGGTCATTTTCTCAGTTCTCTTTCTCCTCTTAATGAAATTTGTTATTGGTTTGTGCATGACCCGTGGTGTAAAAATGAAAAATCTATTCCGGAGCGGGCATTAAAACATGGAAAGAAAATCTAAAAGTTTTTGGTTCAGGAAGTGTCCTAGGAAGCACCTAGGTGGGCATTGGGTCCCATCCCACATCAGACGGAGCAGAGGGAGGACCTGCAGGGTAGCACACTTCGTGTCCTCTGTCCTGGACATGGGCAGCTGACACAAAAACAGGGCCAGCTCACCTGCCTGTAGTCATTAAGGGTCACTTAACTTTTGATAAAAGCCCCAGTGTCTGCCCCAGTGTCCAGCCTGAATTCCACTTTGCTTATTAAGATTTTTCCTACATGAAATTCATTCCATGATTTCAGCTGAAATGCAGATTTTTCTTTCCCTTTCCCACAGCCTTGCACTGCAGAGGGGCTGTGTTTCAGCGGTAAACAAATCGTGGGGAGTTTTGGTACAACCAATTAGTAAAATAGCTTAAAAATGCTGACAACCAACTGGAAAAAAGGGACTGCAGCTGGCTTATTTATTCACTGCCTGGAAGCTTCTTTTTAAAATTGAATTATTGATTAAAATTGGGTTGTTTGGGGTTTTTTTAAGGTAGTAGCTGTTTACAACCAGACACACACAGCTGATAAAATCTCAGCACCTTGGCTCAGCAGGAATTTGGTGTCAAATCGAACCTGTTTGAGAACCCAGGGAATGTGGTGGCATTTCCAAGCCCCAGCAAGGACATTGCTGGCACAAGGGGCATTTGGAGAGGTTAAACTCAAGGAGTTCGGTGCTCAGGGAGGTTTGGTGAAGTGTCCCTGAGCATGGGCTCGCTTCCCATGCGTGGTCTGGATTTGTTTGCCTGGGATGTGGTGACGCCACAGAAACGGGGTGGGTTGGCTTGGGCTTGTCTTCTTCCTGAGCCAGGCAGGTTTAATCAGCCATGCTGGGGGTTTTGCCTGCTGTCCCAAGGAAATGAGCCTGATATGAGCATCTCCATCAGTCTGTGTTCTTTTTTCTTGTGAGACTTTCTGCACCTCCTGCAAAATACGTGCTGGTTTTGTGAGAGCCTTGGGCTGGAATGAGGTGAGAGGTCCCTGTGCCATCCCACCGAGGGACCAGCTGTTGCTGCACCCTGGTGTGACACTCCAGACAGACAAGGAACGTCGTGGTGCTCCAGCAAAAGAAGATTTACTTAGGAGTTGCTTCTACTTTGGCATAAAGTGACCTGAGACGTACAGCCACAGAAAATCCCTGCCTCAACAAGCACCACTGCTGACAGGAACGCTTGGGTTAGGTATTTATGTGTGCCTGGAAGGAGCTAGGCTGCTGAGGGCACACAAGCTCACCTGGGCATCACCAAGTTATTTGGTGTAAAGGGGAGCCCGCGACGATCCGAGCGATAATAAATCCACCCTGTGCAAACAGAAAATGAACGACGGGAGCCGTGCGGCTCTTCCCGGCTGCTCTGCAAACACTGAACACCCCTGGGGGCTGTGGGAGCCTGGCTCAGCCACAGCCCCGACTGTCCCAGCCACGGGCACCCGGCAGCCCAAACACGCTGCGGGCGGATAATCATCAGGATGGGTCTGTACGAACAGTGGATTAAAGGCATCGTGCCCCTGCTCTCCCACCTGATCTGCTTCCTCCTCCCCAGCCCCTTTTGATGTTTGCTTTCACGGCGATTTCTTACAATGTGAAATTCATCCTGGGTTTAATGGTTTGGGGATGATGTGGTTTTTCAGATGAACAGAACAAGGATGTAGAGCTCTGAAAGATGTCTCTGCTCTTTATCAGCGATTTCTTTCAAGTACGAAATGCTTTTTCTTTCCCTTTTTGTTCTGCAAAGGTGGATTCTTCCCCTGCCCTGTTTACTAATTAAAATTTAGTTGGTAAAGAATAAGCATATTGTCCCTGCCAGGGTTTGATCTATTGTTATTAGGGCTCTGTGTTCTTACAGATGAGATCAAAGAATTTAATTTATGATGGGTGGATAGGTCAAGTTCAGTCGTCTGAAGCGAGTGCAGGGCAGAAAGCACGGTCAGACAATGATGTCTTAAGCAGCAGCCCAGGCAATAAGTTCCTCCTTGTAATACAGCCCCACTTTCTCCAGTTTTGACTCAAGAAAGTCAAGCAGTCCTTTGGCTAGAAATATTTGAGGACAGCTGGATGCAGTATAAGAAGTCCCCTCTGCCTTCTCTTAGTACGATATCAACACCACCAGAGGAATCCAAGGTTTAAGATACAGGAAAAATCCTGGGACCATGACTGTGTGTTTCAGCCATCCCAATTCACAGGTTTGCATTGTGTCTGAGTGCCTGCTGCAACTTCCTATGATATTTTTAATGTGATTTTAAAATATCCCCTGAGCTCACAGCAAGAATCTCTAATTAAGACCTAAAGTTGATGCTGCAAAGCCTTAGTCACACCCTAATAACAAAAGGGGAATGGGGTGGGGGGTGAACAAATTTATTGGGTCTGCTTATGGTCTCTAGCTGCAATATTTTCCTTGAACTGTGCTCAAAGAGGAATGGGTTGGATTATTTCCATTTCATCTTTATTTATTGCACATCAGTGTGCAGCGCTGTTATGAAACCAAGCAAGACACCCACCTCTCCCCTCTGCCTATGGAAACCATGAGGACTGGCCTGACATGTGAGATGAGTGACTTGGGAGCAGTTTCTGGGCTCTGTTTTTGGGACATGTCTGTGAATGCATGGCTCGTGTAGCTGGAGACGTGGGGTGTGCTCTCCCTGTGTTCTGCCCAGCTGGAGCCTGGAAGCTGTTTTGGGTGGGAACCACATCTCCTGGTGTCTGTCTGGAGAGTGCTCAGCACACCACGGGCTGGTGGAGGAGGCAGGACAGCTCGGGGCTGTGGCTCTGCCTGGAATGGAGCAACAGGAGGTTCTCTGTCAGCTCCATCGCTGGGCTTTGCCTCTCCGTGTTCGTTTCTCTGTCCCACCAAGGGCTGTGGTTTCTCTGGGCCAGGCAAACTCCTGACAAGGCAGCAAAGCTGAAGCCTTTGCATAAGAGCCACATGCAGAATGTCACTGGTTTGAAACAACAAAATCCCTTTCCCTGACCTGCTTCATGGAATATGAGGGCCCCACGGATGGGTTTCCGTGGGTGAGCACCTCCCTGCCCTGATGTGGTCACTCTCTCAAAGAGTCCGTGTTTTCCCCACTCAAGAAGTTTTCAGTTTTGCAAATGTCCTCATCTAAAGCCCCCAGGGTGCCTTCTGCCTCACAGAGCTTCTGCTCCAGGTCCCTGTGCCTTGGCTGCTGTTTCTTGTCCAGTTTGGTGGTAGTTTGAGCCTGTCGTGCATCCTTCCCCTCTCTGTCCCCTCCTGCTCCCACGCTGCAGCCGCTGTTCCTCAGTTGTACCTGGCATTGTGGCCATGATCGGGGAACTGATCTGGCACTGAAAAGGCAAAACAGTGGAGGTTTGTCATAAACTGAGATGGTTTCATTTGGTTATTTTGAGGTGAGGGCAGCTCCTCAGGCTGGCTCAGAGTGTGGTCACATACAGAGCAGGGGATGCTCAGGGAGGGGGTGCCTGGTACCTGCATCTCAGCTGGGCTCCCACCCACAACGTGGTCTCAGGAGATCGGCCACAAACCCTGTGTGGTACAGAAACACTTTCCTCCAGTGGCTGGTCACAGGAGTCAGAGGATTGGCAGTGGCATTTCCGCTGCAGCAACACAATTGAAATATTTTCAGATCCGGGTAACACCCTTGGATCATGATTTGCCCTTTTTAGTGACTTTTTCTTTCTTTGACACTGAGAGGTCAGACTCTGTAAGGTGTCACTGCAGCTGCACAACCCCACACTGCTGCTTTGGGAAGGTTTGGTCAGGGCTGTTCTCCTGTTGCTTTCCATTTTCTCACTCATCCATTCCTTGACTGATATTCCACAGCTGTAACAGGGCAATATTGAAAGAGATAATGCTCTCAGGGCATTTTTTTCACCCAGTGAGAAGCTGTAAATATGCGACACCTCAGCGTGTCCTTGTAAATCTTGCAGCCCACGGGCTGGATCCAAGAAGCTCACACAGTCTGGATCAGCCTCAGGGATGCTCACACACATCGTGTTGCTCATCCAAACCCAAACCCCAACACTCTTAAAATTTTCTCATTATGGCTCTGACTTCCAGTCAGCTTGGACGCTTTAGAAGGGGAGCTGGTGGGTGGTACAGTGTCTGTCTTAGTGTCTTCCTTGCATTTACTGCCTCTTCCTTTCTGGAATAAAAGCTTCAGTTTTCTTTCTCATGGCTTTACAATGCATCATCTTGGAAATCAATCTTCCCCTTCAATTTACTTAATAATGCTGTCAAAAGTCATCAGCTAGAAAGCATTCGGTGGTAAATGCAAGAAAACTTTTCAAACCCCTCCATGATGAGTGAAAGGGACAAAGAAAATCTTTTACAATTTAGCTTCTCTGTCTCAGTAAAATAAAAACAGCCCCCAGAGAGGCGTTAGTAACTGTTGAGAACCAATATTTACATGTAGTAATTTATCTTCATGTTTCTAGAAACCACAATTAAATATTATTTTTTTTAAATCTCCTGAAAATTATAGTTAGAGATCTGTGGCCAAATTTTTTGGGGAGGGAGTTAAAAATTATTTTTCTAAAAAGGGTTTTTAGTGTCTAGAGATTTGTGTTTGTTTCTGTTGACTAATCTATAGAGTAAACTGCCCAGGCCCCGGGGTGACTCATGGGCTGTGCAGATGGTGAGATTTGCTCCGGGCTCTCCGCGTTCCTCCAGGACGAGGAAGAGCTGGTTCCACGTCCTCGTCCCCTGCTGCAAAGCCAGAGGGTGTGTGAAAACCCCTCCTGGAGACCCAGCTGCAGGAGTCCTGGGTTTTCCAGGCAATTACATTTTTGGGAAGCTTGTGCTCTGACCCAATGCGAATGAAACGGGATTAGCTGGGGGCTTCTGGAGGCTGCCAAGGTGGGAGCCAAGGGTGGATGTGGGTGTGGGGGACAAGAGCAGCTCTTGGAAGACGAAGTAGGTTCTTTTCAGTCTCACCTCTCACTTAACTGTGCATTGCCCAGAAAGACATGGAGGGGCTGGAGTGTGTCCAGGGAAGGGAACAGAGCTGGGGAAGGGTCTGCAGCCCCAGGAGCGGCTGAGGGAGCTGGGAAAGGGGCTCAGCCTGGAGAAAAGGAGGCTCAGGGGGGACCCTGTGGCTCTGCACAACTCCCTGACAGGAGGAGGCAGCCGGGGGGGGTCGGGCTCTGCTCCCAGGGAACAGGGACAGGAGGAGAGGGAACGGCCTCAAGTTGCACCAGGGGAGGTTTAGGTTGACTGTTAGGGAAAATTTCTTCACCAAAAAGGTTGTCCAGCATTGGCACAGGCTGCCAAGGGCAGAGGTGGAGTCCCCATCCCTGCAGGGATTTAAAAGCCATGTAGATGTGGCAGCTGAGGACATGGGCTGTGGTGGCCTCAGCCACGGCTGGCCTTGGTGACCTTAAAGAATTTTTCCAACCTTACGAAGTCTATGATCTTCTCCAACCTAAATGGTTCTCTGATTCTTGTGGGCAGGACAAGGGGAGCTGTGCTCTGTCTCAGTAATGAACTCTGACTGTCCAGGAAAGCATTTATTTTTGCAAAATTAAAAAGTGGGAGGGGTGGGGGAAATCAATGAATCTGTTTATAGCTGTATAAAAAAGGCAGAAAAGTTAATGCTAAAACGTGTTTCTTCATTTTCTCAGAGCAACAACATTTGCAGGATGGTTGTCCAGAGCACAGGTGGTAAGTGATCAATACCTTTATTTATATATTTTTAAGGAATGGCAGGACATGGAGGAGGTGAATTTATAGAACCCCTATAAACACATTATATTCATGTGTGGATGCTGTAGGCATTGTATTGCAGAGACTTCAGGAGTCCATCTCTGCAAGTCAGGTAAATGTGATGGGGTTTATTATTTTCAGTAACACAAGCAGTATTTCAGAGCACTAGACTGGACACAACACAACAAAACTCAAGAGTTTTGTCTCTTTTCCCCAAAATGGTAACAGAGCCAAACTTTTTTCTAGTCTAAATAGCAGGGTCCCCCCCTGCCAAGTACAAGGTCAGCCTTCATCCAAACCCATCCAAATGCCACCTAAAAATCAGCTTGAGCAAATCTGTCTCGGTCTGGGTGTAGTGAAAAGCTTTGGGAAAAATCATTCCGAAACGCGAAGGATTTCCTGTTGTTTTTACTGACAATATCTGCCTTGAAATGGAGTGAGCTCTGGCGTGGGTCTCTATCTCTTCCAGCTGCAGCGTTATGGCACGAGCACGGAGGCACAGTCCCACGTGGAAACGCTGCAAGGAGCGGTTTGATGAGAGCACAGGGGTGGCCTGGCAGTGGGCGATACCACGGAGGGAAGTGGTTGGGCCCGGGAAGGGTCTGAATGCTTCAACTGCAAATATGTTTAAAGTTCTCTGCTTTGGAGAGGGTTTCCTAGGATTTTAATTCACCAGTTTGCCTGGTTTTTAATGGGAATGAGGGTGGTTACCTCACTGTTCTGGGCTCGGGCTGACGAAGGGCACTGGGTGAAGACCGATCACTGCTGTGGTTGAGGCTTCACCAGTAATTTCTGCCCAGGGCTGGGTGAAAGTACAAACACTGCCTGGTCTTCTGAGATGGGCAAGTGCTTTATTTTCCCTCTGTTTTATGAATTTCCTTAATGTCTGTTGATGCTGTATGTTATTAAAATAGATTACCTCCTTCACTTATTTCCTCTGCTCTGGACTCAATTACTTTGCATCTCTTTTTTTTTNNTCCTTTGCTGTGGTCAATTTTTTTTTTTCTTTTTTTTTTTTTTTTTTTTTTTTTAAGTAGGTTGAAGCTGATACGAGAGAAATAATATCCAGTCTCTATTTCTTAAGGTACAGGACCAGTTTGTCAGGCTGTTGGCACAAAACAACAATTGTTTTATTGTTGGGGTAAGTAAATAAGAACAAGAAGTCTTAAGTATTGGCATATGTTGATACTTGGCCAAAAAGGTCTCTAAACAATACATTTTCTATTCATTCCAGAAACCTCATACTCTGTTATTTCTCATTTAATGCTGTTGGCAAATACCCATGTCACCATCTAATTTTGACTGTAGTTCAACTTTTTTAGTGCAAAGCTAATCCTCATTATAGCTGTAAACATGTGTTTCATTTGGCCTCGTGTTCATGTGCTAAAGTGACAAAGGCAATCGAGGGTTTCTATCAGGAATGGAGATGTACAGGTGAGTATTCTGTTCAGTCTGCTTCATCTTTCACACAGTGGACATCAGCCCACTTGCTTAATAGGGAAGAATGTTTTCATAAGCCTCTCTGTACTCTCTGTTTTCTGCTCTGCATCTTTTTTCAGATAAACAGGACAGACCAGGGAGAACAAGAGCAAGTGAATAAGAATAATCACAAGAGCCATCAGGATCTGGTGTAGCAGCTCTGTGTGTGTCTCCTACATCTTTAGGTGCTCTTCAGGCACTGATATGTTTTAACTCTTATTTTTCATGGAATGGTTTGGGTTGGGAGGGACCTCAGAGATCATCTTGTTCCAATCCCCTGTCACAGGAAGGGAAACCTTCCACTAGACCAGGTTGCTCAAAGCCCCATTCCAACCTGGCCTTGAAAATTTCCAGGGATGGGGAAGCCACAGCTTCTCTGTCCAGCCTGGAGAGTGACTTTTCAAATACGGTTATTTCAACATGCCTCAGTTTTCATGGAGATTTACAAATTCGGTCCTTATCGAGACCCTACTCAAAGTGACCCCTCTCTAAAATGAGCCCTCTTGTAAGGGATCACAAACCAGCAGCCCCAAAGTCAAAATTCACTTTCAGGTAATTTGATTTAGCAGTTTTTAATAGCAAGATTCAGCCTGACTTCCCTGCCCCCAGCACAGCATGTGACAAACTGTTTGTTACAATTAATCTGACTCATGGAAGCCTGGCAGTGACTACAGCTGAGGCTTAAGTGTTGTCACCAAACCCCTTAAAATGCAGCATCATAAAAACTGCAGAAAACCCTGAGCCTTCAGACCTGAGTCAAGTAGGACCAGACCTGGTTTCTCTATGGTTTCATGGGGAAGGATAGAATAGAGTAAGGTGGAGTAGGGTGGAGTAGGGTGGAGTAGAATATTTTTAGTTGAATGGGACCTACAGTCATCTACTCCAACTGCATTATCTAGGCCAACAATTCAAATTATTCCATTGAAGCTCCTGGTTGAAGTGTAGCTTTGTGTTGGCTCTTTAACTAAGTACTGCCAAGCTAAAGCACGTGGGAATAGGTCAAGCAGAGGGAGGAGTTTGGGGCCACAAGGTGGAGGCAGAGTTTTTATTTATTCCTGGCTGTGGCCTGCAGTGGGATGGGCTCGGCTTGGTGGTGGCAAGGGGTTCCTAACCTACAGCAGTAGTGCCAAAATAAGAAATCTCCTGAGGGATTCCCAAGCAGACAGAGCCCCTCTGCTTGGACTGGAGTGAGCACCACAACTTCAGCAGCTGGCAACTCGGTCAGAGTTTGTCTGTGCTAAAAGAAATACAGTTTGCACAAGATATTTTTCTATATTCAAGCGCACACTTGAGCCACAAATGTTTCTCTGTGTTTGCCTACACCAACGAGTCACAAATTGTCCTCTTGCATTTAAATAGAGCCCAAATTCAATCCATACATTCCCAGTCATTATCACCCCATTATCCTTTCTCCTTTTTGCTATTTTTCTCACCAAGCAGTGGTAAACCCCAGGCCCTTTCTCAAACATGTGGTTGATATAAGAGGAGAGGAAAGTTCTTTTCAAATATTAAAATGTTTTTAAATACTATTTTATAGCAATCATGGTCATCTGCAAGAAATCAGTTTTCAAAGAAGCGTTTGATGGACTGACAGTCATTTGAGCCCGGGATGAGATGAAATGGTCCAATTCAAGCTGGATTGGGACTCACTTTTCTGGAGAGCACATGAGTTTAGAAGAGATTGATGAAGTTGAATTTTGAAACTATCAATTTGGCCTTTGAAGCGTGTTGGGATCCAGGCTGGCCGTGAGGATCAGAGAGCTGGGAGCTGAAGAGTTTGGAAGGAGGTGGCCTCCTTTGGAGAGTGGGCAGCAGTGAGGAGGAATGGTAAAATGATATCAGAGAAGTCATCCCCTCTTTCACTGGACTTTTACTACTTCCACCCTATTTCTGGGACAGGCTGTCCTGTGAAGGGCCAGGAGTTGGACTTGATGATCCTTGTGGGTCCCTTCCAACTCTGGATATTCTATAATTCTATGATTTTGGTGTGTTTGTTACGCAGCATTTATTGCTCTCCAATGCATGCAGGATGTTTACTTCCTGCGTGCTTCAATTTACACTTTTTGCTTTGAACTGCATTTTGTTGTGTTTGTATAGGCAAGGAACTTTCAATAATAAATTTCAATGTGTTAATATGGAAGACTATCACGAAAAGTCTTTCTTGGGTGGAATTCCTCAGGTGCCCAGATGGATGGTTGTGTTTTGGGTTGCTGTGCCCACAACCCAACAACCTCCTGGATTTTCCAGCATTTATACTGTTTATACTGAATATCCAGGCTCAGAAGCAGAAATAACTTGGGTTGTTTGGCTTCTTCTGGTTTTATTTTCTTGAATACCAGTAAGGAACAGCCAAGGCCTTGGTGATCAAGACCCGACAGCAGCACTGCTTTAAAAATCAGTCAGGCTTTTCAGGTGTCCAACTTCCAAACTACTTAGGGCACAAGGGGAAATGTAAACATTGTTCTGTTATTCAACCTACTACATAAGAGCATTGAGTTTGACAAGGCTCCAGGTACCCCCGTGTCCCGTCCTGACCGAGATCAGACGCTGATATCCCTCCCCAGTGACATCCAATCTGGCAGGTTTGTTTTCACTCTAACAATTGGCCACTGTAAATGTTGGTTGCACTGCTTCGTGCCTGCCCTGCCGGAGCTGCTTCCAGGAGGATTTCAGTGCCTTTCTCAGGATTCAAGCTTGTAGTAGTTCTTTCTTAAATACAGTCAGGGCGTATTTAAATACAAGTTCAGGTGTGTGCTGCATTTACTTAATCTGTGCAAGGAGGGAGGTGATTTCAGATATTCTTTTGAACTTTGTAAACTTTGTATCAAAACCCTTTTTTTTTTTTTTTAGGTAGATATATGTCATATTAAAAATTGTGAAACTTTCTGTTGTGGAATTGGCCACGTTGGATGAGGCTGTTTGCGGGGCCCAAAGTTGGTGGCAGAGCATGAGATGAATTACAGGTTATGCCACGGACAGACTTTACACTGGACACGGACTGGGAAATGGAGCTAATGAAGCTGGAATTGCTCATTGCAGGAATTGTGTACATATGGAGGGCCTTGGTAGGGGAGAGGCTGATGAGCTCCAGGACTGCTACTGAGAGCAAAACTTGGTGTCTTTGTTCTGCACTGATCTGCAGGGAAAGCAGAGCGGGAGCCATCCCCTCTGCCTCTGGTGAGCACAATCCGTGTTTATACCCAGGAATGGCAAGGCCAGGTCTGGCAAATGCCAATGGTCTGCCTCTGCAACAGCATAACATTCGAAATTCTAATTTAAAGTATGAGATGTACGTAAGAATTATAAGCAGTAGTAAATGTACTCTGATCTGGCAGGAGAGAATTACTGCTGACCAGCTGGTAGAGCTGGATGTAGAGCAGGACCCTGGACTTTGGTGTAGTTTGAATTAAGCTGGATTTCTGTATTATATTATTTTTATAGTCTCTTCCCATCTGACAGAGATCTCTGTTTTCTTTGCTGTTTCATACACTGTTCACAGCTCACTCCACTGCCAGGGAACAGTTGTGCTGTGATGGTTCAGGGCTCCTCAGGCTGGTGGATGCGATGATCCTCCCCAGCATCTGAGATGAAACAGCTCCTTCCCAAAATCCTATTCTCTCTCTTGCTGCTCTGAAAGACTTCTCTGCCAGTCCCAAAAGCAGCAGGGAAGTGTTTCCATCTTGAACAGTTTGCTTCTCTTTATTTACCTTTGGCCTCTGGGTCAGGAAACCTTAATAATTTCCTTTTTATTAATTTAATCCATAGTTCCTAGTAATTACCATAAATTAAGCCTGCTGGGGGGAAAAACACAGCCAATAAACTAGAGGAACTGCTGGCTTTATGTGGGTAACGTCAGTACCTCGAGGATTGTTTCCTGCAGGTCGGTCCCTGGGTTGTCGTGATTAACTTGAGATCAGCAGAGAGTTTCCCGTCCACCTTTTAAACGAGGCTCGGACATGCCAGGAATTCTGCTAATGCACAGGGCCCTGTTAAAGGCTTAATCTTGGTGTGAAATGAACTTATCCCTGCCCCTGTGCAGGTACGGAGGATTTCCCAAGGGATGTTTCTCTCTGGTTTGAATGAACTTGCCTGGAGACGCCGGCGTGTCCTTCCCGATGGCATTCACACCAGTGAGGTGACAGCAGCAGGCATGGATCTATTTCTAACACCTTGGGGCTTGGAGCAGGGATGAAAATAGAGCTTTACCTCCCAAGAGAAAAGGAAAATAATAATCTGGATTTGCAGGGGGAAAATACATGGTGTCATTTTGAAAAGATCCTTCTTTGGTCTTCCCTAGCAACTCCTTTGGGATTGGGGTGCTCGGAGCATGGTGGAGAAAGTGGGAAATAAAACAAGGCCATGGGATGAGAGGCTGCCTCCAGGAGCCCGCAGAGGCCCCACTAGTAAAGGGTTGCTGGTTTCCTCTTCGAACTGGGCTGAAGCCAGGCATTCCTGAGTGGCACCGGTCCTCCCAGCGCTGGAGAGGAAACATTCCCGTTTGTGAGCTGTGGAAGTGCATGCCTAAGCCAAAGGTTACCAGGCTGAGGTGATATTTTTGCATTCCTACAATGTCTTAGCTTTTTAAAATTAAATTCTTGCAACATGAGGATTTAATCCCTCCTGGTATATATGGCGTGCGTGTGTGTGCGTGTGCGCGGGTGTGCATTTTTTTTCCTACAAAAATTTCATCAGGCAAGTTATTTTTGTTTTTTAAAGTTGGCTCAGATACAGGGTCAGTAACTTTCCACCCAGAGCCTGTGGAAAGGTTTGGGGTTTGAGGCTGAATAGAGGGTCAAGTTTTAGGGTTGTGCTTGAGTCGAAACTGGATCTCGGGTTGAGAGCTACTAGGGATGAAATCCGTTGAATTGTTCTTGAATATTTTTTATTAAAAATAGTGGAAATAAGCAGTTTTCCTTTGCCCAAAAGCAGAGTTCTACCACATTGAAAATGCTCCCTAGAAAATTAGTGGTTTCCAGTGTGGAATTGGGTTCGAAATCCAATCCCAGAAGGAGAAGTTTGGAGTCACATACTCAAAATTAAGCTCCAGCTAAACAAAAACCGTTTTGATTATAGTACAGTGAGGGTGGGGCAGGAACACAGGCTGTGCCCTGATCCTGCTAGCAAGGAGTTGGAAACTTGTTGGGACCAGAAAGGTGCTGTGGGACACCACAAAGAGCTGCAGGCAGAGCCCAGGCTCTGTGTCCTGGGCTCCAGGAGCAGATATTCCAGCCTAGGCTTGCTTAAAGGAACTCAAAGCTTTGGCTTTGAAGCACGGGCTGTGCCTCTGGCTGCTCTGAGCTCACACACTCTGCCCTGCTTCTGTCACCAGATGAAGGTGGTGGGTTTTCCTTGGGGAACAAAGAAGTTGTTAACTCAGGCTGTGATCTGGTTTCTTTTCCCTTCTGCTGAGCTGCACTGCCAGTTTTGAGATACTCAGGCTGATTAAACCCATCTACACCGATGCCCTGGAGAAAATACCCACAGCTGCTTCTGCTAAGCCAAGGAACCTTGTGCTCTGGCCGTGCACAGGGGACAGCTCTGCACCTGGTTTGAGCCACAGGGCAAAGGTGAACCAGGCCAGCAGCACTGGGACACAAGTGCCCGATTGCTCTAAGCCAGGGCTCAGATTTTAAGCATCAACCTTCTACTGAGGTGCCCTTAAAAACCTGCCTTGGTCATGCTGGAGAACAACAGTGTTGCATTTCTGAGGAGTTTTTTCTCCACTGAACTGTTCAGCCTGAGCTAAGCCCTGTGCTAATGCCACGGAAGTGCCCATGTGTGCTCTGCTAAGTCCTGGACAAGGCTGTGTCCTGGATGAAGGTGTCTTGGAGCAGAGATGCTCGGATAAAATGAGGATCGTGGTGTTCCATGGTTCCCTTCTGGTGGCTGCACAGCTGAGGACATCCCTCAGAGCAGCTGGCATGGCCACCTCGGGTTTGCTCAGTGAGGGGAAGGGACGTCCTGAGCTCTCCCCTTGCCTTGGCTCAACGGAGCCCCTGCGATGGGAGAAAAGGCAGGTTCTGCTCAATGGAGATATCTCTGTTTCACCACTGCTTCCTCCTTCAGAAGAAAAATGATTCCTCCAGGTCTTGACATCTGCTGCTATTTAAAGGATCATCATCATCACCACTCCAGCCCTCCTGAGGCCTCAAGGTATATAAAACCTTATTCTTCCCAAATTTGTGATTGAAAACAGATATTACGTGATGGTGTCCCTTTAAATGCCATGTCAGTGGTGGGAAGCTTATTAATTAATGGTTCTGGAGGACAGAAGCTGGGGGTGACTGGGGAGGGCAGGTGGAAGGTTTTAGGCAGATTTCAGCCCCCCTGGGGCAGGTGGGTGGTGACCACCTGTGGACATCCTGCAGGAGGAATCTGCAGCGCTTGCAGCTCTCTGCTGGTGCTGTTATTTGCATTATCCGGGGATTCCCTTGTGACCTTTAGCAGTTTTTATTTGGGCTCTGGTGAAAGACTGAGTCAGAGGAAGAATTTCTCAGGTTAGCAGACCCCTCTGCTACTTGTCACCCCTATCATACACCCACGTGCACACCCCTGTGGCCGTGGAACCAAGGGAGCAATGGGAAAGTGCACCTGGAAGCTTCTCAGAGGCTCCAAGCTGTGGAAAAAGCTCATAAAACACCTCCTTGAAGCCTGTCTCTCGTGGGAGGCTGTGTGTAACCTCCATCCTCACCCTCCATCAGGTGGCTTGGACGGGGGGAGGCTGCAGCTACAGACACACTGTCGCTGTAACAGCTCCACACTTGGGGGCCCAGCAGCTCTCACTCTGTATTTAGAGCCTGCAGGTTCAGTGGTGATGGTAATTATTTATTGATTCGCAGGGTGGGGAGGCCCTGGCACAGGTGGCCCAGAGAAGTTGTGGCTGCCCCTGGATCCCTGGAAGTGTCCCAGGCCAGGTTGGACAGAGCTTGGAGCACCCTGGGACAGTGGAAGGTGTCCCTGCCCATGGAAGGGGGTGGAATGAGATGGGCTTTGAGGTTCTGTCCAACCCAAACCATTCTGGGATTCTTCTAAATGCAAATGCCTGAGAAGTGAAGTAGTGCTCTGAAACCAATGAAAGGAGACTGTGTGATCAGTCTGCTGTTTCGATTACCTCCTTTAGCAATATCTTTTGTTAATTCAAATTTGGATTGTTCAGCTTAGTGCAAGGAGATCTGCCCCTGCCTCTCCCCACTCACCCACCCACCATGGCCTTGCACCCTCACACATGCAGAGCCAATTTAAAGACTTTACTGATTGCTGAGTTATGGTGCTTGAAGCTGGTTTGACACAGAGCCACGAGCTGTCACCATCAGAGATGCTGGGTTCCCTTCTCTTTCCACATCTAAAGTGTTTGTCTTGTGTGGTTTTGCCCTTGGGAAGCCAATTCCTTTGAAGAGCACCAGGAGTGGTTCTAAGTGAGGGATGTCCCACGATGGGACTGTGCTCTGATGCTCTGTCACCTTTATGTCCCTCCACAGTCTCTCAGCAAATAACCTTTCAATTGCCAGGACAATAAAAGATGGGAGGGGTGATTAAAGATGTGGCAGCTGGTGCTCTGTATCTCCATGCAGCCAAGTCCTTCAGATTTTCCTCGCTCCCACTGGGACAGAATTTTCCAACATTCATTACCAATCTCCAGCACTCCCCGAGCAAGCTGAGGGTGTTGAGCACCAGGCAAGATTCAGTCCAGGTTGAGCACATCTCTCCAAGCTACCTGTTCCCATCCATCTGATCGTGTCCACCCCTGCAGTGCTGGGTGTCCTGCCCCTGGGCTGAGCTGGGAGCGTGTGGTCCTTGCACAGTGCCTGGAGTATTGCTTACATCTGGTATGTTTTCCATGCAAAATGGGTTTTTAAGGAATAAGGATTTCTAAAATGGACTAAAAAATTTTTACCGGGGCATCTGGTACTGCAAATATTTGAAAACATTGAAATTTTTTCTTTCTTGGCAGTAAAAACAACCCAGCTTCTTGCCCACTGCAGTCCAAGAACTATTGAATACGTTTTAAAACAGATCGTTTGGAGGGTTTATATAACTTTTTATGGTACTGAACAGAAGATACTTTTCTCCTTAGAACTGGTTCAGAATCCTAAATTATAGTTGTTGATTTCTTGGCTTATGGGGAGCTATGTGATTTACACCAGTTAAGAATGTCAGAAAGCTTCAAGAAGCCTTTGAAAGCGCGAACCAGAGGAAGATGAGCTTTTGTTTTCCTTCCCAGATATTCATATCCTTGTTGCAGACCATGCCTGGATTCACTCCATTGCTATTGTGAACTGTGAGACTTCATCCCATCCCCGTTCCCCAGGTAGCTGCAGTCAGGCACTGCAGAGAGCAACTTGAAGGTTCCCCGAGCAGTTTGAAGGGACCTGAGGGAATCCAACCCCAGGGATGGGGTGAACCCAGATGCTGCAGCTGCTTCAAGCTTTTTCTAGTTATTTTTTTCCTGAGAATGACTATAAGGTCACAAGATCCACGGGTTTTTGTGTGTGGCTTTCTGACCCACTGAATCATGACATTTTTTTATTATTATTTTTTTCTCATCCCTGTTGCTCTCAGATATAGTTTTGACAAAAGCTGAGAGAACCTCCCTGGGATGGAGGGAGGAATTGGACCTACATCTCTTGCATCTCAGCTGAGGCCCTTGACAACTGCATATGGTACAGACAGGGACAACAATAATGCTTTTTAAAAAATATATTAAAAAAAAAAAACAAGGAGGGAGGATAGGAATGGGAAAAATAATCTTAAAAGATCAGCATTTTATTTGCAATTGATCCCGTGCCTGCGTGCTGGAAAACCCTCTGTGTGTGACAGCTCCCTGTGCCCAGGTGGCAAAAAATCTTGGGAAACTCCAAATACAGCTGGGATATTTTTGTACACAAAACCAGGTGGGTTTTCAGCTTATTGTGTGCCTGGACAAGTCCTGGTGCTTGCCAGCAGGAAGGTGGCAGGAATAAAGATCAAGGGATGGGATCCATAGACCCATCACCCCTCCAAGCCAGAGTGGGATGGCTCAGGGATCTAAAAATGACCAGAATTCCAGCCACGTGCAAGGGAGGGAAGGGATGGTGCTGGTGGAGGATCCAGCCTGGCCCTTGGGGTCCCAGCAGCCTTGGCACAGCCACAGCACCAAACCACATCCCTGGCCAGTCCTGCTCTGCAGTCTGGCCTCGTGCCCAGGTTGTGAAAGCGCTGTAAAAGCCAGATATGCTGTTTTGGCTCTAATATTTGTCCCATGGTATTTAAAAAAAGGAAAAAAAAACAACAAAAAAAAGTCTGGAAAAGTGCAGAATAATAAAGTCCTGAGATATCTGGTTTAGTTAGATTTACTCAAGTGCTGCTGGGCTTGTCTCTGCCTGCTGCTGGTGTCAGGGTTTCTGTCACCCTCCCTGGCTTTGCACGTGCAGTTCCACAAACATTACTCACTGTAGACCTATTCGGTGACACTTCAGTCCAGTGCAGCACAAGCTGGGCACTTACAGATGTCCATCATTCACTCTGACAAAGCCACTTCTCCCCCAGCCTTGGTAACCCGTAGCTGGATCACATCTCTCCCGAAGAGAAATTCACTCCTTGCTTTGAAGACAAAGTGCTGAGGCATCCGCCGCATTCCTTCCTGACGTGTTCCAGTGGTTGGCTGCCCTCATTCCAAACCAGATGTCTCCTCTCTGATTTGAATGCTGCTGACTTCAGACTCCCGCCATTAGACCTTCTTCTGCCTGTTCCTGAGGGAGGTGAGGAGCTCCGGGTTGTTGGATACCCAGGCTGCCCCTGCTGCGCAGCGAAGCAGCCTCTTTCCCTCAGTGTCACTAAAGCACAGCTATCAGGGTCTGAGAGATCAACAGTGTCATAAAACACTTCAAGCAAATTCCTTCACTTTCTGTCTTGGCTGTGATGGCCATTTAGTGGGAGTAAGGCTTTCAAGTGCACAGCCCTGGTCTGGTTTTCCCATTGCTGACTCTTCTTTGAGCCACCTGCTTGGTAAGATGGTGGGGGTTTGTCCTTAGTTCAATTTTCCTCCTCTTATGAAGGGATAAATCTATTAGAATGTGTATTTTTTTTCCCCCTGCCTTTTTTTTAGTTTAATATCATGCCATAAATATTCCATAGTTTCATCTTGCCACATTGCTGGTTGAGGCTAAACTCATCCAGTTTTTGGTTGAGCAACGGATGTTCTTTCCACAAAAAGTTCCTGGTGAGATGTGGGGAAGGCAAGGGACAGTCTGACTACCAGCCCTGGTGAAGCCAGTGGATGAGTCTTCATGAACAAGAAACTTGAGATTTTCTTATCAATAGTGTAAAGGTCAGGCTTGGTTTTGTTTCTCAGCTGCATGTAAGAGAACAACGCCTCTTTTCTCTGCAGTGCTGTCCTTCCACCTCCTTCCCCAGGAAATTTTGCTCTCGATTTAATTTATTTGCAGCCCTACCTTTGGTAGGCAAGGCACAAACACAGGTAGAGTGTGAGATTGGTCTGATCTCGCAAAACTCTGCAGCTTTTGCTTTTGGGATTGAATGTTGGGCTCTTCTAAACGGAGGGGGAACCTGGTCTCAGCTCATTTTAAACAAGACTGGCACCTTCTGAGCACTTTAAAATTGTAGAATCACAGAATCAGAGAATGGTTTGGGTTGGGAGGGACCTTAAAGATCATCCAATTCCAACCCCTCTGCCACAGGCAGCGTCACCTTCCACTTGACCAGCGTGCTCAAAGATTTAAAGGAATGAAAGATGTGTCCGTAGAGCCAATGGAAGTATTTGTGCTCTCTCCCTCCCCATAAGTACATCACAGGAACTCAGAGGAGTAGCACGTGCTCACTTACAGAAGATGTGCTATAGAAGAGTTATCACTCATCAGGGGAGATATGCGCTTAATGCAAAAAAGAGCCTGAGATGGCTCAGCACAGCCCATAGCTGAAACGTGTTGTGATACCCCTGGGTAAAGATCAAACTGTAAAGGTCTTACCGACATCTGATTCTCCTCAGTTTTAGTTGGATCCAAATCTAGCAAAAGGGCATTTTTATGTCTGGTCACAGTCCAAAAAGATATAGCAAAATCACCTGGAGTTACAAATGTGTTGCAGAACCTGTCCCTAATCACATTAAGAGCTCTAAACTGTAAGGCTCGGTTGTTTGCCAAATGAAATATTCTCCTCCGGTATTTGCAGAAAGGAATTACAGTCTGTGAGTCATGTTTTTCATTTGGTATTGAAGTACAGTTTCTGTTTTACAGACCCAATCCTGAGCTTGGGGAAGGAGTCGTTAAAAAGGCTTTGTTTTGTTGGGAAATAAGGGCGAGGTGACAGGTCTCAGACAATGCATTTTGGGCTCTCAGTTTGCAGCTGGGCTTTCAAGCCCTTGAGGTTCCCAATGTCAGGTTTTCCTCTGTGGTTCTCAGAGAGGTGGTGGGGGCTGTTGGATTTGAGGTCGTGCTGAAATAAACAGAAGGGCCCTGTAATCCCAGGGCTGTGGTCTCCAGAGCTTCAGTAGCAGCCGCTAAGGTTGAGAGGCTCTCTGCAGAAATGTCTGGTGGGTCCCCAGTGATCACTGGACTCTTGCTCCAAGCTTGAAGTGTCTCTAGCCCTTCCTTTTGGCCCACTCTGATATTAGCTGGCCACCAGCCATGGAGTCTGGGCTGGAGCTCACCTGTGGTTTGCACACAAACTCCTGGTCTGGTGGAAGGCGTCCCTGCCCATGGCAGAGGGGTTGGAATGAGATGGTGTCTAGGGTCCCTTCCAACCCAAAACCATGCTGGGACTCGGTATCACCCAATAAACTGATATGAATTGGGTGACGTGGAGCTCTGGCAGTGGGTAGGATGTGGGGGACAGTGAAATCCAAGAAAGGAAAACATTCAAAGCACCAAGTCACTGCTGAGAGGAGAAGCAAGGCGAGATGGTTGAGATGGCTCCTAACTCCCAGCCATGGAGGATGGGCCTTGTGCAGACTTTGTCAGCAGCAGCCCAGAGCTGTGAGAGCTGAGCCAGCTCCAGGGGCGGTGGGAGATGCCCTTGGCTCAAACCAGAGCTGCTGCTGGGTGAGCTGCCCATCACACCACATCACACTTAATTGCACTGAAGGAAACTCTCACCCAGAGTCTCCCAGTGTCCCACAGGAAGGAGAACCCAAACGGGCTTTACACCACCTCATCTTTAAAGCTGGGAGCAGGAGGGGTGGGCAAAGCCCTGTCATCCCTTGGGAAGAGGGGAGCACATACCCCTGGGCTGCCCGGAGGCCAGAGGCTGCCCCCAGCCTGCCCCTCCTCATCCTCAGGGAGGAAGGAAGCACGGGGCCAGGTCAGCAGTCGTGCGTGGGGGATTTTTGCCTGACTTCTCACAGTGCCTTAATATACCCCAGCTGGCAGCAATAATTGGAGAGTTATTAAATAACTGTCTGCAGTGACATACAATCTGCAGAGCACTGTACCAATTATTTTGCATTTGCTTCCCTCTATCTCAACGTGTCTCTATCTCCCCATCCTACCCCGCTGCCGTTCCCAGGAACAGTTTACTGTAGTGACTGGAGGGCAGTGAGATCTTCTCCAACAAAGAAACTACTTTATTTTCTGCCATGGTTAATGCCCCAGTTTAATGAGTCCTTCATATCATTCTCACCAGCCTAAATTAAAGGGTAGCCTGTGTAATTAAACTGTTTAGCTTCCAGAATCCCCCTCACAGTTATCTGCAAAATGGGTTGAAATGCAGCTGCTACTACTATTGCTCATACTAAAACTGGCAAAGAAACTGGCAAAAGGAAAACCACTTTCATCTCTTTATTTTTAGTAGTGTGGCTTTACTTTCAATTGAACTAATTATTTGCACCATCTTGTTCCTGATCGTTGTCCCATGAGATTTTCCCAACCAGGAAATATTTTTTGCAATACATGACTGTAGATGCTTAGACCTTCATGTTTGTGTCTTTTGGGAATGAGGAAAGAGCTGGGATTTGCAATTCTTTATCCAACGTTTATCAGTATTAAACCAGAGTGAAGCTGATTTGCAGTGGATTCACACCAGATTTAAGCTTTGTTAGATGATAATTGCTCTTTTTTTCCTTTACTTTGTAGATCAGAATTTGCTCTTTTTCCTTTATTTTTTAAACATAGGGGTTTAATGAGGAAAAGAAGTTCTCAAAACCCTTCTCCCTAAATGCTGCTGTATTCCCAAGAGTCATATAACAACCTGCACTAAGAGCATCCTTGAAGATCTGTTGATCCTTTTCATCAGGAGCTGCTTCACCCATCCCTTCTATTTGTCCCACTCAAGATGAAAAGTGGCTGCTTTTTAAGGATTGGAAAGAGGTTTGTCACTGCTTGGGTTGGGAGCAGAATGGGAAGCCCCCAGAATGTCAAACCATAAGGCTCTGCAGCAACCCAAGGAATTCTACTTGGGATGCCTCTGCAGGGAAGTTTCTTCCTGCCTAAAACCTGTTGAGTTCCAATGTTCATTTTAATGATCTCATTTTATAAATAATGGGAAGCAAAACAATGCATTCAAAAGAAATGAGATTAGAAATAGGAGGGGAATGAATTACAAATGCAAGGGCCTGTATTTATTCCAAGGAAGATAAATCTCATTTTAAGTGGTCTCCAGTGCAACAGTGTCTTGCTAAGACTAAAACAAAGTAAATCTGGTTTTGTTGATAAATAAAAGTGTGAGGCAGTGGCAGGGAATGTTTTCTAACACTAGTTGGTTGTCATAGTATCCTGGGACTAATGATACCTGGGTTTTACTCTTGGCCTGGCCACTGTCTCTCTGCAGTAAATCATTTAACACCCTGTGCTGGAGTTGAGGCACAAGCTGGAAAATCCAACTCCAGTGAACAAATGACATCAGGGTGTGACCCTCGGTAAAGCTGTCACTGACAGGATTCTACCTCGGCAGGGTGAAGGAGTTTGGGGTGCATTATGAATTGGAAGGTGGAATTAGTGGCATTTCAGCAGCCCATGCACAATCTGCTTCAGATTGTTGTGGGAAAGGCTGTTGGTGGGAGACCTTTAAACCTGGGGCTGGATTTGGCATGGCAATGCACCTCTTGTGTGTCACCCAAGGTAAACACGACACCAGCAGTGGCTTGAAAATTCTCTTTTTTTTCCCTCTTCTGTGATTTGGTCAGATTTTCTGTCCACATGAGCAGGCAGGAAAAAAGATGTTTGCTCTTCAGAACTCTCCCTGAGTCCCTTCTCCATGAGGTCCTCGAGCTGCAGTGAGGAAGGGACCGTACCAGGGATCGATAAGAGGGTCTGAACTGCAAATGCCAGCTCAGCAGGGAGGTAACACCATCACTGTGTTCTCACCTAATTGAAAACACATTGTCCCTCTGTCCCACACCTGGTGACTCGGAGGGAAGCGCTGGCACGAGCTGCAGGGGGATGGATGGGGTGAGGTATCCCCAGAAAGAATGTACACCCCGGAGCTGGCACGCGCCGAGCCGGGGTACGCGGAGCTGCTCCAAACAACGCCACAATCAGCAGCCTCATGGGCTGGAGCTGGAGAGTGGCCGACCCTCCTAGCTGGGAGCTAATGATTCCCTTCAGGATTGCATCATTAGATTCGAACTGAGTCATTATGAGGCGATATGGGAAAACAAGTTGGAATTCAAAACCGAGGAAACGCGCTGGAGCTGTTGCAAGAGCCTCCTGTCGGGTGCCGGGTGGGTGCTCAGAGGCACCACCAGCGCCTCGCTCCCGGGGCCGAGCACTGCTCTGCCCTCATGGCAGGAGCCAAGATCCATGCCCAGTGTAGGCTGGTGGGACTCTTCTCTTATTCCACCCACAGCTGCTTCGTGATCCTTTCTGCCACTGCTCCCCATGTGACACCTGTCACAAGAATAAACAAACCCCAGGGCAGGGGGAGACATTGAAATTGTGACATTTGCACTGGAGCAGCCGCAGCCTCTGTCAGCAGTTCCAGCATCATCTCCCCTGGTGTCCAGCTGCTGGCAGCCCCTTTGCTCCAGCTGTTTGGTTGGATGTTTGCTGGCCCTGCTCACTGCCTTTGCTGCTGGTGCCTCTCCAGGTGGGCACAGCTTTGCATGGCTCTGCCATCAGCAAAAGCATTTTCAGCAGGTGTAGTGGAGGGGCTGGAAAGGGACTACCTGCAAACAGCCAAATGTTTTGTGGCAGGTTCTTGGAAACTCAACAAAACCACACGCTGGTGTCGGTATTTAGGCTGTAACTCATTCTGTGAAGCCACCACTGAGCCACGGGAGGATTTCTACCCACAAAGTCTTGGTTTCAAAATGCTGGGTGAGGACAGTAGCATCCTTCATGAAGGCAGAGAATGTCGTGTGAAGGATGAGTAAAGATTTGGGAGATCAGTAAGAGAAAAGGAACTTGGGGAGCAATCCAAGGCTTGACTGTAAGTTGGCACTCGACACTGATGATCATCAGATGATCACTGATGATCACCAGAGATCAATTACTCAGGAAGCTTGAGCACCTACCAGGAGCAATACTAACATCGGCTTGATGACTAAGGAAACAAGGACATGGACAGAAACCAGTGTGGATGGATACAGGCTCCTTACTTGCCTCTGCAGAAAGGTGTTATCCCAAAATTACTGCTGGGAGAGGCCAAGCTGTGGCCACTGAGGGTGAGATGGAGTCTTTGTTAAAATGTTTATAAGGATGTGAAGCCTGGGCATTTGTTGGAAAAGAAGATGCTGACGTATTTGAAAATAAAATAAGCAAATGTTTACCTAGTGAGGGAGAAAACTATTTCAGAAATAATATGGGATAATGGAGAAACTCCTCAAAAATCAAATATGGTGAGGACAGCAAAGCCCTGGTGAGGTGAGAGAGCTGGTGGGTAGCAAAAACAACTGAGGAGAGACCTGCTGAGAGTTTCCCATCAGTTATTTTCTAGGGAGCTCCATGCCACAGCTGCTTTTGAAGAGATGATGGATGGCTGATCCCTGATAAACCTCTGCCAGCTCGGTGTGACTCACTAGGAATGAGGAGGTTTAAAGGAACAGAGCGAATGGTATGGAGTGAAGAAGAGGATTTCAAACACAGGGCTCAGGGCGTCACAGCCCTCATTACCACTGCCCCACATAGTGCTTACCATAGGACTGGCAAGAGAAAAGGCTTTGCATGTCCTCACACCTGCCTGTGATGCCAAAGCCACAGAGCACAGGTGACAAATTCACCAGAGTCTAGGGACTGGGATGGCAGTCCACCCTCTGCCCAGTGGCCGCAAGGTCAGGACTGGCTCTGCTGGGTGACCCTTCCAACTCAGAGCCACAAAATCAAGTCAGTCTTGTGAATTAGAGGTTGCACCTCAAAGAGTGGGGTTTTTTTCAAACTCCTACCAAAAAGCAGCAGGTCCCTGTAGAGGCAGTTGTTTGCCTGAGGAAGAAACTAGGTAAAAACTTGGTGAATTCAGATATAAAGGGTTTCCTTTGCTTCCTCAGCAAACAATGTCTTACTGCAAATAACTGTGTGCCCTCAGCCTTGTTCTGTCCGGGGTGATGCTTAAACTGTCAATAATCCTAAGGCTGCTGTCACAGTGCTGCTCAATGGGGTTGACAGATTATATCTCTAAAGTCCCTTTATTGGACCTTGTTCCCAGAAAAGCTTGCAAATTGCTCTGATCTTACCAGACAAAGGCGTTGCTCACTCTCGGAGTCCTTGGATATCCTACACAATAAGGTAGGAATTGGTGAGAATTACCTGAGATAAAATATCCCTTACAACATCAAAGTTCCTGAACTCTTAGCTGTCAGCTGCAGGTATGTGAAAGTCCTGACAGGCTGAAGATAGAAGGAAGAGATAAAGCAAAAAAGGAAAGGAGGGGGCATGGAGAAATTCTCTGCATGAAACGTTATATCATTGGATTTGGCACAAAGATGTCAGCTCAGGGGGTCTGTACGGCCAGCTGGGGTGTGAGCAGGGCACTGGGCTTTCACCTTCTGAGATGAATCAACAGCAGCTGACACCAGGCAGCCAGGGACAAGGATCCTGACCCTTAGCACACCAGTGGATAAGGAGTCAGACTTCAATAGCCTTTGTGAGTCCCTTCTAACTCAGGATATTCCATGATAAATGAAGCAGGAGTAACAGAGATCAGGATAAATCACGACCATGCACCCCCCACATTTTCCCCATTTCTATACACTCAGCTGTTGGTTGTCTTTCGCCAGTAAAATGGATGAAGTGGGTCAGTTACCGGGGGGAATCACTGGTGTAACACAGGACATCATCCTTTTGCCATTTTTGCTCTGTACATTTTACAGTAACTGACCTCCCTGAGTTGCCACAGGAGCTGTGGCAGGAGAGCTGGGGCCAGACTCCACCCGATGCTGCTCAACCTGCATCAGTAGTCTCCCTGCAAAAGTCCAGCTCATTGGCAGCAGAGCCACAGGTAGGTCTGAAAAACAGATTTTCACAAAAACAGAGCCAGAGTCGAGCTGAAACAAGATCTGGCTTGTTTGTCTAAAATCCTGCCCTTTCACACCGCAAAGACTGGACAGATCTTCCCTCTGCCCACTGCTCCCACACACCTAATCCTCCCTAAAACTGTGTTTTAGAGCAGATCAAATACCTTTAGGTTCTTAGAAAGGACTGGTTTTGGCAAATACACAAATACTTTTCTCAAATGACATAAATATTGTATGTGATTTGCTGCCTTGCCAAAATGCAAACACACACACATGCTCTCCTAACTAAGCAACATTCTTTAAAAGTTAAGATCATTGCTTAGAAAGAAATATAGAGCATTTTATAAATCCAAATTGATCACGCACTGCGTGTGTTGAAAATATGTACAAAAAATGGAACCCCAAAACTCCATTAAACCACTTCTGAGACAATACATCACTGCACCTTTATATTGCACCGAGGGGTTTAACAACCCTTCTCCAGGAAAATATTTTACTAGGTAACAAAAAAAAAAAGTTATTGAAAACATATATTTGATACTTTTGGCAATTCATTTTACTACTTGCATTTCCAATTCATTGGTATAGTTCATGAAAAAAAATATTTTCGCAGTTGGGTCATGTTATTATTTCTCTATTTTTTTTCCTACTTGAAAGCCATGGTACAATTTTTTTTTCTATGAAACAACAAAGAGACAAAAGCTGCTTGCTTGGTGATCCAGTAGATGTTTGAGGGTCAGCTGGAAGTGTAGAATACACACAAACATGCCTACAGGAAATTATGGCATCTTTCTGCTTTTCTGTGTAACCAACTTTATGTCTGAGCCAGGGAAGAACAAGTAGGTTGAATCTTCTAAGGAACAAAAAGAAGGTATAATTTGCTAGAATATTAAAATATTTTTAAAAATTAGACGCCTTTGCTTCAGATCACCTGAACTGTCCCTGGCACCGACCTGTGACTCATCCTCTCCCTCCAGCACTGCTCCTCTCTTGGCTGGTGTGAATGTTCCTCTTCAGGTGAAACACTGGCTTGAACTTGACCTGCCCAGATTCCAGAAGGCGGCAAAGGAATCCCAGGAGAGGAGGAGATAAACATTTCCTAAATCAGACTAACAGCACATCTGCACTGCAAACCCAGCTTGGGCTCAGATTCCTTTTCCTACCTAGAGAGTGACTTTTCACCCAAAGCTGCTGGTGCTTTAGACCATTTGATCTGGCCATCAAGGCAATGTGGGCACGCTTTGGGCTTTTGCTATCCCTTGGGCAGAAAACACACCCATTTCAAAACAAACCTAAACTATAGGTGGGACCCTTCTGTGCCTGCCTGCCATCCATCCTCCCTTCTCCCTCCCCACCTGCCTCTTCCTTCACATCTCTTCAAGAGGACTTTGGTGGAGATCTTCCATGCAAAAACGTGGGTGACACATCCTTGGAAGCACTGGTGACCTGCGGACCTGGACATCCACACAAGGATTTCTGCTTCTTTAACCACACTGCTCCTGGACCATGTGTGTGCTCCCTTCCTACACTGCTGCAGGTAAGTCTATAACCTTTGCTTTGAGAGAGATACTGTGATTAACCACGAGCACACTGCATCCCTGTTTGTGTGGAGAATGGTGATTTCCCATTTTAATTGCTTCCTATATGACACATTTCGTTAGGTCCCAGCCTCCTGTCAGCTCTTTTCCTCACTGCATTTGTTTCCTGATATGTGTGTAATTACAACCATGAAAGTCCATCAGCAAAAGCACCATCAATCTGAAAGATTAACGAATCTCACGCTTTCCCTCTCTCCTCCCCCCAAAATTAGAAAGCCCACTCTGTAGCTTCCAGCACACATCTATCATTACACACTCCTGGGTCTCAGGTAAATTAGCAACCTGATTCTTTTCCCTGCTGTCACTTAGAAGAAAAGGGCTTCTTATTTGCCATCCAAGGAAAAGTACAGTAAACCTAGAACTAGATAAAAGGGAAGTAATCAAATATATTTAACTGTACTCAGCCAAATCCCATGATTTGTATAGATGTTAGCTAGTGCATTTGAAGAATTAGGGAAGCCTTGTCTTTTACAGGAAATAGTACTGCATGATTGAAAATTGCAATATCTGTGCTAGTGTTTCTCTGCTTACTTAAAATAAGAAGTTCAGCTTTGTGTAGAGATATATTTATGCATGAACAGCAATATTTTAAAAGGGGTTTCATGTCCTTGCTCTTCCACTAAGCACGTACATTTGGGGTGAGGACAGCATCCTTCTGCGTTTCTTTCAGAGATGGGAAATGCCTCATCAGTGTGGGAACGTTCCTTGGATTGTCCTTCTCACTTCCACCTGAAATATGTGGAGAAAATAATTTTAGATAAGTCACCTCCTACATATCTGAGGGAACCAACTCCCCGGGGTGTGAGGAACAGCTTATGGGATGTAGGGATAATGTAGGGGCAGGCTGAGCAGCCATGGTGAAGGAACATGCTGGGAGTACCCCGTGTAGATTATAGCCATGGTGAGGCTGTAGGAGAGCACAGAAAGACTTCAGCTGGTGGTGGGAGCCCAGGTTTTGAAAATACATGGACAACATGACGGCAGTGCTTATGCAAAGGGTGCTCCTTCCCTTGGCAGCTGGTCCTGTGGGAAAGGGGGAATGCGCCACCTCTAGACGGCTGCAGTCGGTGATCACCAGACCTTCCCCTTTGGAAATCCCTCCAGTGCCAAAACGCAGGATGCACAGCTACTTGGAAAACATACCCAAATATACCCAAACCCACCTCCTCATCCTTATCCACAGGACCAAATTATCTTTCAGGTGTCCCTGTGCAAACAGTGCGAGTTTTACTGTGAAAATGTTTGGTTAAGGTGTTCCAACACAAGCATTGAAATTCAGGTCCGTGGACTGAGGGAAAGCTTCCCCTGGACTGTGCTCATGCCAGCACACAGTCTGGGGGAAGCTTTTCTCAGCTCACTTTTGTGCTCAAAAGACACTGTTTTGTGTGCTATCCAGCCAGGTAAGCGGCTGGGGCTCTGCAGAGAGCCTGGTTCTTCAGGATGATGACCCAGCTTACCCTCATGACAACGGGCACAGCAAGATGAGACACATTTTGATCCCAGATTCCAGTTTTACTTTGCTTGTATGAAACATCACAACTCAACGTTGTTTCAGTACTTTGGGGAGAAGAAGGAGGCAGACAAGAGTCCCCACAGTGGTTTTTTACATGCCTGAGTCAAATTACCCTCCCTTCTGCGGGGCTTCTTCTGAAGTAACAGATCGTACTGTAACCAAATATTGCCATCCAGGAAAGCCATTTTCCATCCAGCAAGGAGGCTTCTTCCTTCTCAGCAGCCACTGAAAAGGGCCTTTGTTCTCGGGCTGAACACCTGGAGAGTGTTATCAGCAGTGGCCTCTCCGGGCTGGCGCGCGGAGCAGCTGTGACAAGACCCAGTGGCTTTGGCGTCGGGAGCGGCAGCAGCACCTGGGAGCTGCTGGCACCCAAAAAACGTCCTGTCTGGGCCATTGCATGGGCAACTTTGGGTGGTTCCTCTCTTCTATGGGGACCAGGGTCTGTATTTTCTTTCTTTTCCCATCCTAAAATGAACAGCCTCACTCCACAGGGTCTCTGGATAACCTGAAGGATGTGACGCCTCTGTAAGGAATGAAGAACAAGCCTTGGCATTACCTTTCTGGAGACACTGGTGATGTGGCACAGAGCACCAACATCCTGGGCACATGGTTTGACACTACACCTCGATGAGTAAAAGGTGGAACTGCTGCCTGGCATGAGGGGTAGGACATTCAGCAGAGAGGGAGTCGCCTGATGTGACCAAGGACAAGATTGCACAACAGCTGATGTGACCCTGGGCACAGCTTTCTGCTCTCTCCACACAGTCAGCACCACTTCTGTCTGTGGCCATGAAAAGACAGTCAGACCCACAACTGCTGAGAAACTCAAGGAAACCCAACTCATCTGGCCCATCAGGTTGATTCCCTGGAGACAGAACTGCACTGTATAATCCATCACTGCCAAAGACATCAGCTTCAAAATCAAAAGATTTTCATTCTTTCACTGGATTTTACAGGATCTGAAGAAAAATGTGTGAGGAAAGATGGAGAGTCAGAAAGCAGAGGTTGTCAGTGGATCTGCCGTGGGGTAACCTGGAGAGCTGCTTACACCAGCAGAACCCATGATGGGGCTGTGAGAGGTTTTACCAATGGCCTCAGTGGGAATTGTGTCTGCAGCCTATGAGTTTAGCAGGTCCAGACCTACAGACCTTTCTCAGTACAGTGATTTTCCTCTGAAGCCACACAGTCGAAATAAAAAAAAAATAATCCTGGTTTTCCTGATAACTCAGATAAAGTTTTGACTTCTACAAGGGAGTCATACACTGGAGGATTTCAACAATGCCTTGTCACAAGATGCACAGCTCTGCAAAGTATCCATTCTGAAGCAGTTTTGCCAAATACCAAGAGAAAATTGCATAACATGAGAAGGAGCAAACCACAGCTGAAGCTTCATCATCCACAGTGGCAGCTGAGTGTGGACGTCACGAGTTCTTCCATACCCAATGGCATAGTTTCCATTTTCTTTGGACTGTAGTAGTGAAAAAATAAACATTTCAAAAGGTTCAAATGAGACCTTTGAGTGCCAGCGCTGAGTCCCTGTGAGGTTGGGATAAACTGACAAAATAACATCCTGCAGAAGCTGTGCCTGGGACAAACCACCATTCCTGTGTTCGTGTTCTGTGGTTTGCAGCACAGAGGCCACTTTAAACCTTGGTCTCTGTCCAGGCATCAGTACCAGCTCTCCCATGACTTTATGTTTGCATCTCTTTCTTCCTCATGAAGGGAAAATTTCCAGGTTTGTTCCTTTTAACTTTGTTCATGGTAGCACTCCTGACAGAAGGACTTCGTGCCTATTTAATGTCTTTGCAAGTAAAAGAGAGAAACTTCTCGGTTACATAAAAGTTTGTATCAAAATTCAAGAATCCGGATTAATTATAGAAGACTTGCCTTGTATCATTCAATTTGTTTGAATAGCTTTAAAGATTAAGCAGATCCAAGGCCTAACAGAACCAGAGCCAGTAAGACAATAGCTGAGATTTTCCTTTGAAACAAAATATACAGGTGGTTTCTGTGAGTTTCTGTGTCTATCTGACCGGCTTTTTTATTTTTATGTCGTATCCAATATCACAGAACCTGGCAGTAGAAATCATATAGCAATTTGTGAAAGCTTGTTGCTGTTCTAGATATCATATAGTCTGTTCCACACCAGCAAAGACAAAACCAATGCCTTTACTCCTCGAGTTTTCATTCAAAAGGATAATGATCTCTGGTAACAAAATATTTGGCAGTAGCATTATTTAAAATGCACAGAGGAAATGTTTGTCCCTAATTCAAGGGACTGTGGTCACACAGTCTCTATTCACTTGGTATTTACCAGTGAATGCCAAAGGCTAATCTGCAAAAAGCCCAGGAACAGAGTTAAGTTTATCACACTCCATCCTTAACCCATCCCATTGTAAGGGAGGAAAAAAATAGTAATTATTGAATTTCTTTGTGGCCAGAGAACTTATAAACTGTGTTATACCCAGCAGGCTCTAATGGCTCCTTCGGTAAGTATCTAATTAAGTGGTTGGGGTGTTGGGGTTTTTTTCTTTCACAGCATACTTTTGTGTTTTAAAATCCCTTTGCATTAAACGACTTCTCGAGTTTTCCAAATTTCTCACACGCATAGAAGAAGGAAGTAAGAAAAAAAGCGGAGGGGAGATTTCGGTCGTGGGAACAGGAGGCAGAAACGAGGATTTGCAAAGGCTAAAGGCAAATCCTCCCTAAAATCTCCACCTAAAACACTGAAAACTGCAGCTACGGTCTGCCGGGGACCGCCGGCTGTCTAGAGAGGGGGAAATAAAGCCAGCCCGAGAGGAATGGCTGCGTTTGGGGAGGAGAGGCCGCTCCCCCAAAGCCCAAAGCGGTTACAACACCTCCAGGGCTTTGAACGGTGCAAATCCGGGGTTTGGGCAGTTTTACTGACCCCGCTCGGCATCCCTCGCCCGCCGGTCCCCGCCACCGCGAAATCCCGCTCCACCCCGGGGCAGCGGAACGCGCCGAGCGGTGTCGGGCGAACGCACGATCGGTGTAGGGAGAAACTGCTCCGGGGTGAGGGGAGAGGAGCCGATCATCCACCCCGCTCCCTCCTCGCCTTCGGGAGGGATGCTCGGCTTCGGCGGAGACGGCGGGAGGTGAGAAAACTGCCGATCTCCGGCCCGGAGAGCCCGGGGAACGCTACCTGTTGCTGGGAAAGCTACTTGCCCCGGGAAAACTACGCGCTCCAGGGAAATGCCTCGCAGCGAGCCACGGGGCCGGTCCCTGCCGCTGCCCACCGCGGTCCCAGCGGCCACCGCCTCCCCGCAGCCTCGCTGCTCCTCCGGGCTCCATGGGGGCACTCCCGCCCTCTCGGCCGAGCTTACATCGCGCAAGTTAATAGGTTGGGGCTTTTTAATGGAACCACGTCGAGGTGCCGGCGATGGGCTGGAAGGGGCTGAGTCCCCGCATCCCGACTCGGTCCCGCATCCCGGATCGGCCCCGGGCGCACCTGCCCCGGCCCCGCGACTGTGGGTCTCTGCCGGGGCGGCTCCTCCCCTGCGCCCCCGATCGCTCCGGCCCCTTCTCCCTCGTTAGGGAAGTGTTAGAAAGTTGCTGAAGTGCGAAATGAGCCTGCGAAACCTCGTTGTCCTCATTAAACTCTGACAAGGAGGGTGACAAGAAGCAGCGGAGGGGAAACAATGCGGCAGTGTTGGGGAGAGCCCCGCGCCGGGGCAGCCTTTGTGCCCGCACACAAAAGCTCTTGTTTGCATGTGTTAAAGNCTAATGAGGGCCCGGGGCTGGCCCTTCATTAACGGACATGGGTGGGTTTCGCTCTCTGTGCCCCCAGATTCGCCTGTGCCCCGCCTCGCCGTTGGTGGCAGCGACGGGACACAATGTCGCCTATTGTGCTGGCCAGCCCCTCACCCGAGGGGACACGGATGGGACCCCGCGCGCAGCCCAGGGTCGTGGATGCTGACCTGGTGCCAAAGAGCCGGCTGGACAGGGGCCGTGGTTTGGTTTTTTCCCACTGTGGCTTGTAAAGGTGCCTTTGGACACTGTAATATCATCAAATCACAGAAAGTACCGCCAAGGTTAGGAGCACAGCAGTTTCCCGACTCCTGGTTCAAACAGCAGAATTCAGCCTAAAAGGTGGAAAAGAGAGGAACTGTGCAGAGAATAGCCACAAAAAAAAAGCCTTGCACAGGTCAAAGCCTACAAAAACAACCTCATCACAGTGTTAGTGTTTCATATGACTGGCATGGCTCTTTATCCAAGAAAAAGTATTTCCAGGTTCTGTTGCAACAAGTCCACATCACTTTATCCCCAGTGGTCTGCCAGGGATCTGCCCCGCAGCTATTTTAAATTGTGCTGCTAATAACAATTCATTACAGTTGATAGAACTGGGAGAGTTGCCTTTTATTTTGCAATTAGACATAAAGGCTCTGATCTGGCAAATGCTCTGCACTGTGAGCATGTGAGTAGCTCTGCTGAAGTCATCTGGGACTGTTCATGTGCTTAACATTAAGCCCGTGTGGATCAAGGTCTGAGACCGGATCATCTTTAAGGGTGTTAGTTTACCTGCTCTGTTCTGTACTTTCTAGATTCACAATGGTGCCCTGCAAAACCATTTCTCTGGGAAGACCTGGAGTGTCTCGAGTCTGCTGGGCACAGCCCACAAGTAGCATTCTGAAGCCAAGTGATTCTTCCCGTAAACAAAAATGGTTTGCAGGAGCGTGATTTGGGAAGACATGACGGCACCGGCTACGTTGCATTGCGAACTGTTGAGCTGTGTGAGCCTGTGGGTACTGAGGCGTTAATGCAGAACTGTTGGGCACTGGGCCCAGAACAGATGTGATGATGAGTGAGAGCAAAGAGACACGGAGGAAGGAGCAGAAGAAGAAAGCACATTTTAGGCTTCTCAGTTCCTGCCTAGACGACCACTGCTTCCATACCTGGGCACCTTCCCCAAGTGCCTCTTATCAAGAGAAAGTAAGAAGCAACATGATCTGTGGAGAAAACAAACATATTTGTTTTTTTCATTTGCCAATCCTGCAAACAATAGCTGTTTGTAGGCAAATAATCCTCAGGTCTGCACCGCCAGATCAATGCAAGGAGTGGTTCCCATCGGCTCCGTGGTGCCAGACACACTGAATGGTTTGTAAGGAAACAGGTCCTTGAACTTCTTCACAGCACAGACACTATCTTAGTAGGTTATCTCGCACTTGCTTCTGTTTCTGCTCCCACTCTCCTCATCTTCCAATGCTTGGCCTGGCAGGGAAAAGTGAAGACTAGAGGAAATAGACCTTGTTTTAATAGAAAAGGCTTCAAAATGTTCAGGTGTTTGTTATTTCCTTGCCACTTACCTTTCCAATTTACTTTCGGAGCCAGGCTAGCTAAAGGAAAGGCCAATCCTTGTGCACAGTCGCAGTTTAATACCTATGATATGCATGAAGAAAATTAATTTGACTGAGGCTTTTGCTTCATGAAGTAATTACAGCGCAAAGCATAAAAAGGCTGTGTTTTGACTTGAGCCGCCAAAGTCCTGGTTTGCATCATGAGGTCACGTTTAGGATTACAAATGTTTGCACAAATAGCATCTTACAGTATCTCACATCACCTCTCTCCACCTTTACTGACAGGATATTTGGAGGTGGAGAGCAACAGGAAAAGAAACTGTTCTTCAGTCCCAGATGTGTTAAAATTGAAGCTTAAAGCCACAGGGCATGAGAAGAGCAACACAAATATGGGAGGGTGCTGAGTTCATGGGGCTGCTCACGCTCCAAGATATATCCAATGTCTACAACCCCTCTCCACTACTATCAGTGGAGAAGGGTTGTAGGCACCAGCACAGCCCAGTTAAGGTTGGATTGATTCAAGAAAAACCTTCACATAAGACATACCATTTCCATGGTATCGTCAGGACAGTCTGATCTTTTCTATTTTGATTTTTTAAGGCACCTCTCTGGATTCAAATCCTTTTGAAATTGTATGTGACTACTTTGATAAACTGAGTACAGCTAGTTTTGGTAAAAAATGGCAGAGTTTTTAATTAATTTGGTGATATTTGCAATGTCTTTCACAACTGAAGGCAGCATTTCGGTTATCACTATTTTGCAGGCAGAAAATATTTGGAAAAACAAAGCAAATAAAAATGTGCTGGCAAAGCACGTCTCACTGCCTTCACATGGCCAGTCCCTATCAATCAAACAGTCACTTCTGCTACCAGGGAGCCCATAAAATGCCAATCACATCACAGTTCAGAACAGCCCATCCTGCTGCTAACCTGTATCATGGCAAATTTGGTCATGACTGATGAAGTTTATGGATTTTAAGTTTGCTCAGAAGAATTAACTCAAACTCTAGAAAACTACCCACGAGAAATAAAAGTTGCAGGAATGGTAAACTTACAAAAACCCAGAAAATTCCCAGATTAAAGTCACTGGGGAGCAATGCACTCACCAGCATTTTCTGCCTTACCTGGGTGTTTAGGTGGGAGATCTTTAGATCCAGCTTGTGCAATGACTGCTGGAGCTGAGCTCTGAATGTCTGTCATCAAAGCAGGCAGGCTGTAGGTGACTCACACAGGGAAAATGAAACTATGAAGACCCTTTTTTTATTCATCACTGCCTGCCTTCTTTCCTCACTGATCATACAGGGTCAGCATCCTCTCAAAATTACTGGAAAAGGAAACAGTGCATGTGAAACTCTCAGACACTGCTGTCACGAGCACCATGGAAAAACCATACGGAAATGAATAATTTTGTGCCCAAAGCACAGTTTGAATAACAGGCAGTAAAAAGCCCCTTTGCTGCACATTAAACAAGAGGAGAATAAATCATGAGGGGAGCTGCTCCCTCAGGAGCAGCAACCATTGCCAATGCAGAGTGAGAGGGATGCCTGTAGGAAAAGGGTGTGGATAACTCAATTACAGTTCATCTGGATGAGGAAAACCAGGCAAATTCTGGACACTCCGGGCTGATGAATGCTGGAGCGTAGAGCCTCAGTAGCCTTTTAGAGTATATTGTTTCACACACGTATTTATGTTTGTGTGTGCGTGGGCTTCGGGGTACATGGAAAATAAGTGGGATAAGCTTTGGCTGTGTGCCAGGTTGACTGTTCTACACAGCTATGGCACTGCTGGTCAGCTGGAAGCACAGGCTGAGGTCTAGAAGAAAAAAAAATCTTTGAAATATCAACTGATCAGTTTGTAGAGTATCTTTCAGTGGCTGCAGCACCACTGGCCAGGAAAATACAGCCCTCTAATATATGCCCCACTGCCAAATCTGTCTTCATCAATGGGGCAGGATCCCAAAGGGGTCTAGAAACACCCTATTTCCAGGTTGTCTGGAGATGTCTTCGCTGACCCTCTGTATACAACTCCTTGCACTCCTGGGCTGGAGCCAAGGCATAAGATACAGCAGGGTATATTTGGAGGAGCTACCACCAGCAATATCCCCTTCGTTAAGGTTAGACAAGGTTGGGAAGTAAGAGAAATGAATTCCTACAGGGACCCTTGGCATCCCTAAAAGATAGGAAGACAGCTACATCATAGCAGGAACATGTCCTGGGACTGTGCTTGGCACAGACAGGCAGAACAGCACAAAGAGCTGTGGTCAGGTCTCACTCACAGTGGCAGATTTAAGAGTGCACATGTCCAACCCAACAGTGGGAAGGTGATCTTTGTTCTGCTTGGCAGAGCAGAGCTGGTGTGCTGACAGCCTAAAACCTCTCTGTGAGACACGGCTCTGCAGAGCAGCTCCAGGGAATTCACAGCCTTTGCTGTCACTGCAGTAGGTTAAGGACACATTGCCGAGACCTCTGCAACAGGAGAACACAGCAGAGTGACTCAGTAGTGATGTGACCTCTCATCAACGCACGCTCTTCCTCGTGCTCGTGTTTCTGACACATTGATCAACTGTTGCAAACTTAGGTAAAACCCATTTTTTCAGTCCTTCTATCCTAGTGGTGGCACGGCCCTCCTGAATCACAGGAATGAATGTAAAATGTCTCACACTTGTTCTGATCAGGGCTCTTTGATGCATTTAGGGCTTCGCCCACTCAGAAGTCTGGAGAAGCGAGCATTTCCACCTCTGTGGATCTGGTATAAGCAAAAAAGACACATCTGGTGGCAAAAGACACATCTCTTCTGGGGCTGGTGGACTTCCCACTTATGCCAGGATTGAGTTTGCCTAACAAGGGACCAGTCGGTGTCCACAAAACTCTTTGACAGCAGAACATTCTATTACTCTTCCTGTGACGTTACCAGAGGAAACATTGCACACAGCTACGTATATCCATCAAAGTCTATTATTTCAGCTCATTCATATGTCACTGACTCACCATTCATTCACTTTGTACAACCTTTTAGAAGTCTTACACATCCTCAAACCCTGTACATGGAATTTCTGCCTTAGATGTATCTCACACTGCACCAACTTTAACTCGAAGAGGCAATAATTTTCCCAGGAGTGTCCTGTATAAAATCTTCCTCATCAGAGATAAGAAACAAGGTCATTCCACATGAGACAACCCACTGGAATGACTCTTTAGACACTGCTTGCTCTGGAACTTCTTATTCATCATTCTCCTCATCCTGATATTTTGTCCTCTAATTGCAAAAGTACTTTCCACTTCCACTGAGTGTTTCTGTGGGCAAGGTACAGACAGAAATGGATTAACTCCTCTTCACTGGGACTAGGAATACATTGGGATTTGGCTAAGAGATTTCTTCTAGCTTGGGTGCGTTTGTAGCTTTTGTGGGAAATAGCAACTGGACAGTTAAAAATGGACAGCTTAGAAATAAACATTTCTGCACCGATCACCATCAGACAGGTTTTCACCTGGGCAGAGTACATCCAAAAACATCCTGCAAGCTGCAGGGAGTGGGGGTTGATTCATCAAGGTACTTTCCCTCCTGAATCAGCACTAAATCTACGCCACTGTGATATCACGGGCTATCTGCATTTGGAAGCTCTGAGTATTTTTAAGCATTCTAACAGCAAAGTGCTGACTATTGCTGGGGGTTACAGATTCTGCGGAACATTTTGAAAGATAACTTCTGGCATCCTGCCACTTGTTATATGGAAAATATGTTGTATTATCTTCCATGTGTGTGGGGGTGTAAGGGTGCTCCGAGTGTCCTGGCCCTCAGCCTGCAAAGCCTTACACATGCAGAATAAATATGCAGAATAAAGTTAAGCAATACATAATGAACTTGTTCAGGCTCGGAGCCTAGATCTGTCACTTAAGACATGTTCCATATCCTTTAGGACTTCTCGAAAGACAGCATCTTTCTTGATGCTCCAAGTACACTACAATGAACACCACGCTGGAGGTTGGCTGTGTGGGACACAAATATACTGTTATCAGTGTAGGACTTTTCAGTGGAAGGGCCTGGTCCTGCCCCAGCTGGCTGGAGTCCTTCGACTGGCATAGTCAGACTGGGATGGCCAAACGAGTCCCGGACTCCTGTATGCACACAGGATCTGGAGGAGCTGCTGTCAGATGCACATCAAACATTTGATGTCATGTTCTTCTCTTACCATCAGTCCTGGAAAGCTCTCCAGAGGCACTGAGTGAAGGATGCAGTGTGGCAGGTTGAGGTAAGGATGTCAGGGTACGAGGAATAGCAGAAAAAGGCCCTTATTGCTGGGCGACAGTGGTGTTATTCCCATGGAGACCTCTGCAAGAGTCCTCCCATGAATGACTTCTGGGTGGGTTTGGGTGGGACGCAGAGGCAGAAGGCAGTACATCCTCCCATGTCTACCCCAGTGCCACCTTTTGGGGCAAGCCAGGGTGGCTGCTCTACTCCCCAAAGCCTGGCTGGGCACATCCAGCTCCCCTCCCTCACTGCCCTCGGCTGCAGGGAGCCCTGAGGGAGCCCCATGGGGAGCCCTGCGGGAGTCCTCTGGGGAGCAATGTCAGAGCCGTGTGTGGAGCTCTGAGGAGCCTTGCAGGAGTAATGGGGGAGCGCTGAGGGGAGCACTGCGGGGAACACCACGGGGAGCCCTGAGGAAGCAATGTCTGAGCCCTTTGGGGAGCCCTGAGCGACTCTGTGGAAACCCTGAGGGGAACCCGGTGGGAGCCCTTTGGGATTCTGTGGAGAGCCCTGCGGGGAACCGTTTATGGTCCGAGGGGAATCCCTTGAGACCTTGAGTAGAACCCCTTGCAGCCCCGCGGAGAGCCCTTTGGAAGCCCTTTGGGCTCCTAAGGGGAGTCTTTCGGGAGTCGCCCTTCGGGAGCACTTCGTGACCCCTCCGGGGGCAGCGGTGCCGGAGCGCTGAGGGGAACCCCGCGGCGGCGCGCGGGCGCCCCCCCAGCCCCTGCGNGCGGCCAATGGGGGCGGGCGGGCGGCGCGCGCGCGGCGCTCTTAAGGCGGCGCGGGCGCTGTCAGCGGGGAGAAGGCGCGCGGGTTCGACGGCGGGGCCATGGCTGCCCTCAACGGTGCCGTGGAGAACGGGCAGCCTGACAAGAAAGTGCCCCCGCTGCCGCGGCCCCTGCGCAGCCTGGAGGTGAAATACACCAAGGTGAGCCCGCCAGGCACGGGGCGCTGGGCGGCGGGTGGGCTTCGCCGCGGTGTCGCCGATGCTCGGTGGAGTCAGGGTGGCGGTGAGGTGTTATATTTTCAATACAGAATTTTCACCCTCAGTGTTGTTTTTCTTGGCTTCCTTTATTCCTTCTGCTGTCTGAGATAGTAGGTTTATGGGGGTTTGAGGTTGAGCAAGATGGCAGTGGTGTTTCTAATGGAGCAATGCTTGCCCCAATCCCTGATGCCCAAAACCTAATTTTTCCTTTTTAATAAAATAACTCCACCAAAGCTGTTGTGCTGTCCCGGATGCCCTGGGCTCATCTCCCTGGCTGTGGTGCCTGACAGCATCTTCCCCTCCCAACCCACCCGTGAACGCCTCCAGCTCCCCGCTGGCGCTCAGCAAAATCCGATTTGGATGGGGTGAGCCTGGGCAGGGCGAGGAGGGGTTTATCCCTCAGGAAGCCGCTTGCTGGGGCTGTGTTCAACCGTCCTTGACCCACAGCTCCCCTGCGGGGAGGTGGCTCGGTGCCAGCGGTGGGTTTGGGTGGTGGCAAGCACGGAGAGCCCAGCGCAGGGCCGGTGTCCAGCGGGACTGGGCCTTGTGGAAGGGCTGTGCCGTGAGACTGGAGCCATCCTGTAGCTCCGCAAGAGGAGCGGTGCTCGTGTCGGTGACTCTTCGTCCCAGCTCCACGGCCTCCCCACGGGATGAGGATTCGGGCACCGAGCCCATGCAAACTCTCACCTCTCCGCTTTCCATTGAGTTTCCCTTTAAACAGTCGCTCCTGACCTTTTGGTATAAACCAAAGGCTCCTGAGTTCGATATCTCTGTCCCTCAGAGGTGAGGCTGGCGTGGAGCTGAGCAGGGCTGCAGAAATCCCTGCTCCCAGTGCAGCCGTAGCTCTGCGATCACCGAGTGGCTTTGTGTTCCACAGCAGCCTGACCCGCTGCCTTGCGCAGTGGGGAAAGCGTCCTGGCTGGTTACGCTGCTGAGGAGCTTTGACTGCCATAATTTCAACTTCGAACTCCAAGAGCTGGAGGGGATGAATGAGTGTGTTACTGATGCATTTCTGTGTTAAGTATTAAGAAAAAAAACCAGAATTTGAAGTTCCTTCCCTTGCAGCGAGAAGGAGTGAACAGCGATAGCTTATCCGGTGAGGTGTTGATTTGAATTATGCATCCAAAGTACTGAAACAGATTAGCAATTAGGAGTAATCACTGGACTAGATTAATTTTTAACATCCCAAATTTATCTGCTCTTTATTTGTGAGATAAACTTGTCATTTAGCAGCAAATTGGATCTGCAGCTGCTGATTGCAGAATGGCGTAATGCTGCACAAACAGCTCTTTCCTGCGTCCAAAATGGACACGGCCATTTGAGTTCTTCTTAAACATCCAAATGTTCTGGTTTTTGTTATTTTTATTGTTGTGAACACTTTTAAACGCTCCTTAGGGATCTTATCCCGCAGCCGTGTATGTTTTAAAACACTCAGTTTATGCTCCACGGTTTTGCCAGAGAGTGTGAGCGCTGAAAGAGTCAAGGTAGTATCTGTAAAGTGGAAACGAACGTAAATTAAAAGTGTGAGTTTGATGTTTGATCTGATGCTCCCGGTGCATCTGAGGAAATAATGTGCAGCAGTCAATTTTCATAAAACTGTGAGGGGTTTTGTGCAAGCTCTGAGTTTCACCAGATGTTTACAGCTGACAGCACACTTCCCTCTGCTTAGAGGAGATTTTTATTTTTGGTTCTACCAGTTATGGGGCTGGGGGAGAGGCAAAGTTTTTCAACAAAGATCTTACTTATAGAGCAGCTTAGTGCTTGTCATGGGTGTGTGATGGAAGTGATCTGTCCACAATTCCTTGTCTCAAATTTTGGCTATGAAGCATGAACTGCTGATATATTATTCGATTTGATTTCAGCTCCTGGCACCAAGGACTCAGGATGTGTGATGGATTCCCAGAATGATGCTAGTGTATATGTTACATTTAAAACAGCCTGATCCTGTCACTCTTGTGTTTTACGACTTGGTAGGAACATCACTTTCCCATAGAACTAGTGTTGAATGCAAAGGAAAAATCAGTATCCTTCCCCAATCCTTAGTTTGTGAGCATATACCTGATACTGTAATTTTACAGTTCCTGTCATATTTCCCACATTTATAATACGACTTTTCTTCATTAGGGAAATAAAGAAAAACTGAAGTTTAAATATGTAAATGTTAAAATGTAGCACTTGGATAACAGAGGTCGTTTGGTGTCTTAAAACGGAGTTAATATTTTAACATTGTATCTTTTCTGTGACTTCCCTTGGCAACGTTTTTTGTGCAACTTTCTTTTTGTCCGCCTGTGTGAAACAGGTGGGTCCAGCAGTTCAACTTCTACACCAATTACACTTTGGATGCTTTATGCAGAAATAGTAAGAAAAAGTCCTTTCAGGAAAAAAAGCTGCCCAAGGAAAGAAAACTATGACCCAAAGCAGTGGGAATTCCGAATGTAAGAGATGCAACATTAATCTCCTGGTGGTGTGTAGAGACTCATAAACAAGATTGCAAATGTGGATGGCTTCCAAATAAAAGTACTAGCTTACAGCCACTAGCAGGCTACTAATAAAGATTACTTCATCTAATCTTATTTAAAGTATATTTATAAAATATAACACTGCCAAGTCAGATCACAGCGTGGATAAGATGCATGTTGAATCAATTAATTGTATATAGGTATTCATGTTCTGTTTACAGTGAGTAACAACACTCCAGTATTTAATGCATTTTCAGTTACGCAACGCTGGGACTGTTTGTTCTTGCTCTGGAAATGCAATATTTTGAAACACTTAAATCTTGTCACAGATGACTTCAAGTGACGTGGGAGGCTTGATCTGGCCTGTGACGAGGCATGGCGGGGTAGAACCGAGCCAGAGCCCGCCTCCTACGGACACTGCCGCAGGGGGAGCGAGCTGTGGAGGTAGCCCAGGGCAGGGCACAAACAGCCAAGTAATAATTGTACAGTGACACGTAACAAGGGGCTCCTTCTGCCTCAGCCGTACAGGTTTCTCTTCAGGTCCACTCGCTGTTCCCATGGAGATGTGTTTCAAAAACTGCCCGTTTCTCACTGCTGAATCCCAGTGTTGTACTGTGTGGGACCCATCCTCTGCCTTCCTCTGGCTCAAAACTAACTGGGTGCACAAAGTTTGTAGAAATGCTTCTGTATTGCCAGCAGTGTTCCTGGGAGAGAGACTGAGCACACTTGACCCTGCCATGGATGGAAGTTGAAAAGCCTCTGGACATTTGAGGAGCACTTGTGGGTTTTTTTTGTCTATATCAGTTGTTTTTCTTTCTCTTGCCCATCCCACTCCCCTTGCTCTCTCTTCAGATATTTATTAACAACGAATGGCACGAGTCTACAAGTGGAAAGAAGTTCCCCACCTACAACCCTTCAACGCTGGAGAAAATTTGTGACATCGAGGAAGGAGATAAGGTAAGTGTTGTTGGACAAGCAGTGCCAAAGACATTTTCCATGGAATTTCTTTTTGTAGAGGAGCACACAGAGGAAAAGCTGGCTTCTAACAACAACATCCATCTGGCCAGACCGAGCTGCAGGTCTGGGACACTGGATGTGCTGCTCAAGAATTACGTGGGCTGGGTGGAATCAATCCTGTCCAGCTTGTCAGAGGCACTTTCCCTGGTAGGAACTGGCTGCTGAACACTCTCAGAGGAATGAGATTGAGCATCATTCTTGTGGCATAGACTGGAAGGAAGCAGCCAGCGTGAGGAAATAGCAATGATGGTGTGTGCACACCCCTGGCAGGACTTGGGCCCTGTGTTGGGGGCAGTTTAAACACCAGCTGCAGGGCAGCCTGTTGGAGACACTGAACTGGAACTCCCCCTTTTTTAAACACAGTCAACAAATAACCTGAGTGCTTGGGGCAATTTAAGCTCAGTCATGCAAACATTGACCACTCGCTGCTGGAGATGTGGTCCTGCTTTTCCAGCTGGTATTGTGGGTTCTGGCCTCCTGCACAAGTGTGGCAGCTCTCACTAAAACTGAACCAGTATCTCGAGAGCTTTAGTAGTCCCTGGCTGGCCCTGGTGTGCTGTAGAGTAACCTGAGATGTAACTGCTTGGGTTTGGTAACAGTCTGAGGCGAGGAACAGTCACACATGACACTTTTTTTGTCCAAAGCAGCTCATCACATGTGGGCCAACTGGTCCGACCTATGGAAAAGAGCTGGGCCAAGATCTGGCTTTGAGCAGGCAGTCATGGGAAGGTGATTCACAGCTGCTGTGCTGTGCCAGGGCTTTGGTAGCTCATTGCTGTGGGCAGTAAGTTATGGGCAGCGTGGCCATTTCTGCCTGCACTGGGATCTTTTTCTGGTATTTAAGCTTGTCCAGTGCTTGTGAGGCAGCCTCCAAGACTTACTGCCACTGGGGATCTGTGCATCCGTGGGGCAATTACACACTGAGGCAGAACCAAACATTATGTGTAATTTCTTTATCCTGACTGGGTAGGACACAACTGTGTTTAATTGCAGTGGCATGTAAACAGTGGAATTGAAGCTGACTCTGATGCAACTGTATTTTGATAGGCAGAAGCCATGACGTTGTTATTGTTCCCTGAGCTAAGTGTCTCCTCAAGCAGCTACAGAGTATTACATGAGCAGTTTGTGCCTGCTTCTTAATGTTGGCTGAAGAAAATTGTTATACAGAACTAACAGGCCAGTTTTGCAGTTTGCCTCAGTAAGATTCGTCCCTGTCTGGATTGAGCTTCTGGCTTGCAGGAGAGTCACTGTAAACTTTTCCAGTCAGTGGAGCTCTCTCCCCTTGAATCCTCAGTATAGGTGACTGACTTCTTAGTGGAAATTGCAGCCAGGAATGTAAGCTAGCTGTGCTTTGGGTGCGGAAAACCTCTTCTCTTATACATCACACATTTTAAAACTATTTTTTGCTCTAAGTAGGCTTTTCCGAGAAACTGAGTGGGGTTTAGAGCTGAATCTGGATTAATTAAAGAGTCATGGGTGACAACCATCCTCAACTAGCTGTTTGCCTTCTGGTGACATTTGACCATGTCCCACTCTCTTCTGGCAAACCAAGGTCCCTGAGGCTTCCCTTGCTCTGGTTCATCCCTTTCTGAGGCTGTAACTCCAGTCTGTGGGAGTCACCACAGGAAGTGATGAGTTGTGTTTGGTGGTGCTTTCCAGTGCCTTGTCCCCATGTGCCACTGTACGTCTTGTGCTGGCCAGTGCCACTGCAGGGGTGGCAGTTCCTGCTACTGGGTCTGGCTTCAGCTGTGGTCTGCCTTCACAGCAGGCTGGGAGCAGAACTCCCCTTCCCAAGCCCTGAACAGAAACCTGCCCCTCCCTGGCCATGCAGAGTGTTTTGCTTAGGCTGCACGTGAGGGGTGGAAATTTGGCAGCTGATATCTCAGCGATGACAGTTTAGTCTGGTGCTGAAACTTGGCCAATGCTTTATAAGCCTAGAAGCAAAGGTTCTGTTGTCTGTTCTTTAGTTACAGAATTGTCCTTGATGGGACAGTTGAGGGATAAAGAAAAGTCTGTGTGGAAAAAGAAGCCCTGGAAATAAAATGGTGGATGTTTCCACTGGATGCTGGGAAGCTTTTTACCTCACAAATAAAAGCTTAGTGTCCAACTGTTTGCCAGGTTGACAATTGAAAAGGAGTAACTCTGGTGCTGTCCCTAACACTTGGAGAGAGGCTTTTTCCTTCTAGCAGCTTGCTGATACCCATCAAGGGCAGGGGAAAAGTGCTCCTTCCTCAAAGGAGTGCCCAGCTCAGTTGCCACAGAGCATGGGCAGCAGGTCCACAGCTGTGACTGTCGAGTCTGTCATGATCATTTCTAAACAGTTCGCTCTCGTGTGGATCTTTGAAGGGTTGTGAGAGAGATTTGTTCACAGCCAGCCTGTCCCCTTCAGATTGTAGTGGCAGGCTGAGGTAAGACCACAGCAGACTTGCAATGCCCTCAATAATGATTCTGGAAGTTTCAGGCTGTTAGGATGCTGTTTGCAGCTGTTTTGGACTTGAGTTGGGAAGTTAAAGCAGTGCAATATGTGGACTGTTTGCAGGGGAGCAGGTCAGGGAACCTCTTCTGACTGAGAAACTGTGATGTGCTCATGCCCTGTGTCAGAAGAGTGCCTTTCCAAAGACGTGCATAGTGGAGCCTTTTTGAAGAAGTCAGTAGATGAATTGAAGAAAGAGGGTCTCCAGTGGCTGTGCTCCATTCCTGGCACATCTCCTCATTGGAGCACTCTGGGGCACCCTGAGACTGAAGCAGAGCAAGGCTTTTTTGCAGGTGTTTTCCCCACTCACAGAGCCGGTGGAGTAATTGTCCTCACTGTGCTCTGCAGCCTGGGGCACGAGAGAGGAAAAGCGGATGGGAGAGAAAAAAGGAGCAGCGATGAGCAGGACTCGAGGTAGAGGAGGAAGATGGACAAGGCAGCTTAGAACAAAGAGCAGTGTTCAGTTTGTTCAGGGGGGAAGGTATGTGATTGTGTAACTGGGGGTTGTATCATAACTCAAACGTCCCAGGTGGCTATGAAGGTTTGCAGGCATTTCCCAACACTGCAAAGACTTTGCAATCTTAATATTCTTAGCGGAGCTTTTTATGTAATGCTCAGTAAATCTGTTATAGATCCGAGCAGAGCACCAGGATGCATGGATCTCCTCCTCCTGTGGTTTTGTACACCACAGGGTGTTCCTGGCACCTTGACAGTTCGGAGTCATTTTGTCACGCCTTGTGCCTACCTATTGCAACATGCCTGCAATGAACACGCCATTCAGACTCCCTAATGCCTAGTCATAACAGGATGGATTAAGAATGGCATTTCAGCCTTCCTGAAGAATTTCCTTGTTTTTGCTGGTCTCTCAGGCCTATTGAGGCTGTGCAGAAAGGCTCTGAGGATATCACTTGGTGGTGCTACCCCAAGGGTGTTTAGGGAAAGCCTGTTTGCTTGTGCCACAGTGACTGCAGGCTCTGAGCCACTATTTGTGCCCAGAATGTCAGAGAAAGACGGTTGTCTTCATTCTTGCCTCTGCAGGAGCTGGAGCAGGGCTCATGTGCTCCCATTTTTAGAGGATGGGGAAGATCTGAGCACGCACTTAAGGCCTCACACAGTCATCTCCCCCCTGTTCTGAGTGCCAGGGTGGAGGGAAGACCCTCAGTACCAAGGGCATTTCACCATTGCAGACCCAGTTCCCTGCACATCAATGCTCCCAGCCTGGTTGCAGAACTAATTAATCGCTGCTAAGGGAAGACTTGTTTAAACCTGACACACTTATGTTCCTTTGCCTGCTCTGTCGCATAAAATACTGCCTCCTTTCAGCTTAAGCCTTCATTCCAGCAGGCAGGATGGGGGATACATAAGTGTGCACTGGCTGGTGGTGCCTTCTGGCTTTTGTGATGTGCCAGGCTGAATCCAGATCAAGTCCAGCAGAGTGAGCCATTCAAAGGCCAGTTGTGCCTGTGGGTGATGGGCCCCAGGCAGGACCTGCCTGTCTGTGCTCAGTGGCTCTGGACACCTCTGTGTCACCAGCATCCCTTGCTGAATCAGAGCCATCATGTGATGGCACAAGTTTCCTCCAATGGCTTCCCATCTGTGCCCTTCTGAAAGGGTGGATTTCTTTCCCTGACAGTATAGGTCAGACTGTTTCAAAGCTGTGTGATCTCTTTGTAAAGAAATTGAGCCAAACTTCATGTGAGGTGCCATTGCCTTGGGTGATGACTTGCAGTTTTGACCATGAATTTTTAAGAAGGCAGCATGTCTCCCTACAACATTTTTTCTTGATTGAGCACCACACACCTCCCTTTGAGGGGGGAGAGTGGCCAGACCTTGTTGGATCAGTGCAGAGGCTTATTTCCTAATTGTATCCAGATAAGACTTGAGAAAAGGTATAGATGAGAGCAACTGGTGAAGTGCTGGGAGGAATGATCAAGGTCTGGCACCTTCCCTCCTTTCCCATCCTTTTGAGCCATATATTGCAGTGAGGTGCACGTTCTCCATCAGCTGAGGTGAGGCTTGGGCTGTGCCAGACCTTACACACAGCAGGAGTCTGTCCGAAGCTTTATCAATGCTTGGGGTACAGCCTTGGCCTCGTGGATGTTGTGTGGCAGTGTTACCATTGACTCCATTGGATTGGGAGGGATTGGACTGGGATTCCATTGGCTTCACTTTTTTAATCAGTGTATGTGAGGTGAAAGGAGGAGTTCAGAGCATACTGTGGTCAGAGCAAATGCATGAAGCTCTGGGGGTGATGGTGTGGGAAGAGAAGGAATTTGCTCCCCATCTGGGTGGTAACTTGGTTAAACAGAGTTGGGTTTGGTCCAGAGGATGGTAAAGCTGTTGGGAGATGAAGGGAGAATGGCACTAAGTGTGTGTAGGGGAGATATCTTTGCCATGGCACTGAAGAGCAAAACCTTTCCCGTCTGGTAGAAATGTTCTGGGAATGTGTTCTAGGATCTAAGGGAGATTTTTAGTGTGTTAACTGCCTTGGCATGGGCTCCAGGGAACTGGATGGTGGGATCTGAGCTTTAATTACTTCCCTGGGTAAAATCTTGATCTCATGGGGGATTTTCCTGCCCACACTTGTTTAGAGGAGGCTAATTCATGTAGGCCAGTGGCCTGTCATGCTTCTTCATCCTCCCCCAGTGTCACATCCTGTACTGGCAGGAACATAATTCTGGATTATTTTATAAACAAGTCAGTTACATTAAATTGCCCTTGAAAGACCCTATTGGTGTTCAGACCTCAAGGTTGTTTATGAGTCCAGGCCAAACCTAAAACATATTCCAGGCTTGAATTCAAATCCAGGAGTAAAATGAAAGTGGTTTTGTTGGACAACTTGGTTTTGGCCACCACAGCATCAACTAGGAAGCAGCCTGGGGTGGGGGGGATTTCTGTGCCATTGTCCAGCTCCTTCCTTGTAACCTGAGGTTTTTATGTGTGTGTGTGTTCTGTAGCCTGATGTGGATATTGCAGTGGAGGCAGCAAAGGCAGCATTCCAGAGGGGCTCTCTGTGGAGACAGATGGATGCCCCGAGCAGAGGACGACTCCTGCACAAACTGGCTGATCTCCTCGAGCGGGACAGAGTCATCCTGGCAGTGAGTACTGGGAGCGGTGGTAAGCCAGCAACAGTTGGCTCATAACTCTGCTCCATCCCTCTGGTGTATCCTTATCTACCTAGTATTTTTCTTTTCTCTCCCTTCATGAAGGGCAGACGAGTCCATACAGGAGTCCTGACTTTGTTCCTTTTTCTGCAGGATTTTAGATGTCTTAAAAGGCTGTCAGTCCTTCTATATAGTTCACCTTTGCAGAACTTTAGCTAGTTATTGAAGTGATTAAAGATATTAATACTTAAATTTCCAAAGCAAGACTTTTTTGTTTATGTAAATCACTGATGTTTATAGCTGTCTCTCAGCTCTTATTTAAGAAAAAAAAAACACCACACCAAAACACACCAAACCACCACAGCTGACTCATTCTTTATTACAAAAATGCAGGTGGGTTTGACTGCTGGGTGAATTCCTTCCCTTAAAATGGGGGTCTGGAAAGAGAATGCTTCTCTTGCTGGAAATCATCCAAAGTTTAAAATGTGTGTAAGTGGGAACTGTTTCTTTCCCTATTGAATGTACTGGCTCAGGAAAATCTCTTTATAGCTGTGAAGCTGTGTTAACTTGGACTACTGCACTGAAGAACTATTGCTAGCAATTCCATGATCCTGTCCTGGAGGAGTCCTGCTGGTGCAGAACAAAGGGACAAGAACCTGAGCTAAAATGTTGTCAGTTGGTAGAAGCCTTTGGACTTTACAGGTCTTGTACATCTTTTCCAATGGCACCCACAGATCCTCAGCTTAGGGCTGCTGTCCATCCACACCTAAGCTGTTGGATCTGAGCACTCTTCAGTTCAATTCTGCACTTGTGTCTTCAGGGAGTGGCATTTGACATTCCATGCTGTCAGATGTGCAGGTGCCTGAGCCAGTGTCCTGCTGAGGTCAGTAGGAATCGACACCCATGGGATGTGCTCAGGAGCCTGTACCTGTGTGACTCTTGTGCTGGGTCTCTTTCCCCAACACGGTGCCTCTCAACCACATGACAGCTTTCAGTTTCAGCAGGGCAAAACTAAAACATTCAGTTCTGGAGACAGTTCTGGGCAGCAAATAAGAGGGAAGAAAAAAATACATCTATATATGTGCGTGGAAATAAACCCTGTTTATTTTTTGATCGCTTTTTGATGTGACTTTGGAGCACCCTCCTTTTCCCCTAACCAAAGCATTCACTTCAAGCTTTCTGCTGTCCTTCTGATCTGGGAGGGTTTGTTTGGCATTGCTGTTTGCACCTCATAAAACCAGCCTTGGCTGCCTTGGCTGCGTGCTAAGCAATGACTTTTATAAAAATCAGTTGTTTTAGCAGACATTCCGTGGATAACAATCCTCGCCATTCCAAGGGGAATGTCTGTTCAAGTGCTGTTTGGACCCTAATGTCTGTGGAGGATGACAGGGTATGACTTCATGTGTAAACAAAGATGTTTCAATCTACCAAGGGATAGTACTTCCTTTATGGATGTGCTGGCCATTTGCACCAATATCCCATTTAATGACCTGAGTGGAGAACAAAGCATTCCCTGAGCTAATGTCCAGAACAGTGTGAAGGACACAGGCTCAGCTTGGACTTTGTTTAGAGCTGATCAGCACCAGTGCAGCTTCAGTGGAGCAACTTCTGCTTTGCCCTGGGCTCAGCACAAATCTGAGCCCAAAGGTTACTTTACCAGAACTCTGTAAAAAGTATGTGTATCATTGGACAGATAAGAGGCTTTTCAGAGGTTTGGTTTAAGGTTATAAAGTGGAAAAATTAGATTTTTTTTTTTTTCTAATAGAAGGAAAGTAGCTCTGACTGATTTCAGTGACACCATCTGGACTCCAGAACATCTGTGTTGGAAGGTCAGTTAGGGTGAAGTCATGACACTTAGATTGTTTCTGACCAGTGCCCCAGACCCTAGCCCTGTATCCCACCCACACTCACCTTCTGGAGGCTTCTGGAAGGTGCTCTTTCATCGCAGCCCCTGAACAAAGCAACTCCTGGACACGTCAGAGTTACTGTGTCTGCTTTCCCTTCTGCATGATTTGTATTAACAAGCTCATTCTCTAAATATAAGAGGAGGGAAGAACATTCCATGTCTTCAGAACAAGGCAAAATAAACCTGAGAAGAGGGTTCTTTAAAAGCTCTTTTTAAGAAAAAAAACCCCAAAACATTGACTTGTCTGACAGTGCATGCAACTTGTTTGATCTTTTTTCAGACTCTGGAAACAATGGACACAGGAAAACCTTTTCTGCAGGCTTATTTCATTGACCTGGAAGGCTGTATAAAAACACTCCGGTATTATGCTGGATGGGCTGATAAAATTCAGGGCAGAACTATTCCAGTGGGTGAGTACCTTCAGAGCTGGGATGGGATCAGGCTCCAGGGGGAGGGAGATCCATGGAAAGGCTGGCTTCTGAAAACCTGCAAAAACAGCCTGCACTTCCTTTCTATCTCAGGATGCATTTTAAGCAGATGTTTCAATATTGAAACTAATGGGAGAACTTTGTCAATGCCTGGATAGATCTCTGGAAAAGAATGTGTGGGCTCTTCTGCTGCTTTTTTAACAGAGAAACCTTTAGTCAGAGCAGTCACACAGAACATTTTGGTCCAGGTACAGAAGTTCAGATACGATTTTGGAGAGAACAAGCTAACGGTGGATGTCCTTGTGGCACGATGGGCAATATGGAGTATTTTCAAATTCGTCCTCTTTTGTCCCCGCGTGTGGCAGATCACTTAGGCTGTGCAAAGGACAGGCACTGCAGACAGAAATTAGTCACCAGAGGAAGGGCTCTGATGGGCTGAGCTAGTTCTGTCTGTGCAGACAGCAAAGGGAGCCATGTCACTCATATAAGCTGAGCTTTGTCCCCCTCATTCAGAGTGGTGTAAAGCTTTGCTTGCCTGGACACTGCTTGTTTGTCCTGATTTGAGATCGTTTCCAAAACCTATTATTAGAAATGTTCTTGTTTTCTGTCACATCTTCCCAATGAAACTGGGTGTTCAGCAAGAATGAGTTTGAAAGGCGAAGGTCCTTCCTGCTTTCTCTTTGAAAGAGTGGCAGCAGTATTTTAAGATGAATGGTATTACTTTAGTTTCAGAGTTTCATCTTTTTGTGATTTCTTACCAGGAGTGCAATTCCTGTTACACTGAACAGGATTGCTGTATAAAGTGGGTTTTAAAACTCTCTCCCTCAGGGAGACAAGTGCTTTGTTTTTTCCGGTAGGACACAATCTGAATGAAATTTGTTTGCTCTTCAGTGTGATAGAGTTATCCTCCCCTCAGCCTCGACACAGGGAGTCTGCAGAAGGAACTGATTTTAAAAGATTGACTGTGACCATGAGGGGTGTTTGGCTTTCAAGCTGGCACAAGACCCGCACTCAGATCTTCATCTGCCTGGGATGTCCCAAACACATGAGTCAGGATGAACAGACACAGTGTTCTCTGTCTAACATGGCTTTAGTTCTGTCCCCAACCTGTTAGTGTGCAGTTGTCTTACACTCTTCCTGTAAAAGTGAGGATTTTCACTGTTTTGTCCCCTTTTACTCTCTTGTCTTGCAGATGAAAATTTTGTCTGTTTCACCCGGCATGAGCCGATGGGTGTCTGTGGAGCCATAACCCCAGTAAGTGACAGTGCTGGTGCCCTGCATCTCCCATAGAGCTGGAAATTCCACGTGCACTCCATCCTACCCTGCAGCCATCTGCTGCCTGGTTAACCACAGCTGTTCTGCAGGGAACTCCCATCTCAGTGGCCTGATGTAGTTTTGTGTTTTACCCCCATGCCAATTGCTCTTGGCAGCAGAAATGCTCTGCAGTGGGAGGGTGGGTCTCCTAATCAGATGCTCTGTTGCTCTCTGAGGCTGACACTAGTCACCAGAGACCAGTCAGAGCTCTGACTCTTGCACTTTTGGGACAGTCATCTCATCATTAGGAGTTCTGGCTTTTTGCTGCCTTGTGCTGATGCATAGTTTTGAGTGTTAAATCATATCCATTATCAATTAATTATGTCTGGCTGTTCTCTGAGCTTTCTGGGATTAAATCTCACTGAATAGAGTTTTCTTTTCCTTGAGGTCTCATTCTCTGCTGAGGGGACAGTGTGGCTAGCTCTTGGAATGCCTCCAGTGTTAGCATGTGTTGCTTGCTCTGTTTCAACAGACAGCCAGGAAGACTTTACAGCTCACGGGAGACAGAGTTTGTTCCTGTCTGGTTGTAAAATGCTTTGAATGTGGTATCCGACAATTTGTGAGGCAAGTGGTGCTGTGTCAAGATTCTCTGTTTGGATGCAGCACCAAGCCTGCCAGAGCTCAAGAAGTGTTTGGACAATGCTCTCAGACCTGTGGTGAGAGTCTTGGTGCTGTTCTGTGCAGGTCCAGGAGTTGGAATTTGATGATCCCAATGGATCCCTCCCAACTCGAGATGTTCTATGATTATATGGTACTTGGATCAATAAGAGTTCATGGAGGATTTTGACTTTTGAGATAAGGTTAAAGACTGAAAGAAATGCATGTGGGACACTGGATTTGCTGGATCCTGGGAATACCAGGTCTGGACCAGATCCCAAAGATGCCTGGGGAAATTCTGCCTTTGCCTTCAGCCGGACTGAATTTATACCCCTGACAATAAGAGGACGTGGTCTCTTTAGCAGCGTCAGGGTGAGGCAAACTGGGAGGTTATCAAGCATTTGTCTTGGTGACTTCACAGCTTTTCTGGCTGAGCAAGCAATGTGACTGCCGATGAGCAGAATTTATGACTTAAGGTCAAAATCTCAGGTTCCTCACACTGATCACCAGTTAAAAGGTATGTCCCTGTCAGGCTCAGCCACTTTTGGCATTCAGCAGTGCTTCGGAAGCTATCCCTTTAAAAGCCTACATGTAGGATGCTTTGGAAGGCCACTGTAGGGGACACAATGGGACTTGTAAGATCTCAGGTTGACCCTAGACCAGCAATAAATACAACAGAAAGTACAGAACCAAATTTGATTCAAGTTCAACACTGTGTTTGTATAAAGAATGACTGGGGTCAACAAAACCACATCTGTCTTCAGTTTACTCAGAACAAATCTCCAATTTTTTTTCCCAGTTCGATCTCGATAACACCAACAGCCTGTGGGTTTGTATATTCCTACTTGATTGAAAAAGATTGTCACTGTTCTGAGTATGTTTCTCTAGAGCAATTAACAGTCCTCCCTTTTTCCTATGGCTTGACTATATTTAAAGCGATGTTCTTAGCAAGAGAAGTTCTTAGGAAGTGCAGCATATGGCTGAGTTTTATCCCAAGGTGATATCATGAGGCAGCCCTGGAGTCCTTTACTGTTATTTTCACCAGCCACTCTGCAGCAGAAAGCTCCTAATGGAGCTATTTCATGCTCTGAAAGTGTAGAAAAATAGTGTAGGTGTAAATGGATCAAGCTGTACAGTCAGGCCTCCAGGAAAACTTAGGAGAAAAAGACAAATGGGCAAATTATGGGATGTGGCCATTGGAGAAGATCACTGAAATGGAACAGGTCTGGGAAAAAGGGTGAAGCAAGTTGAAGAATAACACTTGAGACTAAATTCTGCTTTGTCTCAGGGTTAGAATAGAACTCATGGCTCAAAAGCTACACTGCTAATTTATTTGTAAGTGTGAATTTGTGGATTCCTGACATACTTGGCTTCTTTGTTGATAGCTGAAGGCCCTTGGCTTGAGTCTTGACAAGAAGTCCCCTTGCTGTTGGCCTGCTTCCATCATCCCTGAAGCAGCATTAATTATTTTTAATGAAGAAATCCTTTCTGCTGCCAAATGACCTTTCTGAGATTCAGTGTGAGCTAGAGTTTCCACTTCTTGCTTAGACTCCAAGATCCACAAATACACATGACCATGAAAGAGATTAGCACAGAGAAAACTGATGTGGACTGATTCTTAATTCCAAATTAGAAAACTAATTGGAAAGGAACAATTTACAATATGAAAGGAGTATGAGACCTCCCCTAGGTTTCCATGACTGAACAACCCACTGCAGTTTCCTAGTTATAAAACTGGAACTGAATGATATTATATAACTCCTAACTACTCAGCCAGTGCTTAACAGAGAAAAATTAAGTTTTTTCAATGAGAAGTTGGATTCTGTAATTCCTCACATACAGATACTGTACAGAAGTTATGCATCAGGAAAATGCCTCCAACACACTTTCTGTGAACAGCCAAAATCCTACACAAAATGTGATCAAACTCCTTTAAAGAATGAGGTCACATCGTGCAGAAGGTTGTCCAAGTTACAGGATTAGTGTGAGGACTGCCAGCAATATCAGGGATCTCAGGGGGAAATCAAGGAAGTTATATTCCTTAGTCCAAGCAAACACAGTATTATAAACAGACGCTTCTCTTTGTGGCTTTCCTCCCAGTTCCTTTCCTCCCTGAGCTGGGAAAAGGCTGCATGGAAGCGAGTAGGTGACTGTGCCAGGCTGATCTGACCAGTGACTTGTGCTTTTGCAGTGGAACTTCCCCCTGCTGATGCTGGTTTGGAAGATGGCACCAGCGCTGTGCTGTGGAAACACTCTGGTCATTAAGCCAGCTGAACAAACTCCGCTCACGTCGCTCTACATTGGCTCTCTGATCAAGGAGGTGAGGAAATCTGAACAGCCCATCAAGGTTCTGTTCTCTTAAGGTCATAAGCAAGGCTGTATTTTTAATTGGCTGTCCAGTTTTTTCCAGGTTTTAGAGATATTAAAGCCTCACAAAGGAAAGTGAGCCTCTTTCTTCAGCCTTTTTTTACAAAGGCCTTCGTGACTGGCTGGGAGGTGGCAAACATCACAAAACCTATGCATTTTTCCCCTTTCACAGGAAGCTGCAGAGAGAAAAAAATGATGCTTTTATTCCTCTGCCTTGTCTTCCCCTCTCCCAAATGAGGGAAAGACAACAGCTCAGTTTTTTTAAACAATGGGACAAAAAAGAGTGTGATTAGACAGCAGTGTTGTGTTTGTTGTTTTTAAATGGGGATAATTCGACCAAGACAGAGTGCCCTGGGAAACAATTCCTCGTCATGTCTGTGGTTCACAGAACAATTTAGCTATGTCTGGCCTGTAAAGTCAACTGAAATAAAGGCAAGATGATAGGCTGGGATTTTAAAATGCTGGTTTAGGGCTCGTCAGGTAGGATCTTGTGTGCCAACAGATCTGTTAATTGTACAGAGGGGGTCTGAGGTGCACAAAACCTTCCAGCATTGCTCAAGTACATCAGCTTCCTACAGCTATGGATGTGACTGACCGAGGAAAACTGAGGAGTTGTAGATGGGCTTTTGCCTCTCAGCTGGAAGTCTGTTTGTTAGGCTCAGTCAAATGATGATTTTGTCCTTTCTTGGCATAGCCTGGGAGAAAATAGAAGGATATGTTGATAATTGACTCAGGGCTCTTCCATCACGGAAAGAAGTGGAAAAATAATACCAGTTAAGTATCTCCTACAATTACTTGGCTTAATAAGATTACACAAGATGAGTGAGTGAGCACAGGGTGCAGTTGTCATGACTTCTAGTGAGCCCTGCCACCACTGCTCTTTTTGACTGACATGTAGCTCCCCAAACACAGGCATAGCGTTCTCCCCAAAAAAACACCATTCAGTTCTGGTAAAATTGATTTTTTTTTTTCAGCTGAAATTCTAAGCTTGCTGTTTCTCACAGTTGTCCTTCAAGGCAGAAGTGTAATTAGAGCAGAATAACTTTATTTTAAGATGCTCCTTTCTCCACCCAAAATTTGTGAAATTCTTTGCAGTTTTCAGAAAAATAAGTTAAAGTTTTTTTGGTTTTCATCTTTAAAAGGATGCAGAAGATGTTACCACACACACAAAGCTATGTGTTACATTCAATTAAATAATTTTTGGCCAACCAAAATATTTTGGCTTTCATTTTTGCTGAAAAACAGAAAAAACTTTTTGGCTCAGAGTGTTCTGAACCAATTTTTTGCTTCCTTGTGGCTTTGCTGCTGACTCCAAACACCATTACTTGCACAGTTTGACATGCAGTATTTGCTTGAAAACTCATTAGCCAAGATGCAAACTCCATTAAATGCACTTTTGTCATTGTCACATCCACAGAAGAAATGAGACTGCCCTTCCAATTTATGAAAAGAAAAAATGAGGCGAAAAAAGTCTTATGAGGATAATTTCTTTGCAAGACAGTACATGAGCAATTGCTTCCTTTTTTTCTCTATTAAAAAGAAATGGCATTTATTGAGATTTTGTATTAAAAAGTCATAGGAAAAGAAGCAAATGTGTTACATTCTGCAACTCCATCATTGGAAATTGCAGTGAAAACAACCTTGTGCTATCAGTAGTAGGGCAAGGCTAAGCTAGAAGAGCATAATCCTTGAAATTCTTGTTTCAGGAAGTAAAACCAAACCAGTAAGTCCCTCAGTTCTCCTAGCACTAGAATTTCACCTGAAGTTTTGCCATTTGTCTGTTTTGGCAAAATTACTAGTTGGCTAATCTAGGTTGTAAATGTGGTGGAAACTTGCGTAAGTCTTGTTACCATCTGCTTTTGTACTCCTGTTTTATTAGCCCCATCATCTAATGAGGTTTTACAGACTTCTTAATCTCTCTGGTCCCTGAAGAACCACAAATGTCAACCTTTGTTCAAAATGAACTTTCATTAATTTACCCCTTGGCTGCAGCTGCACTGCAGTAGCTGGGGGCCAAGTTTGGCCAAAAGACTCACTCTCTTTTGACTTGAACCTGGGACTTCTCCAAGAATTCTTACTGAAACTTGGCATTTCCTAAGCATGGCTGTTAGTTTCACCCACGTCTACTCCAGCTGGTAGCACGCAGCCATGTTACTGGAAAGTCTGGAAAACAGAGATGTATCTGGTAAGAGCTCAGAGGAGTATAGTACAACGAATCCAGGCTTCCTGAGAAATGAGCTGTGCTCTCAGATTCTCTACAGAGCTGTTTTTAATCTGTTTCAGGTGGGTTTCCCTCCAGGTGTGGTGAACATTGTGCCAGGCTACGGCCCCACAGCTGGAGCTGCAATTTCTACCCATGACAGCATTGATAAAATTGCTTTTACTGGATCAACCAAGGTAGGTGATGGATTTCTCACAGACACCTGCTGTTCTTCTTTGCATTCTCTCGTAAACTGTCATCCAAACAAGACTGGACCTATGAGATGTCAGTGATTTCTGTGTAACCAACACTTTTTCCTTCACATTCCCTGTGACAGGATTTCTTAGAAGTATTTGGTATTTGTCTAATTCAGATCCTTGTGCTTGTAATAATCCCACCATCTCTGAAAGTTGGGTTTTGCCAAACCACCACATTTCTGTAAGAAGAAACTGTAAGGAAAAGGTGCTCCGACATAAGGCAAGACAGTCCTACAGGGCAGGCTGGCAGTGACTTCACATCATGTCATTGACTCGATGGAGCTTCTGGGCATGTTTGCCTGCCAGTCCTGTCCTGCAACTGGAAAACATGTCAGTCAGAGCCCTGAACAATTCTTCCTTGGCTTTAGTTACCTCTGAGGAACTAGGACTTAAATAAAAACATGGCTTTGTGCCCAAGGCCTTCTCTGCTGACGTGGAGGGGATTAACATTTGAGCTTCATTCTGAGACCTGCACCTTCTATTCAGCTTTTTTTTCCTGTAAATAGATGTGTCTGGCTTGTTTATGAGAGGGGTGGCCACAAGACCTCTGCACTATCAATCACCTACAGCCATCCTCTTCCATACCTACATGGAAATAGTGCATATGGCTTGGCCAAGACCGTGGAATTGAGCATAGCTGAGATATGCAAACAAATCTGACTGCAGTAATCACTGCTGAAAATTCTCAAACAAAAGCTTGCTTAGAGAAGTGAACATTTTTCCACTGACTGCTTCAGATGTTTCTTGTAGCAGATCTGCACCTCCAGAATAGAGGCAGTGTCCAAAGAATGGAAATGATCACACCAGTGGGGGCGGCTGAGGCAAATTCAGCTTCTTATTTCTTTGAGGAGCACTATTCTTGTTGAGGATTTGCTGAATTCATCCATTCTTATGTCTGCCCTTGTAATTGCAGCGTGTGATGTGAATATATAATGATGACAAATTACCTTGAAAGGTGTTCTTGGTCGGTAAAGGTAACTCCAACCACCCAAAAGCTGCAGCATTTACCAACACTACCATCTAGTGGCTTCGTGTCCATCCTAACTGCTGTGCTTATCCCATAGGAAAAGGTGTGCTAAGCCTCTGTTTCTGTACAGGGATCATGGGAACAAACAGAACACAATAAAGTAAAAGTTCACAGGGAGCTTTTATTCTCTTGACAGTTGGTCTAATCTCGGAGTTTACTCAGTTACATGCTTCTCTCCAAATCCTAGATCAGAAACTCTTAGCCCAGATGAGACATTAGCTGTGTGAAAACAATAGAGCTTACAGACTCATCCAGCCCACATGGATCTGTTTGGGTTTTTAATGAAAAAGGAGTATCCAGTGGATTAGTGGCAGAAGGAAAACCTCAGCTGCTGGAGCCTGTAGGCAAAAAACTCCTGTAGACACTGTGCTTGTCTCCTAATCCATGGGTGTGCAGGAAACACCAAGGGAGACAGATCCTTTGCTAATGCATGTGTAATTTAGAAGTGTTTTCTTCCCCCTCCACCCATCTGTGAGTTCAGCTGCATCTCTGCAGCATTTGCAGCACAATGCTACTGTTTCTGAGCCAGGAAGTGAAGCTAATTCAAAATATATTTTGACTTAGTTATTAAGCCCCAGCTTGGGCTCAGTGCCAGCTTGGAAATACTGATCTTAAACTCCACGAGAATTTTCCCATCTAGATCTCTTTGCTCAGGTTATTAACTTGCTCTTCTTTGTCCAGCCAGCCTGTAGTAATGCCTCTTGCAAAGCTAGGATGCATCACTTATTTCTGCTGTCTTTAGGCCTAAGCTCTGAGTGACTAGAGACGATCTCTCCTAAGTTCAGGAGTCATGCTCGAGTAACAAGGGCAAACCATGAGAAATGCAGACCTGTAATTGCCAGTCAGCTGCCCCATGCTTTCCTTCCCCACAGCTCCACTCCAGGGCAAGAGTATTTTCAGGCAGAAATAAAGGTAAGGTTTCCATGTGCAGAAGTAAAATACAAGAAAGCAGTTATAATATAAGCAGATTCAAATATTACATCACTCTTAATTAACCTGCCCTAACAACTAAAGGCCCCAAATAGTTTTAATTCATACTGTTTCTAACAAAATTAGATTACTAAATTCTGAAAGCAGAGTAAATCCTTCCCTTCAGGAAACAGATGTAGCTCTCCCACATAGCCTGTCCTTTCAGACCTGCCTAACCCAAACCTTAATTCTGGGGCTGGTTTTGACCCAACACATCCTAGCAGTAGGAAACTCAAACCATTTCAGAGTGTTCTCCCTGATCTCTACCTGCTTCAGCTGCCATCCAGGCTCTTCCACCCTTGCTGGAATCACACTTGAGATTTTTTAGGGGAAACAACTCATGTCCTCTTTGTGTCTCACTGATACAGGTTGGAAAACTGATCAAAGAAGCTGCTTCTAAAAGCAACCTCAAAAGGGTGACGTTAGAGCTGGGAGGGAAAAACCCCTGCATTGTGTGTGCAGATGCAGACTGTGAGTATGGGCTGCTGGGTGTATTTGCTGTAAGAGGGTTGACTGTGGCGGGGTTTGTGTGTCTCTGCTGTCCTCTGGCAGCTCACAGGGCTGGTGTTTCCACCCCAAAGAGTGGAAGAAACCTCTGTCCAAGGGCAGGATATAGTTCTGCATTCCTGGAGCTCTTCTCCAGCATGGGGATCATTCCCATGGCCCATGTTGCCTTCCCTGGGGATGTGCAGTTGCAGGTAAATCTTGCACTTGTGTGTTTGCTGTTTGTGAGCTTTCTCTTTGGCTGGCAGTGCTGCAGAGCCTGAGCACTGGGGAAAGCAGTTTTCTGCAAAGCAGCCCCTCTGCAGGCATGCTTGTGACAGGGGAATTTTGTAGGACCTGATTTAATCCAGCCTTCACCTCCATCCTGGTGGTCTGCACGGCTCATTTTGTGTGTTTCATTTGGACTTTGTTACATGACTCAGTAGTACTAGGAGAAATGTGTAACCCGTGACAACTAAAATGGTTGGAAAATTCTATTTGGCTTCAGGAAAATCCTCTCCACTCCTGCACAGCACAGGTTGAAAGTCAGAGGTGTTTGTGCCAGCTGCTAATAGTGAGCATTGCGAGGACCTGGCCAAAGCTGGAATGCTGCTTGCTGAACAATCATGACTGAAACTAGTCTTTAAGAACCAATGCTTGGTTTCAAGGAATCTACATTTGAATTCCCACAGCAAGAAAAACTGCTCACTACCTTCAGTGAGTCCTTGTGGAAGAAAGTATCAGGAACTATGGCAAACTAGACCTCAAGACAAAAGGCAGGAAGGGGGGTGGATACAATAAAAGATCTGGTTTGGGGGCAGTGAGGCCCTGTGAGTGCCTTCAATGGGTGTGGACCATTGTCAGCACTTTTTAAGGAGGTTTTCCAAAGAGAAAGGAAAACAACAAATCTGGAAACACTGGAATGCTGGAACTGTGCATGTGGTAACAGTTTTCCCTCCTGGGTCATCTCACAGTGGACTTGGCAGTGGAATGTGCCCACCAAGGCGTGTTCTTCAACCAGGGGCAGTGCTGCACGGCCGCCTCCCGCGTCTTTGTGGAGGAGCAGATCTACCCCGAGTTCGTCAAGCGCAGCGTGGAGTTTGCCAAGAAGAGACTGGTTGGAGACCCCTTTGATGCCAGAACTGAACAAGGGCCCCAGGTAACTGTGTGTCTGAGAGCAGTTGTTGTTTGGTTTTTGGTTGTGGTTTTGCTTAATTTTCCTTGTGTAAATATTATCCTTACGGATGCGGTCCCAGCAGAAGTGCTGAGGGGTGACTAATGTATCATGGCTTTATTTTTCCTCTCTATTTTAAATATCAATTAATCACAACTGTTGAAATGTTATGTTGTAATTTTTTTTAAAAACACAAATGTATTTAATTCAGTTCTTATCCAGCTTTATGCAAGGGGCTGTCTCCCTGGTGCAGTAACACAAAGTATGTTGCAGCGAGCCATAGCTCTGTGCAGAAGAGTGCAGCTAAATGGCTATTCAGCTCCTTGGCTGTGTGGGTGATGACAAGTAGTTAGAGCCCAGAGACTCCTGAGTCCTCACTTTCCCTCTCCTCCTCTGCTCCCTTTCTGATCCTTTGGAGAAGTTTCAGCTGAGTTAGGAGGAAGAAACATGCCAAACTGCTGTCAGGACCAGCCTCCTCAATATTTCCAGAGCCTTCCTCTTAGTTTTTCCTTTTGAGGCAATCTGAGTTGTGCTGGAGAGCTCTAGGGGAAGATGATCCTTAGGTCAGATCTTCTAACAGGCCCACTGTTTGGTACCAAAAATAAAGTAAGGTTCCCAGAAACCTATAGCCAAGGCCTCTTTTACTCACTACTTCACTGTGGGTTTTTCTTCCTTGGTGCTGTGTAGGATCCCTCAGAGAAGGGGTGGCTCTGAGGACATCTGCCTCTCCTTATCTGGGTCTGAATCTGCACATGATTCATGCATGGCAAAACCGCATTGCTTGCCCTGATGCAGGGGGAATAAGATGATGTACATCCCCTGCTCATGCTGAGGCTACGTCTAGCCCTGTAACTTGCCTAGAAAGAGATTTCAAACTGCTCAGCACTCTTAGGAAAAGAATCCCATGCTGAGACTTGCTCCAGCAGAGATGCGCTGACCTTCAAACACTGATTTCATGAGAGCAGCTCCTGAACCCATTCAGTTGTGAGTTTTAAAGGGTGAAACGCCCTGCAGTGATTGGAGCATGTAGAACTGGGCTGCTCATTTCAGTTCATCTGTGTTCCCTGCTCTTGCCAGGCTAGCAGAGCATTTCTAGGGTGCACTGTGGCACAGCCCCATCCTCTGGGATCACTGCTGTGGCTTAAGGAGACCCTTTGCATACAGAGCTGTAATTAAGGGTAACAGTAATTTGGAATAGCAGTGTCTGGTCAGATTTTAAATATGGCCCATCTGTCCTCTTTCCCTGCTCTGGTTTACCTGTTACACTTGTAGGAGAGAGAGCACACCCACACACACCTGAACTTCTGCATATGCCACTGTCAAGGCCAGGATGGGAAGGTGTTGAGGGAGTGGGAGGAAACTGTAAATCCCAAAGCTTTCATGTGGTTGCCAGTTCAAAGGAACAACCACTTCCTCTGTAGCTATGGTTCCTCACTCTCTAGAGGCTATGTTGTGGGCACATACAGAAACTTAAACAGAGGAGAGAAATGATGCAGTGTCACAAGGACTTAAAAATACCTCCAAAAGTAGCAAAGATTCACACCTGCCCACAAGTTGCTCTTCAAATGTGAAGCTTCCAGATAATTTTTCCCCTCTGTTCCTGAAGTAACCTGCTTGGCTGTGATGGTTTTTTAATCTTGAACTGATGGATAAGGGAAGAATCACCAGGAAAAACAATTTGTCTTCTTCATCTCTCCCCATCAGCTGCTTCAGATCCAGCCTGTTGCTTTCATACTCCTTTTGCGTAAGTCAGGGGGAACATACACAACAGCATTACAGTGATGCTGCATAGATCCCACTGTGGGATGGTCACTGGCTTAGAAGCCAACAGGGGGAAGGAGTTGAAGCCAGCCTTCAGGCTGACAGTGGTTGTAGCTCATGATCTGTTTGGTCCTGCATCAGCTGTAGGTGATGACAATCCTGTTCCACAAGAACTTGGAAGTTGGTATAAACTAGTCCTGGAGAAGTGCTCCCATGTGCACTTGTTTGTTCCTACCCTGCACTAGATTGGGGAACTGGCTGATTCAGGTCTAATCCAGCCTTTTTGGAAGTGAGGAAGAAAGGTTTTACTCAGGTCAGTCCCCTGATGTGGATTACTGTTCACTGGCATGGATGCTCATGGCATGGCAGTGGGGAAAAGACTGTGTCAGCTGCAGTATTGGGTTGTGGTGATATCAACTGTACTGCTCTGATTAAAATCAGGTCAACTTTAAACAGTATTAAATTTAGACAGAAATGAGGCATGCTTCTGATGAGATTTCTCCAAAACTCACATGTGTCTGGCAGTGCTGACTGGCAGGAATTCAAAGGACACCACAAGAAACCTGAGGGGTGATCAGGGCTGGTTGAGCAGAGTGCCAACCTCAAATGCAGACCAAGGGCAGTTTTTAACTTTGGATTCCTGGGAGCTGTATCACAGGAAGCAATAAAGTAAATCTGCACAGATGGCAAACTGGTTAACCAGTGCATTATACAACTGTGAACAGCAAACTGCATTAGATGAGACTGACATCCCGGGGCACTAGAACAGGGATTAGATTAGAACAAGACTAAGTGAAGATAAGAACTAGACTAGTTTTGTTATTTTAGAACTCCAGATACTGGGATTTGTGGACTTCAAGACCTAGTCTACAGAAATAAAATAAGCACTAATCGTGCACTTGTTAGCCAGTAGTTATTTGGCCCAAAACATATAATTTGATTTATAAGACAGCGAATATTTTCCTTAGACTGTAGACATACAGTTTAGGATTAAATTGTGAAAATAAAACATTCAAGTAGAAAGGGTTGTGTCCAACAGCCTGTTGGACCCAGTTGTGGACTATTTTGTAGGATTACAAACACCAGGTTTGGACATGATAAAAATTCTCCTTGTGGTCTTGACTGAAATGAAGCAAGAGATGAAGATTTGGGGGTTCCCAGATTTTCACTATTGAAGTGATCCTTAGAAGCTGCCTTCTCTATTGAATTAGATGAACAAATAGTAGAATTTGTTTTACCAGATCATGTGTTTTTAATAGAATTCAATGCTTGAACCATAAATAATAGTGGAGTAGGGGACAGAATTTAAACAAGCCTTGCAAGCTCTAGTTACAATGACAAACAGTTCCACCCTTGCATGTCATTTTTACAAATGTTTTCTTTCCCCAGTGTCTTTTCATCTAACTGTAGTTTGCCTTGCAACAAGTTACAGCTGTATAAATATCCTTGTTTTGTTTTCTGTGATGTGAAGTGGATGGACTGGATTGGTCTGGATCACAGACGTGCCAGGATGGAAAGCACTTGCAGATATTTTTGAATTATTTACACCTGGCAACTAAGCAACCAGACAAATAGACAATGTGTATGACACCTGCCAAACTCAGTGTGACACTGTATCCTAGAGGAGGGCACACATTTCCTCGGGCAGTAGCATGAATTAAGTGTGTCCTTGGGTAGCACCTTAACACATGAGAGAACACAAGCACTCAGAACACACTGCCCACGGTGCGTGTGATACACACACATCTGTTTGCCGGTACATGTGCTGGGCTCTGTTTCCACTGTGTACCAGAAGTACCCCAAGGACACCCTCCTGCAGCTTTGATATTTGTCTAAAAGCATGAAAACTTGGATTGTGTGTGGCCAGGATTAACTAGGGACAGGATATAGTCTGTAATCTGGAGGAGTCAAGTGTGGAACACTCTGTGTAAACAGTCCCAACTGGCGACTGGCCCTGCTGAAATAAAACCAGATGCCTAGGGAGGGGGATTGAGCCAGAACAACCATCTGGAGGTACCTGGCAATCAGAATAACCCCCCAGGCTTCCAGGACACCTTGTACCAGTGCGTGGAGTCTTTTATTTAATCACCTCAATAAATTTGTCGAGCTTTTTTTTTAGTTTTATGGTGATGTTTTTAAAAAGTAAGTCTTTTACCATCTCCAGCGTGCTGTGATGAGGAGTTTCATCACTTAATTTCACATCATGCCAAGAGCCAGGTCTGTTTGTTTGAAACCTGCACTCCTGCAGCCCACTGCTGCACATGGAGCACAGAAGAAAGATCAGCAGTGACTGGAAGTGCTGTGGGCTTCTGCACCTCTTCCCAGCACAGGGCACACTGTGCTTGTGGAGTACAGGATGTCTCCTCCAAGTCCTGGTGCAGCTATGCAGCTTCAGGGTCCTGTCACTGGACTGGCCTTTCCCCACCCCTAAAGAAATCCCTGGTTAAAGGCTAATGACAACAGCACTCACTATTTGAGATTACTCCATATTTAGGTGGGATGAGGAGGAGTTAGACAAGGTAGTTAAAAGTGAGGATATGGCTCCCAGTGCAGAGAAAAAAATGCAGGATTGTAGCAGTTTCTAAGAACTGTGAAAAGTGATTCTGATTTTAAAAGCAAGGCTTTGGTGCAGCAGTTGTTCTGAAGTCATCCTACCACCAGGCTGTTTATGTAGTGTGCGGTGTGGAAGGAGATGGAGGCAGAGCTTGCTGGGTTCTTCCAGCTGGGGACAGAGAGCTGTGTGTGAACTGCACACAGCAGCAAAGTTGAGTTAATAGTTCTTATATCCTGGTCTTCCCTCTCCTGTACTGATTCTGTTGCTGGTCAGGTCCCTTGCTGAGCTTGCCAGTCCATCTCAGGCTGTTCTCACACTGGTACTGAGATAAATCAGTGCTTGGAGAAGGTCAGCAAATCCCAGAGCTCAAGTGAGGTGAGTTGTGGGAGCACATAACCAGGAGACAGAGGAAAGGAGAGGGGGGAGACCCCTCCATGTGGCAGCAAACTATTAGATCAGAATAGACTGTCACATGTCACTTCACCTTCTGTTTTCTGTGGCTCAGGGCTATGCCCATGTCCTGTCTCTCTCCCTGCTCACTGCCTGACTGCCAGTGCCCTAAACTGAGCTGTAAACTGACCCAGTTTGCCAGTGCCCTGCAAACGTGCCCCTGGGCCACATTCCGTGACTCCTCTCTAGAACCATGATAATAAAGGTGCTGCTGTTTGTTTCTTCTCCTTTTGTGTCTGACAGATTGACCAAAAACAGTTTGATAAAATCCTGGAGCTGATAGAAAGTGGGAAGAAAGAAGGGGCTAAGCTGGAGTGTGGAGGTCTTGCTATTGAAGACAGAGGACTGTTTATAAAACCCACGGTGTTTTCAGAGGTCACTGACAACATGAGGATTGCCAAAGAAGAGGTACAGTACAAATCACCTAGATTAATGCTGCTTCACAATCAGAAATAGTGGTGATGGAGGTGGTTCTGTCTGAATCCTTAATTTTAAATATTAATAACTGAGTAAAAATAACTGACACTGTGGCATGCTGGAACAGTTATTTACCCTGCAATTGCCAGTGACAGTGGACAGTGTAATGTGTGTCCTTGCTCCACTACTTTTACCCCGAAGAAGGGGTGGCTTTATTGCAGAAAGGTGGGAAAAGAACTCTGGGACCTGATGCTGGTAAGGAGCAAAGGAATGGCCACTGAAGTTCTCTGAAGCAGCCTTAGCATCTGAAACAATCCCGGATTCCATTCTCATGGCAAAATCCCCTGAGACTGACTATTTCTTTCCTATATGAAAACATGGTCAAAGCCAGCAGAGTGCAAATCTAATACTCTGGCTTTTATTATTCACATGCAGAAATGTTGAACAAGCTGCATGTGATTAGATCCTGTGATATTCCTTTGAAATAGAAGTTAATCTACTTTTCATCATGTTCCCTAATGGAAAATAAGTACTTGCCAAAGTCTAACTGGCATTTGTAGTTTATAGTTTAGCCTAGTGCTTTTTATGAGGCTGCTTGCTGTTCACTCCTGGCAAGATGTTTAAATGTCTCAGATCTGCCACAGAATCTCTAAGGAACCTGGGAAAGATATCAGTCAGTCAGGGCATGAGTTACATGCTAAAAATAGAGAGAAAAAGAGCTGAAAATCCCATGACAGACCTTTTCTTAATGAACTGACTCCAAATCCCAAGCCATGATTCACAAAGCTTATCCAGTTCCATTCATTGGCAGTTTTGTTGCAAATGGACGTTCATGCTTTGCCTAGGACTGAGGCTCCACTTAAGAGCCTGGATATCCCAAAACAAAGACATTTAGAAACCCTTGTATGAGCTTAAAAGTGGCCCAAATGAGTCTGTATCTCACCTTCAATGGGCTTTATTGTGCTATGAGACCCTGCAGACCAAGAAAGGGCTCCACTTTTGGTACTTTACCCCATGAGAGACTCCTTCCCAAAATTTAGGAAGCCTTCTGTATGGCTGTTGCCTTTACACTGGCAACCTGGGAAGCCAAATTTGTGGTCAAATACAGACATGGTAAATGCACTGCATGCAAATAAAATGCATACTGTGAAAAAATCAGGGCTAAAACCAAGGAAGAAAACTTGCAGTCTTTGAAATAAATTAATTGTTACTTGAGTACACTCAGCTTTAGAGTTCAAAAGGAGAATTGTAAATGGATGAATCATTTGTAACTTGTCCAGATCTAACTCTGCTTATTTTGATTGTTACAGATGATCTAACAATCTAATGATTGTTACTTGTTGGATCTTAACATTTATTAACTACTACAGCACATCACAATGCTGCCTTTGAAGTTTAATTAGTAGTTTTTAAGACACTCTATCAGTGACCCCTAGAAGGCTAAGATATAACATTTTAAATAAATTCTCCAAACAGAGCATCTGACTCCAATTGCTTTAAAATTACCGTGATTAGCAGATGCTTTCTTGTACTAAGGTTTAATTGATATGTGCAGATTTTTGGGCCAGTTCAGCCAATTATGAAGTTCAAAAGCATAGAAGAGGTGATAAGACGAGCCAACAGCACCGAGTACGGACTCACGGCCGCGGTGTTCACCAAGAACCTGGACAGAGCCCTAACCCTGGCTTCAGCTCTGCAGTCAGGAACGGTCTGGTGAGCAGGCTGGGCACAGAGGGTGGGCTGGGGCTTTGTTTCTTGGGAGGGGAGAGGGATTTAGGACTTGCAATCATATTGGTAAGAGTGTGGTGCTAATAAGGGTGTGGGCTCCACTCCCGCATGTGCCGTTCATTTAAGAGTTGGACTTCATGATCCTTGTGGGTCCCTCCCAACTCAGAATATCTGTAATTCTCTAAAAGCAGGAGGTAAGATGTATTAGTAGCCTGCCTAATTCTCCACCAGATGTGATGCCTTCCAAAACACTGTATGTAGCAAAAAGCAATTCTCATGATCTTTAGCCAGCACCAGATGGGACTTTGCTGCACAAACCGGTATGGACAGTAGATGGCAACACACCACTGTCACGAAGAAAAGCAGCTATTTCTGCTTACTAAAATTCTTTTTATATTAGGATGGTTTAAAGATGGAAGCTCGCTTTTTGTCCCACTCAAGACAGGAAGTTGATCTGGTGTCTGATTCTGATGCATACAGAGGATTGATTTCAAGAGTTGGCACCAGAAGACTCTGCCTCAAATATTTACATAAAAATGAGATGTTGGGCTTTGAAGGATACATGTGCTGAACACACATGGAGGTGCACACCTACAGCACAAGCCATACCTGTGCTGTATGACCTTCAGTTATTTGATCTTACTGAGATGCTGGGGAAGTATCTGCATCAGCTTTTTCCACCAAGTATCTGTAGAAATGGGCCTGGTGCTTTTATTTCACTGTGACACAACCGTCTGATCCAGTCCAAATGTTTTCTATGCCTGGAAGGGGATGCTGGGGCCTGGTTGTGAGTGTTTAGACATCCTTCTGAGTAAACACGTTCATTTCAGCACGTGCTTCATAAATTAGGGAATAGCTTGGACTATTTATTTTAATGATGACTCTGAACATGGTGTAAGTTCCAGCTGAAGCATGAATGTCTTTGCCATTAGAGGATATGAAGTGAGATGTAGGTTAGACTGAGAACTACTCAGATGTTTTCTGTTTCTGCAGCAAAAGAAGATTTTATTGCAAAAAATCTGATTTCTCAACTGACTGAATTGTATGAAAGAGAAAATGGAGAAATGTCAGCCTTTTATTGTATTGTTGCTGTTGTCATCATCTTGCTTTTCCTTGGTATTGAATTGTCTTTTTAAAACTGATGTTTTTATTGTAGGATCAACTGTTACAATGCGCTCTATGCACAGGCTCCTTTTGGTGGCTTTAAAATGTCAGGCAATGGCAGAGAACTGTAAGTTTTGCTCAATATTTTGTTTCTGTGTGGGTGGTGAATGCAATAACATTTGTGACTGTGAAAACACTGTTGAATTTGCTTTTAAAGTTTAATCAGGCTTGCAGCATGCTCCGCAGGGAGGTGCTAAGCCAGTAGAGCGTGGATGTAAAGCACTCCTTTAGGAGCACCTTCATCTGCTTTATAAGCTTTCAATAGCTCCAGTTCAGTCAAGTCCACTTGGAAGCATGTTTCCATACTAGTTAGCTTTTTAGATGATGGGAGAAGTATGGCACCATGGCTGGGGACACTGGTATACACCACAAACCTGCTCCATCTTTCCATGGTGGTGTCTGGGCCTCTCTTGGCTGCTGTATCATTGCTCCTTGTTCTGGTGGGAGGGAATGATCTCCCAAATCATTCTACATCCCACCTTCCAAGCTTGCTGCTAAATTACAGAAGAACCCTCTGTCCCTCTTCCCCAGCCTGGCCTGTTGCAATGGGGTTACCAGACATTTCAGCTCTAAATATATACTAAAGCTGAAATTTTTAAACCAAGGTCACCCCATGAGTTAGACACAGAGCTGAGACATTGTCTTAAATCTTAATTTTCTTCTTGTATAGGAAACAGGTTTTCTTAGACCATTCAGCAGACTCCTCAGAGGAATCTTACACACCTTTTCTTTCACAAGCCAGATTTAATTCCAGAAACCATTTCCAGTAACTGTTCTGGTGCATCTGCTGCTCCGAGACATTCAGGTGCCTCGTTTGCTAAGCACAGCAAATAAATGAATCCTCAGATGGGACTCAGATATATATTGAGACCTTATGGTTTGCTTTGCCTGACTGCCTGGATAATTAAAGGATGTCAGAGATTTCCCATGGGCAAGGCATGGGAATAGAGCCAGTTACCACCAACCAAGACATAATGCAGGGCTCTCTTATCAGTATGCATTTCTGGAGCAGCTGTGCCCTCCTGATGACACGGTATCTTGTAGATAGAAGCTTTCTTTTGGTGAAAAAAGAACTTTAATTGCTGTCTAAGCACCAATAGCTGTGTGTGCATGGCTGTCTCTTGTATGGCTTCTCACAGCAGCACTCAGTTTGCACTAGGCACAGTCACAAGTGTCATCTTGTGGGTTACAGTGACCAAAGCATTCCGTGTTTCTCTCACTACAGGGTATAATTTTATGTACTTACATGCACATACTTGGTGGCTATTAGAATTGGTGGGACAAATGGATAGCTGGTGTAAGTTGTTCAGATCTGGTTTTAATGACCTGATGTCACCTACAGCAGCTGTCAAAATGCACATGTGTACAACTCTCTTCTCTCAGGGAAATGCACATTAACATGCTACAACTGTTTGCCCCTCTCCTCCTCTCTTCTTTTGCAGTGGGGAATATGCTTTGGCAGAATATACCGAAGTGAAAACAGTCACCATTAAACTCTCCCAGAAGAGTCCATGAAAACAGGAGGCCTAAAATGCTGACACTCTGAATGTGACACCTGGGGGACGTGTTCAGAGCAAGGGGGAGGGGAGGGAAGGGAAATGGAAACACCTGTCTTTATTCCTCTAGAAACACTGAATCTACTGGACTCCATTTTGCCAACTGGCTCTTCAAAAACTGATTCACTGACCCTACTGGCAGCGCACACTTGTACTCTACAAGACCCTGGCTGTACATCTGCCTGCTCCCTGTGACTCAAACGCTGGTCAGTCACAGTGTTGGCAGGACATCTGCTTCCAAACTGCACCCCTGAAGGACGTGGACATGGCTGGCATGTTAGAGAGACTGCTGGTAACATCACTGGTACTGGCAAATACCTTCAGAGGCACTTGGGTTTCCCTTGGCAGAGATGGACTCGCGTGGTAAGGGTTAGAACAACTTGACTGGAGTTGGTGGAGTTTGTGTGAAGATTGCAGCTGGAGTTTGGAACGGGAGTGCAAGCTTTCATGGAAGGATCTGTAAGGAAATTCTCTTTGAAAGAGCTATCTTGGTCTCTCTAAAGATATGTGCATTCTCCATACTGGTGATATTCTAGCCCTGAATGAGATTTGTGGGAGTTTCCTTTGGGGCCAGTATTTCACCCAATAGAGCCAGACTTTCAAGTGTCCTTGGAACCTAATCTTTGGGTGTGCACACACTACACCTGCTGCAAATGCAAGTTCCTGACTTGCTGACCCTTCTGGCTCCCACTGAGTCACAGCTGTATCTCAAATCTTCACTACAGCACTTTTCTCAAGAGGATTTTGCACTGCACTTACCGTGGTGACACCAAGTTGGATGCTGAGCATGTAGCATGGTAGATACCCCACACCAGTCCTGACCTGGGGGAGGGAGCAGAAGAGCTGCAGGAAACTGTCCTGCTCTCTCTCTGCAACTTTCAGGCTTTGCGAACATCTCTTTGGTTTTCGAGCCAGGACTTTTACTATGAGAGTAAAACTTATAAGCTCTTCACACTTCTTTATCCTGTATGAATGTAGCTTAAAATACATTCCTGGAAGTGCAGTATGAAAAGGCAGGTGCTCCCAAGTATACCCTGAGTGCTGAAGAGGAGGGTGTACAAGCCAGTTACCACGGAATAAGCTGTGGCTGGACTTCAATGTGGCAGCAGCTTCGCAGACATTGTCCCTGTGAGTGCTGTCATCTCGTGGCCAGCACAGAGTAGCTGATCCTTCACTGAGAAAACAACTGCCTTGGGTTGTCCCTTGCTCACAGCTGTCCATGGAGTGGCTGTCACACCAAGTTCATGCCTTAGCACCTCCTGCAGTAACTTCTTTGCATGCCCAGACATTATTATAAGATTAATTATTATGAGATTAATGACAAGCCACAGGCTCTCTTCAGTTCCTGGGTTCACTGCATTTCCTCCTTCTCTCCTCCTGACTCTACCGGAGAACCATGGGAAAGGCGCAGCCAGTCCCTCATCTGCAGGAGCTGTGAGTGTGCAGGAGTTAGTGGTGACAGCTTGTTAGGAAGTTCAGCTGATCCCTCTGGGATTGTCCTCTGAGAACAAACCCACCGAGGTTCCTTATGGCTTATCAGCAGATCTCCAGGGAGCACTGATACGGATTGCTGCTCCAGATGTCAGAGCTCGAAGCAGAAATGCAGGTCTGACCTCTCCTCTCTGCTGCAAGCCAGGATTTACCCAGTACCTTTCTTTGCTCACAGACAGACTCAGACAGCAACACATTCTGTTGCATGACTGGAGCTTTTTTTGGAGGAGGAAGGAAGGTGGGTGGTGATAAGTAAGGAAAAAGTTTGCATGAGCCTAAACTTCCTTATTAGTTGGTGAATGTTGAAATTGCACTTCAACACCGCTTTGCTTCTGACATACCTCCAACAGTGTAACTAGGAGCCTGCCCTCCCATGGGGTGTGAGACAGGTAAACCTCCCCATCCAGTGATGAAAATGTCCTCCCTTCCCCATGAAAGGCCAAATGGGATCATTGTAAATAAGTCTCTATTTTTGTAAGACACTTAAGAGTGCAAACATCTTCTCAGACAAACATTTTACTCTTGCCCACCTGAGGGTTTTCTTGGGCTGCAGCCAGACAGTAGGGAGGTGAGGCAAACAGTAAAAGGCTGGTTATCTTGATGTATCTCTGTATTTTTGGTAAACAGTGGTGGAAACTGAAATAATCTGAAATTCTTAAAATCCTACTCTTCTGGCTTTATGTGTATGATATATATTTCACTTTTTTTCCCCTTATCAAGTTTTTTAAAAATCAATGTATCTCTTACTGTATAAATCAGGGTTTGACTCTACACACTGAATTTTCTAAGTTATATAACACTAGACACTAACTTTAAAATAACCCCTTAGAGGATATATATATTCCTCCATTGCACAGTAAGGCTTTCATATGAATACTAGTTGTTTTTTAAAAGAAAAGAACTATATTTATAAATTAGGATACAGTTAATCTAATGTATTTTTATAGCTAAAGGTACATGAAAATGTTATGTTTAAACCTCATGTATATATTTAGACTATGAATATCTTTTTTGTAATAGTTCTTGTTCCTAATAAATGTTTAACTTTGTGAAACAGGTGTGTCTGAGGATTCAGTATCTCACTGGGGGACTGTAAGGGAATCTGCACTTGTTAGTTTCTGCAATTTGGGAAGAATTAGCCAATTTTAAAAGAGTAAAGTGCTAAGTGTGATCAGTGCTCCGCACATAAAAGCTTGAGTTGTGCCATTTTCTGTAAGCAGAGGGAGGAGAGCAGAGCTGCAGCTGGCAGGGGCAAGCACAAAGTTGGATGGATCCTCTTTTCCATCTGAGGTGAGCCTCAAAATGAAGAGTTTCAAGACACCGTGGCTCCTGCAGCCAGCTGGGGCTTCCTGCCTTGCTCTGGCTGCCTCCTAAACCCCTTGAGACACATCCACCACCAGCGTGGCTCTGCTGAATGTGTTCCCAGCCCTGTTTTATTTCTCTCATCTGCAATGTAGATACAGAGCAAGAACATTCCATTGTCTTTTAACTCTCTTCCCAGCTGATGTGTGAGAAATTCCTATCGGCTCCCTACACAGGCCAAGCCAAACTCCTTGAATTTTCCACTCGCTGACAGCATCACTCAGAAGCTTTCAGACTCCACAAAAGGGAAGGCTGGAGATACAAAGGCATTAGTGTGAGTGACATGATCAATGCAGACATAAGGGAGAGTGGGATGAGATTTGGGGAGGGAAAAAAAGGGGAAAAATTAGCTTGAATGTGTGGGTAAATTATTGCCAGAGGAAATTAGAGGATCTATCGTAATAAAGGAAGAAGGGTTATTCTAGGGTGTTTTCAAACCTTGTGCTAAAAATGGTGTAAGAAAGGTCTGGGTAAGAGCTGGGCTGTCAAGCATAAAAGGGAACAGGCTGGGTAAGAGGAGGAAAGGGTGCTAAAAACAGGTAACACTCTTTTCTAGCTGTGTTAAAAGTCAAAAAACAATGGTACTGGTATGGTCTTGCTCTCTACCTGTGGCTGCAAAGGGACGCAGATTGATGGGGACCCGAACAGGGGAAAAAGCACCGCTGAACGCCCATCTGCTTCTCCATAATCATCCAGAGATGCCCCCAGGCAAATCTCAGGCTGCCGCAGCCGTTCCTTGAATGCACATCCACCCTCAAGTGACCATCAGTCAACCCATTGCTAGGTACCGACCAGGGAAAAAAAAACATCCCCTGTGTTTAATTTACAGAATGACTGTGGATAGCAAAGCAACAGGCAGGCAGAAAAGGTCTTTTCTTAGCTGGTCCGACGGGTGGGGGAAATGGAGCAATCCCTGGCGTGTCAGAGGCTCCCGGAGAGGAATGGGTCAGTCTGGGGAAGGGCTGCGCGCACCAACATCTGACTCCTTCCGAAGAGAGGGGGCAACCTCGCTCTGCTCTTCCAACGAGGACCAAACCCGCCGCGATCCGGGGAAGGAGCAACTTTCAAAGTCAGAGCTGCTGTGCTGGGCGCTGCCGCGGTAAGGCCGGGCCCTGCCGGGACGAGGGGCAGCGCTGCGGGGGGGGAGCGCGGGGGGAGGGGTCCTGCTCCAGCCACCGCCACTCTCACGCTGCGTTTTCCGAAGAAACTCAAATTCTCGGAGCGTAAAGGGCTGCCCGGGGGCGGGCGGGCGTGTGGGTCGGGTCTGGAGAAGGCGCTCCATCCTCCCCCTTCTCCTCCTCCACCGGGCCAGCCCTGCCCCCGGGGGCAGGCGAGGGGCCGTGCCGGGGGACTCGCCCTTGGCCGCCGGGCCGGGGGCCGGAGGAGGAGCCGCTGTCCCGCTGCCTTTGCTGCCGGCTCTCGGGCACCTGCCCCGCCGCCAGGGCAGTCGGTGTGGGGGGCCGCCGGGGCGTTTCAGGTGGAAACGAGGGGGGAAACGCGTTTGTTTTTAAAGAAAACGAAAGTTCGAAGGGAACTTTGCGGGCGCAGCGCGGCGGGAGCGCGGCCGCCCCGCCCGGCGGGGACGGGGAGCACCGGGGCTCGCTCTGACGGGACGCCCCAGCCCGGCAGCTGGAAAGCGTCTGGAAAGGCTTGTGAGACCCCCCCCCAAAACGGGGTGTAGCGCCTGGTGGCCCCCCAGCCGGCGGCCGAGGTGTGGGAGAAGGGGGCGGCTTGGTGCTCGCTGCTCACCCGCGGAGGAAGGATGCGGGTCCCGCCGGGCAGGGAGTCCCCAGGCGGGCACGGGGTCCCTGGGGTGGCACTTCGGCCCCAGGTTCGCCGTCACCCTCGCTGTGACACCGGGCAGGAGAGCCCCAGCGCGTTCCCACCTATCCCTGGGCCTCTCAGATCCGTGCTGGTACCCAGCCCCAGGTGGGACTGGCAGAAACAACAGGTGGTTTGGGCAAAGAACTGAAGTTTTAGCAGGTTTTTTTTGGTGAATTAGGAAGCGATTTCGGGCGAACCATGGTGTTTCTGGGGGCCTGGCTGCTTTTGGGCACAATGCACGGGTGAGACTGGGCGGGCTGGTGAAGCAGAGAGGAAGGAGGTATGGTTCAGGTATGGTCAGATGTGCTGGGGCAGTAGCAGGTGTCAGGACTGGGAATGTGTGAAATGGGATGTAAATCCCATTTACACATGTTCGGGTGTATTCTGCATGGTCCATCTCCTTCTGAATGAGAGCTCGTAGACTCCCTAAATCAAATCCACACGTGGTATTTGCACGTGTTACAGTTGTGTGCACCTTGCTTAAGGTAAAACTCTGTAGGATTTTTTTTTTTAAATTATATACACAAAGGTCCTGACATACAAAAATCCTGCTTACATGGGCACTGTGTGGCAGTAATACACGTGGCTACAGCATTCAGTTACTTGCAGTTAAAGGGAACTGATTACCAAAACCACACCACTATTTTTCTTAAAAGTTATTTTTCCTTTCACTTTATACGAGGAAAGTTTCAGCCCGGAGAATAGGCTGAGTAGAGAGCTAAAAATGAGGAGTGGGATGGTTTTCAAGCCTCAGGGGCCTATGCTGACCCCCACTCAGTGTTGCCTGTACAGTTGCTGTGGGTGCACATGGTTTGTCCCCATCTCAGAGCAAGGAAGTGCCTGTGAAACCATCATCTGCTGAAGGGAGCTGGTGGGTCAGAGTGTGCATGGGGAAGTGTTTACTCTCACTGGAGCTGCTCAGTGCATCAAGGGCACAGGGCAGGCAGCTCCTGGAAGCGTCACATCCCCTCCGTTGTCAGTGTTAACAACCTGGGCAGCTTTGGGGAGGTGTGAGAGCCTCCCTGACACCTCTGTCTGGGGTGTCCCACCCATGGCATGGAGGGATGTGTGGTCCCAGCACAGCAGGGAAGCTGAGACCAGGAGAGAAGCTGACTCTGGTGGGAACTCAGCATGTCCCAGGGCAGAATTCAGTCTTCCACCAACACAGTCCAATTCACCAGTCTGTGGACTTGGATCTGGAATTAGGGATCACCTCCATCTCAGCCTCCTGCAGCACCCAGTGCCCAGACTGGGGCACAGAGGTGTGAGTTTTGGCTCCTGCTGCCGGGCACTGCAAAGTCATGGTCAGCAGAAGCTGAGTGCACCTAAAATTCAACTATTTGCCTAGTAACAACTGAAGTAGGATGCAGTGATTTTTAGTGTTGTTGGCTGGTGGTTAAAACCCAGTGTAAGGAGGGAGGAGCAGAAAGCTTCCTGGAGAGTGGTGATGGATCAGCATATTTTTATATTCCCCTTGGCCTTTGATCCCAGTTCAGGAAGCCAGCTCTGCTCAGGGAGAGTCGGGGATGATCTCGGGCCTTGCTGGCCGGAGTGCAAGGTGGGTTATGAGCTTCGCTGAGCTAGAGCCTCAAATCAAAACTTCATCATCACACACCAGACATAAGAAGAACCAGTAAGAGTCAGTTGAGGGGCATCATGTTACATCTGAGAGGCGTTTACTCACTGAAACTGAAAGCAGAAAATGAAGGAGCTCTGATGCTGGTTGGACGCACACTGCAAATCCTCCAGGAGGTTGAACCTCTGTATGAAGAGGTTAAAGGGTGGCTGTGCAGCTGTGAAAAGGGAAGAAGTTGGAAATGCCTCGGGAGACTGAGCTGTGCAATTTTCTGCTGCCTGTTATTCCAGGCAGTTCACAAGAAGCCAACCTTCAATAGCTCCTGAGGGCAAGATTTGCCTCCCTGAATTGTTTGAAGAAGCCTGATGCTTCCAGGGTAGGGGAGTTCTCTAAAAGGGCTGGGCAGAGGGGACAGGAGCTGGTGTGTTTCTCTTCACCCTCTTCTCTTTCCTACAGAGGATTATCTCAGTAACCACATCAGTGTTTTTCAGTTTCTCACAGTCTTACAAGAGCCATGGTTGTCTGTGGATGGGAAAGGTTTTGAGGTTGCATTTAGGATTTTTCCAGCTGCGCTGCAGGGTTTCAATGGTCTGCCTTTACACCAGCTTGTGGAGAATCTGAAACTGCAGCTGTGACCCCTGCCCACCCCCTTGTCCTCTGTCCAAAGACTGAGCAGCTTTGGTGGTGAAAAATTAGGAACATCATCTTTCTGTAGTGCAGAAATTGTGAGTCCCCTCTGTTAATTCATGTTATGCTCTTAACAAAGCTATTATGAAAATAATGGTATTTATAGGATGATAAGTGTATTTCTGCAATGTAACATTTAGACAACCGTGTTAAGAGTGGAGAGGAGAGAGCATCTCACAATTTCTATAGCAGAACAATTTATTTGTTTTGTTGTTTATTTTTAAACAGAATAAATGATGTTTCTTCAGGATGGTGCTCAGTAGCAGCCTCTGCTCCTGCATTCACGTGATGGGGATCGTCCAGCTTTGACAACACTGTTCAGGCTGAAGTGCTGTGGAAAGTTTGTCTGTGGGACCTTCACAACTGCGACCCAGAATGTACTGGTGTGTGGGAACTGAGGAATCCGCCGTTTGCAGGGAGAGCAACATGGATCCACAAAATGGTAAAAATTCATTTCTTTCCTGTTCGGATTGGGAGCGAAAGGTTCTAAGAGAACTCAGTAGCCAGCTGAGCTTTGAACTCAGTAGCCTGGGCTTCGATGAAGTTTGAAAATGTGAAAGTTTTTTGACCCCTAATCTTTGAAAATTTACAGTCTACAACAAGGAATTTTACTTCCAGGGAGAGTGATGTTGAACTATGGAGGTGGTAAGAATAGCATTCCCCCGAAGATGGATGTTCTCCAAAGGCCTACGGAATTAGTCAATATATGTATCACGTCTCACCAGTTCCTAAATATGTTTTACAAGATCTCTGCTTTTTCAGTGTGTGAATGCAAATATGTTCCCAGTCACTGATGCAATGGGTATTCAGGGTATGAAAGCTGCTAAAATCAGAGCATCTCTTCTCAGCCTGAACAGATATTAACCTGCTCCCGTTTTACCCTCAGCTCCGATTCAGTGGCTTGCAGTGATTTCATGCTGGGCTAGATTAGAAGGTTTGTGTTTATGTAATAAAGAAATTCCCCTTTCGGAAGGGACATATGCTTCAGGTTGCTTCCTGTGATTTTTTTTTTTTTTTTTTTTTGGCTCCTGAGCAGGCAAATTATTTTTGGATGGTTTCTGTCGCTGCAACCCTCAGCTCCCAGGCAGTGCTGCGTTCCTCTGAGTCAAACCCCAGTTATATTCCTGCAGCAAGAAATAGCCTCCTGTTCTTGTGTAACGGTGTTCCCCCCTTGCAGCAAGTGCTTCATTAGGAGGCAGCATCTGCGTTTGAAGTGTGGGAAGAAGGTGTGTTTGACGCTTTGTAGTGAGTAAGCAGGCTCCAGCAGAAGCTAATGTTTTTGCAGCCTTATTTTGGATTTTATCAGCAACTATGAAGCAAAACCTGATAGTTTATTCAGAGGCCTCCTTGTCTTGTTTGAAGACGTTTCTCACCAGCGTCACAGGGAGCTCTGGGAACTCTTTCCTTTCTCCGTACGTATTCTGCTTGTTCTGTGATACTGATTTTTCTGTTTGCTTTTGCTTTTGGTAATTAGCATTGTACCTTTCTGTAACACTTGGTTATTGAATAATCTTAAAATCCTTAAATTCTGTCTTCTGAGTTTCTCTCTGGAAGAAATTATCTCCACTTGAATACTAAGCTATAAACCATGAGAAGAATTTTAATCCGTGCTAACGGCTCGCAACTGTTTCGAATTGCTAAATTTTTGTTCTGCAGTAGTGATCTGACAAGTTTTCTCACTGTTTAAAGATACAGTAAATAAATTATTGTAGGAGTGAATAATGAAGTGAAAAGTGGAATAGTTATATTTCCTACATTTTGAGTTCAGGTTTCTTTCCGAGAACTTTATTATACGTTGCTGTTATGTAATTATATTCAGTTAAACTGGTTAGCTGGAAGCATGCAAATCTCAGTGGTAGACTCTTCTATATGGATATATCTGAGTTGTGTTAAAACAGTCTACAGTGTTGGAAAACTGGGAAAGGGATCCTTGTAAAGCTTAAGATCCCTGTACAAGGCACCAGTACTGCCTTGGCGGATTTGCTCTTTATAAGCGTATTGTACGTGCTTAAACTCATTGTTATTTCAGGATTGTTTGGGTCCTGCCAAGAGTGATTGTCATTAGCTAACTGGTCCACTCCCTGGGTTAGCTGGTCCTTGTTCTGCGCCCGGATCCCACTGCAGGGACTGGAGCAGGAGCACGGTGACTCACTCAGCCTCCACATGCGAACCCATTGTTTACGCGCCTTTAGGAACAATGTGGATGCAGCCTCCTGCTCCCATTCAGCGCGAACTGCTGGGAAGGGGAGTGAGATCCCGGATCATTTCTTTAATGCCGACGACCTCATTAGTGCTCAGAGCTTGGAGTCTTTTTTTTTTTTCGGGCAGGAGGGACCGGCACGTGGCTGTGTGGGGTTTAACCAGAGCACGGTGGTGCCGCGGCTCCGGGATGGGTCAGTTGGATCAGCAGGGCTGGAGGCACCTTCCAGTGGGTCCCTGTGCACCTTCATTATCTGAAACCTCAGGATTTTTTAGGAGTTTTTTTCCTGGCAGCTATACAGCCCTGACCAATTGTATGTGGAGAAAAGGTTCACAGCATCCTTGTTAGTTAGAAAATGTAACATGGGGTGCAGGGGCTCACCTTGCTCAGGTGCCTCCTCTGCTGTTCCTCCTGGTTGCCAGTGATCTTCCTGTATCCCAGCAGGATGGCAGCTTTCCCTGTGTCCCAGCAGGATGCCAGCTTTCCCCGGCAGTGGGCGAGCTGTGTGTCAGAACTGGACCCTCTCTGCCCTGCAGGGTTGGTGCTGGGCTTGACCTGGTGGTGCTGACCAAGCCCTCGCAGGGGATTTGTCACCGGAGCACAGGGTCAGGCTCCCTTGTGGGTGCACTCAGCATCTCCCTTGCCTCCTCAAACCCTGCTTCCCCTCTCCTGGATTTGTTCATCTTGTCCTAATTAAAAGAAACTGAGCACGGATATGGGGGTGGCTGCAGTCTCTCATGAAGCACAGGGTTTGGTTTTTTTTTTTAAACTTGGTTAAAGAGCTCTGCATAATGTAGAGGAGGTGATGTGAATTTTGTAGGAAGTACAATGGAAGCCCAAAGGCATCACTTCATGAATGTGTAGAAAAGCATAAAGATTCATCGCCTTTCTGTGGGCTGATTGATTTCTTTGAATCTTCTGAAATTTCACAGCTAGGATTTAATTCTTATGTAGTGTTTTAGGGGACAGTTCCTCGGAGGTGTAGGAGAACAGTCACTGTCTACTGAAACATAAGGGTACTTCTGTTAAAAAGCTTATCTCCCTCTTACTGTGAATTTTATTCAAAGTCACGGAGCATTCATATGCCACTGGTGTGTGTCTCAGAGGTGGGATTGGATTATCCTTCAAACATGCCAGAGGGTGTCTCTTCTCTCCTGCTAAATCCAGAAATGAGCACTGAAAAGGGGTGTTATGGTGGAATGAGTCCAACATTACATAATTAGGGACAACAATGCCGAGGAGAGCTGCCTGAAACTTTATAGTAGCTTTGCAGATATTAGCTAACTGCACCTTCACAGCTTCTTTTGAGGCAAATCAGTTGTAACTTGGTGACTTTCTGCTGTCCAGGAGGGCACAGATAGACATGGGCAGTGTGCCTGGAAAAGGGACCTCAGTATTCCATGAGGGAGCAAACAAGTATCCAGAATATGTGACTCCAGTTGTCATTCGGAGTGAACCAGAGCCCCCTGAAGCTGTGCTTTGCAAGTGCTGTGGTGACCCTGCAGCTCACAGGGTTTATATTTTATCAGAAGGAAGCTGCCCACAATGGCAGTGACCTTCGCAACCCCGGCTGGGCCATGGCTCAGCTCAGATCTGACTCACAGGGAAAGCTGCTGCCTGCCCCGCTGCTTCCTGAATCCTGGAAAAGGCTCTGGTGTGAGTAAGGCTTGAGCTGGAGAAGTCAAAGGATGGTTTAACGAGAGGGGCTGCTCAGGAGCAAGTGCGGTTTTATAGGGAAAGTTTCACAACGGTTTGAGAGGTGACAGCTGAAGGCTGGCCAAGAGCAAATGGAGCAGTTCATCCTCCTGGGACACACTTTGTGCCTCCAGCCTCGCTCCTGGCTGGCATCAGGGCAGGATACGTGCGGAGGTGGACTCGATGATCCTGATGGGTCCCTTCCAACTCAGCCTGTCCTCTGATTCCATGGTTCCCTCACAGTTCTGCTCCGTTGTTGCCTTGAACGTGGAAGGCAGGAACTTGCAGTGTGAACAGCTTTGTTTTAAAATCTTTTCTGCTGAATAGAGGAGGAAGGGAAAATCAGCACCACTGGTATCACATTGTCCCTCGTGAAATCACCATGTAAGCCTTAAAACCTTCCCATCAGCCGTGTGTGGGGACAGGGCCAGCAGCTGGGCCTTGGGGCACATTGTGCTGTGTGACAGGGCAAAAGTACTCACAGCCTCTGTCCTGCTTTTTCCATCCACACTTCACCCTGTAGTAACATTACCCTGAGGTTTTTATGACAGTGTGGGGTGAGAAGGGCAGGGAGAGGATCTGGGGGGTGAACTGAGCACGCGGAGCACTGGAGAGCTGCGAAGTGTGTCGGTCCTGTGAAGTTCTTCATAATCAGACTAAATCAGCCTTGAAGGTCTTCTGGTTTTCTTCCTGCTTGTTAAGCTGTGAGTGAATTTGAGTCCGAACAGCAAACGGAAAGGGTTCTCATGAGCTAAAAAAGCAGAAAATAGAACAGGTTTTGTGTGTGAGTCAGTCTTACTGCAGAGTGCCCTGCAGAAGGAGAAGTAGGAAATGCTCAGCAGGAATAGGAAGTACACTAGTAAGGCAGTAATAGGCTTGTATTTTTAAATATTTAAATAAACTCTTCATACAGAAGTGGTGCAATCTCACAAGGGGCCAAGAGCTGCTGCGGAAGGCTGGTCTGCAGCTGAACATGCCTGTGGTTAAACCTGCCCTCCTGTGCAGAGCTGGGTGTTACAACATCTCTCCAAACCCAACCTGAATTTCAAAAAGAGCGAGGAATGCTGAGGCATTTACAATTTTCCTGACAAAAACCATCAAAGCCAGCCTGCTCTTGAACTTGAGGGCTGTGCCAAGGAGGGCAGAGCTGCTGGGAGAGCCAGTGGTGCAGTAAAGACCTTGGGAAGTTAATCGAGCAGGGAGTCTGACCTGAGAGCCAGTTTGATTTACAGGCAGCAGTAAAACATTGATCTTTATCTGAGCTGTATCTGGAATTATCTGCTGCTTTACAGCTTTGTTTTTCCACCTTCACGTTAAAATGTATTTGTGGTGTATTGCATTGAAATGTAACTTGTGGCAACTCTATCAAGAAGCCTGGAAAAAAACAAAAATAAGGTGATAAGGTAGTAAAGAAAATCCTTTGCCCTTAGAGCTTGTACACAGAGAGTTCTTTGCAGTGTTCCTGAGGTGTGATTTATGAGGGAGCTTTCAGGTGAGGGTTGATTCTGGGGTCATGGAACTGCTGTCTTCTGTTTCAGTGGGAAAAAAAGCAATTGATAGCATTCACACCAACTCAGCCTTTACCAGGCCTGTAATTGATTTATTGTTTTGACAGAGATGTTGCAGGTGATTTTATACTTGCATTGAGAAAATGCTATGAATTATGGGGTTTTATCCTCCCCGGAGCCTGTGGGGGCCTTATCCAAAACCCATTAAAGCCTTTGCACTGGCATAATGGGATCTTCAGGGATCCTTGCAGCATTAAGTCTGTGGTTTGTTTGTTTTTCACTGCTCTGATCGATGATGGGGCTGTGCTTGCAGAAGGCAGTGAGCTGGGAGGAGCTGTTTGCATTGCAGATGAGGGGTAGGGAGGGGGATGGATTTTATACCATTCAAATCCCAGTCTGCAATGTAAAATCGTAGAATCATGGAATTTTTAAGGCTGGAAAAGACTTTTAAGGTCACAGAGTCCAACTGTTCTCCCAGCACTGCCGAGCCCACCGTTAAACCGTGTCCCCAGGTGCCACATCCACACAGCTTTTAAACCCCCCCAGGGATGGTGACTCAGCCATGAAGTCTGTCTCTTAATAGGTTCTGTTTCAGATTTTACATCAAGTCAGGCTGATATTTAATTCCTTCCTTTAATCCAAGCCTGTGTACTCATTAGTGGGTCAGCAATTGCTTATTTGCATGATTATGTATCACCACAGCAGCAGCTCTTTTATGTAAGCTGCTGATATTTTCACAACAGAAGTGTCTCCATATTTTTAATTTGTGCCTTGCCCTCACTTTAGAGGACCTACTTAAAAAGTCTTTAAGTTTTAGGAAAGGCTCTCACCCTTCCAAAAGCCCTTCTGCAGTCAGAGGGACTCTGGGAGTCAGCAGTTTGTGTTGCTCCAGACAGGCTGGCAGGACTTGGGGTCTGCCATGGAGATGCACAGTGGGAAACCTGGGGCAGATTCTCTCTGTTTTGGCTCTCCCTCTCCAATTGGAGAGGGCAGCAGATCCCTGGTGAGCTTCAGGAACTTCTCATCTGCAAAGACAAGCCCCATTAGTGTCACCCAGGGGTGAGGGAAAGGGTCAGTCTGCCACAGGAAGAGTGGGAGGAAGGAGGTGAGTGGGAAGGAGCAGGGTCCTGGGGCTGGGAGCTGGAGGAGCAGCTTCCTTTCCTCTCTAACAGTCAATATGTGGCTCCCAGGCACAGAGGTTGGCATTTCAGATACTGCTGGGGAAAACTCAGTCCCAGGCTGTCCCCAGCTCCTCCCTGTGCATAGCCAAAAATCATGGAAAAATAACGAACCAAAGCAGTGACTCAAACAAGAAGTCTGGATAAATTTAGCTCAAATATTCTTGGTATGTTTGTAGTCACTGTGGAAATTGCATCACTTCTTGTTTTAATGATCAAAATATTGCTTGGAAAACTGGCGTGGCTAGCCGAGAAGAGCTCAAAATGAAATCTTTTAAGAGCAAGTATGTCTTTGGAATTGCTGCACCTGCAGTTAATTGGTTTTGGGGGCTGTTTGTTTTATTCCTGTCTTGGTTAAGGAGTTTTTGAACTGGAGGTTATTGCTGCTTAATTGAAAAGCCACAAGGTTTAGAGCTGATACACTCTGCAGCGTGATTATCTACTTCACAGAAAAGTTCTGTCTGGGGAGTAGGATTCAAAAAGAGTGCTGGTAATTGCTGAAGACAAGACCTCCTCCAGAATCTGCCTGCACGTCTTTCTGTCTTTCACATCAAAGAGCCTTTGAAAATGCTTTTATTTTTGCATCAAACAGGAACATTTTTATTTTTTTTTTTTACAATACTAATGGACAGGATCCCTTTTCAGATCTCACACGTAGCCTGAAAAACAAAAAGCCTGGCTCCTTAAGTGAGCTTGTAATCCTGGTCATAATTCTCCTGTGTTTTGCACCTTGGACCTTTGACACAGTGGCAGGGTGGGAATAAAAGCTGCCAAATCGAAGCCATTTGCATGGATAGGACCAGGTTCTTGGATGCAATGGATCAGAGTTTATCAGAGGTTGGTGGGAAGGGGATGAGCTATGCTCTGCCTCATTTTGCTGTCTCTGCCTTGGAGCAAACATCCAAAAATGCTGTGAGCTGCAGCGGGCTCACAGCACGGACATGGGATCCTCCCAGGCAGAGTCCTTGTCCTCCCTCCACTGAAATGAGTGCTGATATTCCCAGGCACCAGGAAGAAAAAATACCTCCCTGCAAATGCAGGCATTTCTGCCACTCATGGGTTTTGTCACAAGTAAGGGAAGGTTTTATGGGTTTTTTGGTAGCCCCATTAAAGCTTTGGTGGCTGTCTGGGCCACCAGCAGAGGACTTTCCATCAGGTTTCTCTTCTGCTCCAGACACAGCTGTTCAGGTGATCCTCCCTCTGAGACAGTCTGTCCTGGAAACCAGGATCTTCTCTGACTCCTGTAGAAGAAGAGTCAGAAGTGGGAAGTGCTCACACTGAGTTCAGTAGAAGCTGGAGTGGAGCCCCACTGTCTTCACTGTTTTGTGTGGATTTTTGTTTTCTTTTCCAGACTAACCTATCCATCCCTTTCCCCTGGTGCCCTTCCCAGCTCTTCAATTCCCTTGGCTCTGCTGTTGCCAAGTTGTCCCTTCAAGTCTCTTCATGCCAACCATATCCAATGTCTTGACTGCATTTTCTTTTTCTCTGCATGCAGCACTTTTACTTAAACTGATCCAGAGTGGTTGTCTTAGTGATAAATGAGAAGTGAGGGTAGCAAGGAGTATTTTATTAGTCAAGCAGGCACAGTAAAGAAGCGCACTGAACTGTGTCTAACATGTACTAAGCTTGGATTTTGCTGCGTGGGATGTTTGCCCCCTCAAATCTCTTGAAAGGCTTCTTCCTTTAGATGTGTCTCCTGCATCTATCAGTTTTTAAAATAAAAATTATTCTCTCATTCTCCAGACTTTAGTCAAAGTAGCTGGAAGGAAGGTGCGGGTCAGTGTCCTGGTGTCACACTCCTACACCTTATGTCTCTCTGGAGGGACAGATTTTGGCTGCTTCTGTGCTCTTATTTTTGACCAGCAGCTGGGTTGCAGCGCTGTAAATGGGTTTTCCATTTAGGAAGGTGTTTACGTGTGTTACTGAAGTGAAACACAAGCTTAGGAGCTGCTTTTCCCAGCTCGGAGAAGCTGTGGGATCGCTGGATGCTGGTCTTTGGTGGAGCCAGTAGAAGATTTGTGCTAAGAAGAGACCTGAGCAGAGACCTTGGGCCCATCTTCCTCTCACTCACACACAGCAGATCCCTCCTGAGCCCTCCACACGTAGCCCCTCACAGCTGGGGCTAAAAGCATTTGCTTTTTTCTAAATCACATTTTAAATGTGTGTCTAAGTAGCAAAAGTGGGCTGGCCATGAGGTGGTGCTTCCCCAGTGTGAATAATTAATGTTTTAATTTTTTTAGGAGTAGAATTTTGAGCAAATTATTTCTCTGAAAGAGAGAAAACATCGGTGTGTGGGATTTTTTTCCCTGCTGATGAAAGCTTGAATGTTAGGGAAAAGGAAAAGGTTCAGAAGAAAGTTAGCCATGAAATTTTATTTTGTGAAGTTTCAGATGAAATCTAATCTTGGTTTGGTTTCATGACTGTAATATTTGATTCAGTTGGACAGGAATGGTCTCACTGGAGACACCTTTCAGCATTTGACAATCCTCCCTTTCCAGCCATGCCTGGAAACGAACACAAAGAAAATCCAGAAGTGTAGTCATACTTCTGCATGCTTAATGTATATCTTCCAATTTAAAATTTGGAAAGCAAGAGTGGCATAGCTGGCCTTGCCTGCAGAAGCACGTTTCTGAATGATTCAAGCTGTAGGATGGGAACCAAATCACCGAGGCCAAAAGACAAAAATAGCAACTTTCACTCCAGAGCTGAGTCATTCGTATTTTCAATACAGCAACCCTCTGGCCATTTGGAGCTCTCAACAGCTTCTCTTTGGGGGTGGAAGTTAACGCCATCACTGGTCTCTGTGGGCTTTGCTGGTCCTTTGCACCCCGAAGAGCATTTCTGGAGGGATGGGGGGGTATTCTCATTTTCTGTGAGAGCCAGTCTTTGCCCTGTGCTTGCCGGAGGACATCCCTGTCCCATTCCTTCCCTGCCCAGAGGGAATCCCAGTCCTGCTCCTCTCCCACCAGGTGCAGCCCAGGGCGGTGGAAGTGGAGCTGCACTTCACAACCAACCAGTGGGGAACATGCTGTCCTCTTGCAGAGGAGAGGCATGTCCCAGTCCCTTGTTCCTTTCCCGTGGATAGCTGCAGGTGTCGTTAGTGACCCTGGGTCTCTTTTGCCCTTTCCGACGTGATTTGCACTCTGCCGTGATGGGTTTGTTCTGACAGTCGTATTCCAGTGTAATTCTTTGTGCTCTCTCTGACCCCACTGCCTTGTAGTGCCTTTGTGCAGCCTCTTTTGTGCTTCAGCACAAAATTACAAGAATTTGTATAAGAATTTCATTACGAGAATAACCAGCTCAGTTCCATTTTAACTGCTTGCACAATACAAGCAATTCCCAGAGTCCCAGGAATTTGGGAGATGCACTCACAAATGCAGGAGCCTGCTCACATCTGGCAGTGCTGGCACTGCCCACTGATACTGCTGAGTCCCAGTGTTACCAGGATTTGAGGTTTTTCTGTTCCCTCTTCCCTCATTATCCTGGATGATGAAGAAATGATTGTGTAAGTGTGGAGCTAAAGCCTTTGGAGGCGTCTGTTTCTCATAATTCCATTCTGGAGCCCAGTGAAAAGGCAGGAATCCAGAGCATTTTTCCACCCGGGACTTAATATTTTCCTTTCAGGCTTGCATTAGCAAATGCTTTTTTTCCTTGCAGGTTAAAAGTGTTATAAATAGAAAATTTCCAGTGATTCTGGTGGTAATTGGTCACTTTACACCACTGTACCTAAAACTGTCAGCGTGCCCTGGGTGCTTGCTGGAAAATGTTCAGTGCAGATCAGCTCGACGCATGTGTGGTGCTGGCATGTAAACAATTTCAAAATACTTCCAGAACCTGCAATAATAGTGAAAAAGATCCCTTCAGCGTTGGATTTTTGCCTTTGAAGCATTCCTCTGCGTTTCATATCTGGTTTCTTTTGGGGTTTTAAGTCTCCTTTTAGGGCAGGGAGCATTGATTGTGAGCTGTGTTGTAGATGTGGGTGGCTTTTGTGCTTAACACATCATCTTTTCCAGTGCCTTTGGCAGGCAGAGCTTAGTGCAGAGCCACTCCTTTAATTAGCTGAAATAATGGATGTTTGGGGGAAATGGCACCACAGGAAATAGGCAGAAAAAGTGTGTGGAGGGCTCCTACTGTCCTGAGAAGCTGGCACGTCCCACTTGTTGTGGGAAATATTAATTAGGGTCAGAGGGGCCATGGCCCAGGTCTGGCACACACTCTCCAGTGGGGATTTGGAACTTCCCAGATAAACCATCTTGTTCTCAGTGTCTTCTTTCTCACAGGGGGGTTTATTAGTAGTTCTGGCCATTTTTGAATCCTGATGGGAACGTTTTAAAGCAGAATTGGTTGAGCCACATGTATTTCACCTAAATCTGAGAAGAGGTGAAGCAGATCACAGGCTTCTTGGTGCAGGATGGTTTTGAGGCAGCTTCTGGCTCTGTGGGCAGGTGGGGGGCACTAGAGATCTTGGTCTGTGGCTTTATCTTCTAAGAAATGAATGGACGAAATGAATGAACAAAATCTTTTAACTTTTTTTTTAAAAATGAAACCTTGAAGTGTCAGCCAATTAGAGAAGGAACACAAAAAGATACCTTTGTTTCGTAGAGCATTTTTACCCACTTGGGCTGACTGAAAAAATTATTTTATTTTTTTTTTTTTTAATTAAAGAACCCAGGGTTTTCGGTTTTGGTTTGGGATGGGATTTTTCAGTATCTCAAAAATTTCCAGAGGACTGAAAAATTTTTCTTACCCATCTAAATGGAAAGCTCAATGTAGGGCAGATCCACCATCGTTTGAAATCACTGGAGGCTCCCCGTTGGCTGCTGCTCAGTTTGTTAGCCTGAAGTTTTCCAAAGCAGCTCAAGATGTGTGAGTCTGTTGCAGAGACTCAGAAATAACATGGCTTTCCATTAATTTTGCAAACCAGCTGGGCAAAGCTTTTGTGGAGTCGTATTGAAAAATGTTCAGCGACACCACTGAGTTTTTGAGCGTTTGGAGGCGCTGGCTTTAAATATCCAGCACATCTTCAGCCTCATCCCTGCCCCGTTTTTTAATTTGTGCTGTGGCAGCGCTCAGAAGTCAAAATGGCAAAAGATTAAGCTGGTAAAGGTTAGCTGTAGCCATCTGGTGCTGTTGAGGAATTAATGTCTGAGCTCAGCCCGGAGAGGCGGCCTCCCTGCCCACCCCCATCCCCACATCCTCTGCACCAGAGGCTTGGATTTCTCTGTAAGGGGACGTGGAGATGAGAGTATCTGTCAGGGCTAAACTGTGGTAGTTAATTCAGACAAAGGAGCAGCCATTCCATCCGGTGGCCGCTGCAGGAGCTGCTCGTGCTGGAGCAGAGGTGGGTGGTTATCAGCCCCAGGAATTAACAGCTTAATTGGGCATCGCTGCATGGGATGCTGTGTTAAAGCACCAGCTTGGTTTGCTCCCATCTGGAAATACCTGCACGCATTATGACAAGGTCAGTAGCGGCTTTCAAGTTTTATTATTATTGTAATTCTGTTTTTGGACGAGGTTAGCTTCCTGCCCTGATTTATCCTGGGTAACGCATCTCATTTATCTCTTTCTCTGCTAAATGAAAATATCCTGCTTAGTTGCCAAAGAACCGCTGGTTATCAGAGGGCCTAATGCAGCATTTACAAACTCTTGTGAGTTTATGTGTCAGAGATGCAGTGATTTGGGCTATAAAACAATGATCATCTGTGCATTGTGCTGCTTTGTTATGCAGCTGTTTGCTGATTCACAGCACTGACCTGCAAACCCTCCCCTTTTACTAGTGGCATACTGTCAACTTAGAAATTTTTGAGGTTTTTTTTTCACCTGCTGTAATGATAAGGCCTGTCACAGGGTGTAACTACACATGACCCTAAAATTCTCATGGTACTCTTTATTACTAAAAAGGCTTATTTTTATTTTGTTTCTCTGAGCTGGGTCAACAGTCTGTTGCACTTTAAAAGTGGTACCTTGTACCCTTTTAATGGCAATAAAATAACTCTGCTTTTTTATTGATAACCTCTGGTTCCATTGGGATATTTTTTAAAAAAGAAAATTAATCTTGCCCTTAGCTTTTATAAAAGGTTGTTACGGCAAAGCCGAACTTAGAAGATATTTCCAAAGTATAAATCATTGAAATCAAGAGAGAAATAATTCCAAAGTTAGTTGCTTTTGTACAAGCTGTTAAGTGGTGTGAGGAATAGATGATGGATGCATTTTTAGTGTCAGCAAACACCTCCCCTCTTCCCCTCACAAACAGCACTGGGTTTGCTTGCAGCTTTTTTAGTAGAAAGCAAGGAAAGAAAAGAAGCTGTGGATCCATGGAGAGGTTAAACAAATACGATGCAGAGATGCAGAGGCTGAATGATAGGGAGTAAATTCCATGGCTTTATTTTCATAGATGTTCAAAGGTGTTGGAGAAAAGGACCCACCTCAGTTCAAGTAGGGTTCATTTATCTGCTTTTTGGTGCTGCTTTGGGGCAGGGCTCTCAGAGGAACCTGTGCCAGCACAGGAACTGCCCCAGACCTGTGTGCAATAAAGCAGAAACTAAAGGAGGTAACAGTGGGTGTGTAAAGCTTGTGGAGTTTCTTGGATAGCAGAGGAATATCCAAGAAGTCCTGCTGGGATATCATCCCTTGCTGTGCTGGTTTGCGCACAGCAACGTGTGTTGTGCACTAACAAAGTGCAGGAGCGGGTTCCTAAATCCATAAAATCTAAGAATTAAAAGCACTTTGCTGCATCCGGGCTCAACTGCTCAGCGTGTTGCGCAATCAAGTCCAAAACCAGAGGTTTAGTGTTACTGAGCTCCAGTGTTGCTCTCCTGTCACATTGCTCAAGGCTGGGTGTGCGTGGGGTGACTCTGACAGGAAAGCCATGAAGAGCTCAGGCAAGGAGACATGTGAGGTTAACAGCAGAGCAGAATTTCTTTGGATTTCGGCCCAGATTTCTGCTAAAAATGGCTGGTGCATGTATTGGCAAAACTTTATTCCCAGCCTACATGAGTGCCACTGCTGATGATAGGTCAGTCATGCATCTTGTAGGAATAAAACAGTCAGTAAAATGTAGTTTTCCTCATTTATTTTCTCCCCACTGGTGTGTATAAATTAAGCTTATAGAACATGCTGCTTCTTAATTTGCCCTTGTATTTCAGAAGCCAGTATATCCTTTACTAAGTCACCAGGAAGTCTCCTGTGAACTGGGTAATTTCGTTGGTGAGATGCTTAGCTTTGCCTTGGATGGCATCTGTGTTTTTTGGGAATTTGGGAATGGATAGCCAGCCTTCTCCCATTTAACCTCTGAAAGCTCTAATAAAATCTGACAGCACCGTGTGAGTACAGCTGTTGGTTGAGGGCAGACTTTTTTATCATTCTGTATCTCACCAGTTTTGCTCTTTTCAGGCTTTCAGTTGATACCCACAAGGATTATTTTTTGCTGGAGACCTTTGGCAGCTTCTTCCCTCAGGCCTTAGGCAGGAGATCAATTTGCTCTGCAGAATGGAATCACAGAAGGAAGATTTGGTGTAAGAAATTTGAGAGATGGGTAGCACTATCTTGCTGCCAAGAGTATTTGATATAAAAATACTGGTTTCAAACAGCAGAATTGCCCAGATTTCTTACACTGAGTGAAACCTTTATTGAATTCTACTTGATGGATGTTCAGATGTTCAAAACTGAGCAGTTTTGATTAGATCAATAAAAATTTGCCTAAAACAAGACTGAAATTGAGTTTAAGGACTAAAATGAACATCCTGAAATCTCTTCTGGGAATAAACTCCATGGAGCCAGCTGTCTGTAACCTTCCCATTCCTGGAGATCCCAGAATTCTACCATGGCCAGCCCGTGTTCTTCCAGCACTGGTGACATCAGGGGTTGTGACTGAGCCACTGCACTACAAAGGACTTCAGAAATTTTGGGGGGGGGCCAGAAATGTAAGGGGAAGCCCGACACATTGGCTAAGTTGTTTTGTGAAGTAGTCATTTGGCAGAACACAGAAGTGGTGTTGGGATTAGGGTCGAGCAGGCAGAGTTCCTCCTTGCCTCGGTTACGACCCTGTGACCCTTCTTGTGCTCCCTGCCCTGCTGGTTGGAGTGGGGCAGCTCCAGCAGGAGAGGTGGAAAACGCTGCTCTGAGGAGAGCTGTGGTGTGCAGGATGTGTGGGAGGTTGGCTGGAGACCTCTCTGCTCGAGGGGGACGTGACACCCGGATCTGATGAATCTCTGACCGTGAGATTCTTGTACCTCCACCCTCCCTGGCCATGATTTAAAAGCAAGGAAAGATGGTCCTGCTCAACTCTTTGGCAGAAAGGATGAGCCTTTACATCTGGAATGGCTGCAGACGTGAGCCTCGAGCGACAGTCCCCACAATCAGGATTGAGGCTGGAATTGAGTAAAATTTGTCCCTCCTTTCTGCAGTTTGTAGGAAGCAAATTGAAGTTGCTCTGCTCTGTGAGCCCTGGTTTGCAGGGCTCCTTGAGCAGGAAGCTGAGCAGCTTTCCAGCTGTTTTGTATCTCCAATGTGAAGCGTTTTTTCCTCCAAGGGGAATTCCAGAGCCTCTCTCTAGGTTCAGGATTGCATCACAGGGTGCCGAGCAGGGAGGCTGCTTGTTCCAGTAACTGCAGTGTTTGCTTGGATCTGTACTTCTGATTTTACTTTGCCCAGTTCTGAGTTGTTTTGACTGGAGAACTGTTTTGCTTTTAAGTTCTCCCATCTATCATCCTTTAAACAAACTTGCCTGAGAATCATTTGCATTTCCTGCTTTTGGTGTCCATGAAAATGAAAATTAAATCGTGAGTGATATTCTTAGTGAGCCCTTATAGGTGTGTGGTCTGCCTTACAAGAGTGAACCAAGTGCAGGGAGAATTTCTTTTCCCGTGTACTCCCTAAAATTACAGAATTGTGGAATCACTACACCCATTACCATGAACTCTGAGATTCTTTTTATTGTGCTGTAATTTAATCCCACTTTCATGGGCCTTGATTTCTGCTCCTTGTCCTTCACACGTCCTGCATCATCTGGGAAAGGTTATTGGTGAGGGCACATTTTTAATGGCACGAACCTCTGGAGCCGTCTCCGATGTCTGAGTGATTTGAGCTTCGTTTAAATAATTGATGAGAAGTGTTAGTCAGAACCTACTGGTGATTCAGACTGCATTATTCAAAGATACTTACTGACAGTTATAGATTGCTCCAAATTTACTTCTCTTTCTGGGCTACATTAAACAAGGCCCTGCGTGACATATGTGTCTATTTAAAAAAAAATAAATCCTTGTTAACACATGTGAAGAACTCTGGGCTTAAGTGCTTTATTTAACCAGTTGCAAATAAGCAATAATAATTCATAATGTTTCAGCACGAAAAAGCATGTTGTTTTCAAGTGGAAAATGCTTTTTTCCTCTGTCTTGCTTGTTGTTCAGGAGTGGACCTGAAAACATTTTGTATTTCAGTGACTTTAATGCAGCTTTCCCTGTCCTGGTAGCTGGGGAATGGTTGGGTGTGAGACTTCCTGGCTGCCTCATTAGCCACCCACCAAAGCATCTTTAATGGCTGCAGCTTTTAATCTCTGACACTTAAAAGCTCTTCTGGCTCCCAACAGCATTTAGGAAAAGAAAGTCTGGTCTAGGAGATTCTCCAGAACTGATTAAGGTGACACTGGGCATCTTGCATAATCTCCTTTTACTTTTTTTTTTTCTTTCCCCAGAGTAAATATTCCCAATTTCTTTTGTTTCACACTCATAGAGGTGCCTAAAACTCTGGTTGAAAATGCCAGAGGACAGCGGGATTTTATCAGGCTGTTGTCAGGAGTGAAGTGTGACTAAAGCAAGGCCAGTAATGCCAGATTTTGCCCTTCAGGTTCCTGGCTTTGTCAGAACTCCTGCAGGTGCCAGTCCCATGTAAGCCCTTTTTTTGCCTGGTTCCTCAGCAGGAGGATGAGAGTGCCAGGCAGATGAAGGGTTCATGTGTCCATGTGTGTGTGATTCCACATGTTCCTTTGGAAACCACCTCTGGAGCAATTGGGGAACTCACTGTCCCTCTCAGTTTCATGTCCCTGTTGGGAAGTACTTTAACATTTTGCCACTTTCTTTTATCAGGCTCTTTTTTTTTTTTCTTTTTTTAAATTGTGTGCAGTAAATATTCCACTGAAAATCACCATTTTCTTTTATTCCCAGGATTCACTGACGTTGCAGCAGTGCATGGGCAGCGAGCAGGTACTTCTCCCTGACTTCTCTTTCCTGTTTTTCCTGCAGGAACTGTGGACATGGGTGGCAAGCAGTCCACAAGTGGCGACGTCTCCGTCATCCAGACCCCTGTGACAGAAAGCATCCAGGATGCTTACAAAGCTGGGGACACCAGCAAGGCCCAAGAGCTGATTAGGTTGTCCTGTGAGGAGACTGCACTGCAAGTGGAAAAGGTTGGGTTTAGGTTACTGCTCTCTCTCAGATTTTATCGGCAAAGATAGCAAAATTCCAAGGTGCTGCTGTCTTCTGTCATTTTCTTGTGGAGAAAATCCGTTCAGTTGTGCGGGTCCCAGACATGCCTGGCTGTGTGGGGCTCTGCAGGAGCACGCTCAGGGACGCAGTTTGCCCTTGAAAACACAGATCAGGAAGATGAGACAGACCACAGGGAGCAGTGGGAACGGGAGGCTGTGTGAGGAGGGCTGCTGGTGCTGTGGTCACCGAAACAGGGAAATGCATTTTTCCCCATAAAAAGGAAGCAGTTTATAGACTTAGCAAAAAATGTACTCCCCCATCAGTGCAGAGTTGGTTAATGGCCCCCTGGGAAGATTTTGCTCCTTGCGTGTGGAATTTTATCACAAACCCTGTGCCAGCTTCTGCACTGCTCTGCCGTCAGAGCCTTCCTTTTGAGCCTGCTCTTTGCACAGAGCTGATGTGAGTGTTTTGGGAGGGTCCCTGCACGTCAAGTCCAGTCATATTTGACCATCTCCAAAACAGGTAATACTGCATTTTGCAGCTGAGCTGTTTTCTGTTGGTCCATGAAAAATGAGTTTATACTCACTGTTCTGTGCCTCAGGCACTTCTGTGATAAAACCATACAAAAAACTATAATACAAACCCCAGCAAATTAATATAATAAATTTATCAACAATGATTACAATGGCCACTAGTGTTTAGGACATTCCAAATTAACCACGGCGACAGCGGACATGCCTTGGCGTGGGCACAAATAAACCCGTACAGCTCTAGAAATGCTCTTTCTCTGCCTGCTGCCTTTGACAGAGAGTTTCTTCTGCTGTGTTTCGTTCTCCAGTGTCAGCTTTTAGGCATTGCAGCAGCATATGGAGATCTGCAGGCGGTGAGGTACCTGCTGAAGGAAGCGTTGGTGGTGTTACCAACAGAGCCCAACGATGACAACGCAGCGGTGGTGGCTGCGTATTTTGGGCACAAGGACGTCGTGAAAGAGCTGCTGGATTCCCTGCGTGGTAAGCCCTGGGCTGACCCTGCCTCTCCTCGGGTTTTTCAGGAGCTGTGTGCTACAGCTCCAAGCAGGCATTTGGGTTTTTTCGCATTCCTTGGAAGGGGAGGGGTTTAGCCATGGGAAAGTGCGTGGAAGGGATCAGATCTCTGCTGTGCTTGGAGGAAACCTCCACCCTGGGGGAAAGAAACACGTACACAAAAATATTCCCTGTTTGCAAATGGGAAGTGGAGGAAGATGCCGTTGAGACGGTTCATTCCCGTCAGGCCTCACAGCTGGGTAACGTCCCAGACCCTGCAGAGGAATTAGGGGATTTTCAGGAGGCAGCATCATCCCACTTCTGATCCAACAACCTCGGTGGTGCTGGCAGTGAGTGGCCCGACTGGTCAGGGACACTTTGGGTGCACCCGCTTCATTCTCTTCTTTTTTGTTCTTTCGACTTTCAGGGGAATTCCTTCTTTAGAGTAATCATTATATTTTACTTAAATTTTATTATAGTAATTATTTCAGAGCAGAGACATTTTTGGACTCAGACACCATTCCTGAGGCAGCAGAGGGGGCGGGAGGCAGAGCATAACTCTGACTCAGGACCAGCAGCTGTGTTTGGGTCCCTGTTGCTCTCTCAGTGGTCTGTGAGCTTGGCACCTGCTTTTCCCTGAGACCTTCCATGCATTTGGGGTCCAGAGGTGCTGCAGAACATCTGGGGCAAATCCTTGACCTCAGACACTGCAATAACACAACAGCTAAGCTGGCTTCTGCAATATTTAACCTGAATATAGCTCTAGCTCCTCACTGGCACTAAATAGTTGCCAGTGGCCTCCCTGGGAACGGGAATAACCTGTTGGGAAACCTGCTTATTTGGTGTCCTGTTGGAGCACTGGTAAGCAAAATAAACGTTTCAGTTTGGGGCATGCAATTAAATGTAATGTTTCCTTCAGCCAGAAAGGAAGCTGAGTAACCTAGTAGCAAAAATTAAATTATATGTTAATATAATACACTGAGTAATGAAAAGTGACTTAAGTAGTTTCTGGAAACTTAGCTCAGTTTAGAAGTGACCAAATTCCCTCCAGCTCTTGCTTCGGGGGGGTCAGGGGAGGAGCTCTGTACGAACAGCGGCTTTCAGAAATTTTTATGCAGGACCTTCCAACTGTTTTCTTGGGAAGTTACACAGAAACCAATCACAGGGCTTAGGTATAAATTGCAAAAATTTGCAATTTGGCTGTTGCACTGCAGTGATTCTCCCTGGAACAGTGAGAACTACTTGTGGCTTACAGCTGAGGTGGAGCCTGTTTTTTGTAGCACGAGGGTGAGGGATTTAGTGGAGTTGTTAAGAATGCAAAGAGCGATGTAATTTCCACATGGATAAGCTGCAGAAAAGCCTTGACATGTAAAACTTGGGCTTGCGGATGTTCCTGTAAGTGTTTCAGAGAGGATGTGAATTTGTAAAGTAAATGGAGGTGGTACAGGGAATCAGGGGAGATTTGAGGACTGCTTGTTGTTAGCAGAAATAATTCTGTCCTGGGCATTTAGTTACATGCTCAGAATTAGGCACACTGAGACGAAAGCAGTGTTCTACAGGAAAACGTTATTTCAGAAAAAAAAAAAAAGAGTTTGAGAGTGACTGAAACATCAGCAAATTCATGCAGAAATCAGAACACGTTATTTTAATTTTTAGCCTTAAATGACATTTGTCTGACTTCACTATGAATTGATAGTAAGGAGTTGACCAGAAATGAAATATTTGAAGGGGAAATGAAAGTTTGTGGGGGACACTTCATGTTGCAGTGAAAGCAAGCTAAAACAATTCTTTTTTCGTTGACTGAAGCATTTATTTTTGTTTTATTCACCCAAGAACATGAAAACTCATCTGGTTTTCCCCATTCTTTGTATCCCCTCTCATGAACTTGGAAGAAGTGGCCAGTCTTGGGTGTTTGGGTCTAATGTCTGTTTGGATCTGGATGCAAGGACAGTCCTGATCGTCCCTGTTTGGGATCAGATGTTTATTTATCTGCTGATGTTTTAGCAGAACTGTTGCTGCCCTATAAATGCTTATGTCAGGGACAGTCAAAAAACTTCTCCCATTAGCTGGGTGGGTAAAGAAGAACAGTTAAGCAAAGCTGAAAACTTTGTGCCTGACCAGCTTGGGACCCTTCTCTGACACACTTCTGCAGTGCAGCCTGTTCCTTTTGTCCTCAGGAGCTTCACCCTGTCCCAAACCCCTTTGCACAGCCATTATCTGTGGGTTTTCCGTGCACGTCACAGCCCGGTGGCACCAACTAAGTCACGTTTTGTACATTTTTGGTAGGTCCTAACCATTGCCAGCAGCTCCTGAACTGGATGCTGGCCATAGCCTGCCAGCAGGGCCATTTGGACATTGTCAAGCTCCTGATCCGTGCCTACAGTGCTGACCCGGAGAGCTGTGCAGTCAGGAAGAACGAATTCCCCGTCCTCATCCGCCTGCCCCTCTACGCTGCTATAAAGGCAGGTGTGTATTTGCATGCTTCCACATTTTGCCCCTCTCCTGCCAGTTCTTCAGAGAATGGGCTGAGCTGGTTCACACACAGGATGGTATCCGTGGCATGTCTGGAGTTGGATTTCCAGCAGGATAAGTGAAAATAAAATTGGCTCTGAATCTTTCGACTCGGCCAAATTGAAGTCAGGGCCTTGTGAAGTTAGATTACTGTAAATGCTGAGAGGCTGAACTTTCCTCTATAAACTCCTAGGGAAAAGACCCTTAAAACCCAGAATCCTTGCAAGTAAAAGCATTATTGTTATGGACACTCTGGCACACATGCTTGATTTAGGCTGAATAATTTACACTTCAAAGCACAGCTGTGTGTATAGTTTAATAAGACGGGGAAAAAAAGAGAAAAAAGAAAGAGCCTGGGCCAGCACTTTTACACAGTGTCTTTGCTGTCTCGGTTTGACCAAACTGAGTCCTGCCACTGGAGGAAACAGCCTGTACACAGTTCAGTTTCCTTTTTGCACACCCCCCCAGTCTTTTTCAGAAGTGGTTATTTCCCAGGATTTGTGTTCAGCTCCTTGCTGCTTCATTTACATGAGGTGAAGGGAACAATCTGCTTTTCTCCGAAGGGAATGAAGATGTAGCTGTGTTTTTGTTGCGGAATGGAGCTTTCTTTTGTTCCTACATCCTGATGGACAGTCCTGAATCCAGCAAACACCTTCTGAGGAAGTATTTCATTGAGACAACCCCACTACCAGGTAGTGCTCCAGCAAAAACAGTAAGTAACCATTTATCTGCCTGAAGAGATGTTGTTTTAAAGGGGCATCACGTTAATAATTGATAATTTTCTTTGCATGCCATGTGGCTGCTGATTCTTCTTCTGGACTAAGAGCCTTGTGGTTTGCTGCCCCTGTAGAGAACGAGCTGTGTGAGTTGTGGCTTTGATGCTGAATTACAGGGTGTAAAACATCAGAGCTTTGAATGGCATCACCGTGCAGGGCACAGCAGCAGCTTCTGTGGGGCAGTTCAAACACCATCGTGTGAAACAGGGTGTGCTGGGGAGAGGAAACACCAACTTTGGGCTCGAGGTCTTCCAGAGAAGAAGCTGGGCTGCTTCTAGCACAGTTTTCCTCTGTGCCCCCAGGCTCATCAATTCCTTTAGGTGTCTGTTGTGCCCCCTGGTTGCAGGGTGATGCCACAAGCTCTGAGGTGTCTCCGAGTGTTGGTGTGGCACAGAGCTGAGCACGGGAACCCTTCTGTGTCAGACAGTTCAGGTAAAAATGGGCTTGGGTGGCTTTTTGTTAACAAGGAGCATGAGCAAAGCAATGATCTGCTGAGTATCTTCCCTACTTGAGATCCTCAGCAGTAAAAAAAGCCTCTCACACTGTTATTGGTACTCCTTTATAGGGAACCACACAGCGTTTTGTGTTATTTACACTGTTCTCCAGCAATTTATTACCAGGCATTTTTAATTTTTTCCCCTCAATATGTAGTTTAACCCACACTGAATAGGAGCATCAGGTCCCTGAGCTTTCAATGCTTACAGTTTTCATCAGGTCACAAAAATTTTGCAGTGAAAAGATGTCCCCAGTCAGTGCAGTTGAGTATCTGCCTGCTCAGCTTGTAGCATTGCAGGCTGTTGGTTCTGCTTTGGTGTTAAGCTAAAATGAGGAGAGAGGTTTTAGTAGCTTTACAAACTTCTCCATTCTCTGTTTTTCTGCCAGAATCCTCTCACTGGGTTCCTGTTGATACCCTGAGTGTTAGACCACACAAGTGAGCTTGACTTCTTTAGGTTCAATCAGTAGATTTAGAGCCCTCCTTGTGCTACTCCTAATTTTGTTGACAGATAAACAAAAGGAAGCTGAATTCTAGACGTGGATAAGAGTTGATACAATGCCTTTCAGAATCAAAAAAGAAATCCGACTGGATAATTCAGCTTGAATAAACTTGGAATAAATGTTTGAATCACAGGGAAGAGGTCTGTTTTCCATGTGAATTTGCTGGCAATATTTAACTTAGCTGCTGTAAAAATGACTCAGCTTTGCTGTTGTCACACCCTGAGCGAAGGAGAAGAGAGCAGTCTTAAAACATCAGCTAATTGCCAGAAGGGCCTGGTTTAAAAACAAAGAAGAAGAAAAAAAGCAGAGGAAAAAACCACAGAAACTTGACTTTGATTCTCCTAGTAGGCTGTTTATTTTTAATATGTTTGCTTATTTAATGCTTTCTCTTTGAATGCATTTTGGCAGGCTGGGACAAACTCGGGAGGATCTGTCCTAGTTTGTCTGCAGAGCTCAGATCTTTGGGACGTGACACTCACACACCCTGATAACTTTTTAAAACACGGCTTTGTGGCAGCTGCAAACAAACTGCCTCGGCGCTTTCTTCTTGTCTCAGAGGGTTCATCCTGAGATGGATTTTGCACTGGGAGGAAGCAGAACTGGATTGTGTGGAGACTGGGATGTGTGTGGCAGCCAGCTGGATGTCAGAAAGTTCTCCCCTTGGACAGGGAGGGCAAACCAAGCACTGATCACTTCAGAGTGAGCCCAGAATTTCCAAAGAGTTTGTCCCTTCTGTGCTGTCTCTGAGTGGAAGCACTTGAGCACAGCTGAGCTCCAATCAATTTCACGGTAGTGAATGCAGAGCTATGCATAAAATGTGCCTGAGAGCTGGTTTTGGCTGCCACACCTTCCAGACAGCCCTTGCACCGAGCAGAGCTGCCCTTTCTCAGGCAAGAGGAGTTACATCTCATTTTTCTAATATCTGTTTCTCCTTTTTTTGTTTTTTCCTGGCATAAATTTATACCTACAGCAAACCACAGTTTTGCTGAAGAGAGGAAGTGGTCCATTTTTACAGGAACAGGTAACAAATGCCAAAGAGAGCCTTTGCAGTGAAGTGGCTGGGCACAGATTGCAGACTTCAATAGGTGTAGTCAGCATGGAGATAAATGTAACTTTCCAGCGTGTGCAGTGTGAGATATATTTAATTTTTCCATTACAGGCCAGAGAAGAGCTTTGTTTGCTGCATTTTTCCCTAGGAAATATTTTACCAATAATTTTATATTCAAGCATACAAACGTATGTGTGTGTGTGGGATCCTCCTCTCATTTCTTTATCCTGGTAATCTCACTTACATCACCATCAGCACGGAGATCTGCAGCAGTCCCACACGAGATTCAGAGCAGAGTTGTTGATGGAGGGAGCAGATCCCTGTCCTCAGATTATCCCATCTGCAGCAGGAGCGAGGTTCTGATGGAGCACATCACATCATTTAGGAGAAATGCACAACAGCCTTTCTTAACCACCTTACCAGGCAGCCTCCGATTTAAGTAAATATTTTTCATATTTATAGTTGATCTTTTGCCCAAGAGCAGCAGGGTTTCTTGCTCCTGCACAATTTCCAGTCCTTTGCCTCAGTGCATCCCCTGACATTGCTGCAGTAGAAGATTTCAATTTAGTCTTCAGAGCTTGTATTTAGAAATTCTTCCTTTGGCAGGAGAGAGGAGTCTGCAGAGGTTTTCCTTGGCCTTCTGAAGAGCAGTGAGCTGCCTGCAGTCAGGCCTTGCCCTGAGCTGACGTCCTCTGAACTCTGTCCTTGGTTTAGCACAGAGCTCACCACCAGCCCCACACAGAGAAGGGTTGGGCTGAGCACTGAGCTCTGCGAGTTTGGCATCACAGACCTTTGGCATCAAAGAAACAGCTTTTCTGGGAAAATAGTGGAGATGGTTAAGTATGAGTTGGGGAGGAAATCCCCTCTCTTTATGGCACTGCTGTCAGGATTTCTTTCACTTACTTAACGTTTTCACTGCAGAGTCCTGAGCCATCCAAACCCCTAAGGTAACTCCACTGACATCAGGTTACTGGTACCAGGTGGATTTGGTCCACTGTCTCTAAGTCAGATAAAGGGGTTTGGCTGTCCCCCAGTTTGCAGAGACGCTGTCAGTCCTTGTCTGTGGATGGGAAGGAGGGCACTGATTGCTGGGATTCAAAAAGCTGCCTTGGATGCAGGACACCAGCCCCGCAGCGCTGACAGCAGGTGCTGGATTTCACAACCTGGTCTGTGGTTTGAGAAGTCATTATCTGCATTCTGCAGGTATCTGCTTATCACGTTAAATACCCTGAGGCCATGCCCCTCTGCATTTTTGAGGGAAATGATACACAGCAATCTAAATGCAAAATAGAGATGGGTTATCAGTGTGCAAAGAGGAGCGGCACAGGCACAAGGTCCTGCTTGCACCCCCTGGAAGAAGGCTGTGAGGTTATTATTACTGCACTGGTTGGTGTACTCAAGGACAAGTACTTTTTTCCTAAGCCCAGGGATTTGTGGTACGTGTTACAGGTGAGAGAAAAGTACAGAAAACTGCATGCTGAATTTAAAACAAGAGTTTCTAAGCAGGAAGCTGTTAAATATGCAGACTTGGGAAATCTAGCAGTGGAGCAGGGTATGTTTGGTGTGAGTGACAGCTTTGCAGTGCAGCTCCCGTTGGGTGCCGTGCATTTTGCAGCAGCAGTGGAGACTCTGCTCAATTTGATTTCTTGTTGCTGCTGGCTTGCTGTGTTTTGCAGGGGTGCCTTGTGGCATGGCAGTGGATGTAGCTTCAAACAAACAGCTGGTGCTCTCTGCCTTGGTTTCCCCGGTGGCACAATGGGCATAATATTTCCATTCACATTTGCAGGGCTGTCCTGAGGCATCACGAGTGAAGGTTTGAAAAGCACAGTGTCTGCACCAAGTACAACTACTGTCAATATCTAAAAAGTGCATCTGTTTGTGCTTACCCTTTGTTCCATTCTCCTAAGTATTTGATCTGTCTGATCTACATGTCCAGTTCTGAGTCTCGAATAAGCATTTGAGACAGGCCTTTGTTTCCCTCTTCTTTCTCTCCCTTCCCCAAACACATTCCTTTTAATTCTAAATTTGGGGTTAAAAGTCCAAAGAGCGAAATACTGGGCACTGGAAAGCAAATTAAATTTGCTGTCGGGTTCTTGCTGCCTCCTGGTGGAGAATTAACAATCGTTCCACTGAGGCTGGTTTTGGGATGAGTTACATCAAAAACAACAAGTTTATGAAAAGGTTTTGGGAATATAATTTTTAAAATGTGCATTTCAGGACGAGGATTGGAATGCAATGAGGTGATCTTGAAAATGAAGCCTTGGGTTGTTTCCTTGCGTTGATGACCACTATGTGTTCACATTTTCTTCTGTCCAAGCTGGACCCTGAATAAGTGTGGACTGGGGAAGATGTCCAGGTCCCCTGCTTGAGCTTGCTCATGGTCTTTGGAGTGAGATCATGGAGCAGATCCGGCAGGAGCTGCTGATATCCAGGCATGATTTCATCTCTGAGTCAGTGTAGTTCCTAGAAGCAGACTGGAAAGTGAGCAAAATGTTTATGGCCCGTGCTCTGCTCTGCCAGGTTCCCAGTGGTGCAGCACAGGCTGAGAGCAACTGGGATTTCACTAATGTGGTTTTCTCTTCTCTCTTTGACACATGCAGGCTTTGTGTGTGAACTGGTCAAACCTCAAACTGCCCTGGGTGGATCTAGACTGGCTGATCGATATCTCCTGTCAGATAACTGAGCTTGATCTCTCTGCCAACTGCCTGGTGTCCCTCCCGTCCGTGATCCCATGGGGCCTGATAAACCTCAGGAAGCTCAGCCTGGCTGACAATCAGCTGACAGAGTTACCCAGTGTGCAGTCCTCCGATGAGATCATCTGTACGAGGTGCGTGCTCCACGCAAAGCTGAGCCCGCAGGGAGAGCAGGCTCAAACTGGGCTTGAGGGAGGCTGTGTGAGGGGAGAGCATACTGCAGGAGCTTCTTGGTCTGTTTTCTGTCTGCTGCGAGGTTTAACTCAGGATTTGCCCCTCTGTGTTCTCAGCGTTTCCAAGTTTGTTGTCAGGACAGTTGTGGGGACTTTTATTCCTGTATTGTCTCACGTTGCCTCTGCTTTTCTCCAGCTCTGGTGAGCCCCATTCCTCTAAGCTGGCTCAGAGTGACATTTACTGGCTGATACCAATGATTTGATCTGCTCTCTATCCAGACCACCTCTCTCTGCTCCCTGCAAGGGTTAATTTTCTAATTAGGGTTTTATGTTTTGCCTCGTGAGGTGCATTTCAGCTGCTTTCCCCCAGAACTGAAGCTGTCCTGGTAAAACAGATGTCTGTGGCAGCAGGAGGCTTTGCTAGTGTTTTACTGATGCCTGACTGAGATTGTTCTGTACTCACAGGTTGCTTGAGGTCGACGTATCCAGCAACAGGCTCTCCACTCTCCCTACTGGATTCCTACATCTTAAAAACCTTAAAAAACTCATCGCTTCCAAAAACTATATGGAGAAGTTATTTGACGAGGAAAACAGTACGTACAGTGCAGTGTTTGGCTTGCATTTCAAGGCTGAGCTGTAGGGAAGAACCCAAAAAATGTTTAAAAAATGGCTTAAATGGCTTTAAAGCCCTCATGCTTATACCAAGTCCACAATGTTTCATGTTTTCTAGCAACTAACTGGATTGGTTTAAGGAAGCTGCAGGAGTTTGACGTCTCTGACAACAGGTTGGTGGAACTTCCAACGGTTTTTCTATACTGCTTCAAGTCCCTAAACATACTGAATGTTTCCAGAAATCAGCTGAAAGTGTTTCCAGATCCCTGGGCCTGCCCCCTGGTAAGTTGAACTGCTCTGACAAAGTCAGAGGCTGAAAAAGCTGTTGAAACAATGCGAAAAAAATTAACTGTGATGCTTAAAAAGCTGTCAGATGCTTAAAAGGCTGTTCTGTTTCTGTAGGAGTGCCCCTGCCAAATTTGGTTTATGGGTTTCAGATCCAGTCTTTCTGAAATTCCGCCCTGTTCTCACCATGTTGATGGCATTGGTGGAAAGTTTTAGAAATGTGTCTTACATGGATGTATTAATTTTCTCTGTGCAGAAATATTGTTAGGATCATTTTACAAAACACCCAGCTTTGACCAGAGTTAACTTTGCCCAAACCCATGGCTAACAAGCACATCTGTATCCACCCATCACTGGGACTTTATTCCTCATTTTTACAGGGACAGCAGGGGAACAGTATCCTTTGGGGAAGTGTTTGTTTATAGTTGGAAAGCAAATGGGGGTTTTCAAAATAACTTTTGGAATACTTTTTGCCCACCAAGGAATTTGACCAGCAATCGAGTGCATCTCCTTAGCAAGCTCGGTGTCTGCATGCCCAATAATTTATCTAGATCAAGATATCTAAAGAGACCACCTAGAATTAATTTATTAAAGCTTTTGACATGTGACAGCTGTTCTACCACATTATTTGGAGAGGTGATTACAACTCTGTAAGTGTGGGGGTTTTTATGTTTTCCAGAAATGTTGTAAAGCATCTAGAAACGCACTGGAATTCCTACCTGATGCATTGACTGTGTTCTGGAAAAATCACCTGAGAGAAGTGGATTTTTCTGAGAACTCACTGAAAGAAGTTCCAGCAGGACTCTTCCAGCTTGAAGTAAGTGTCATTTCTTCATAGTTCTCACTTTGTTTTTCCTAGTACTGGCTCAGTCCTCGAACTGGCTGCCTGGTTAAGGTAGGAGCCAACGTGCTGGTTTGAACTGAGCCTCTGAGCAGGCTGTCACCCCCTGAATCACCACATTCAGGCCCTCCTCCAGTGAGATATGATATCTAGTTTCTGCCCCAGGTCTTCTGAGACGTGAGTGTCTGGATGTCTGTGGTTTGCAGAATTTGGGAGTGCAGTTTGGAAGACAAGCCCTGCGTTGTAGCTTCAGGCTCCAGCCACTGAAATATTGATGCACTCAAGTACACTCACAAATAGTTGTGCTTTTTCTTTAAAAAAGCGTTGTGTAATTAGGAGTTAGTCTTTCTGTGCTGAAAATAGCATGTTTGAATGCCCTAAACAGTGCTACTCGGGACCTCTGTAATCTAAAAGGTTGTAGATTAAATAATTCTTTCCTGTGGACACCACAGATCTGTGGCTTTACGTCAAAATTCTTTAGAATTTCTGCTTTCGCTTGGTGTTGACATTTCTCCAAGCAGAACTTGGGGTTTCCTCCAAGCTTCCCTGCCGGATTGTGAAGCTCAGAGTCATGGAGAGAGAAACAGAGGTGAATCTTTGTGCAGAAGTTCCATGCTTTTCCCTGCTGGCCTCCGTGGGAAGGAGGCAGAAGTGGTGGTTCATGTCCGTGTCCAGTCCTGATCTCAGGAGCTGCTGCAAAGGTGCCTTTTACTCCTGCTGGAACGAGAGGGTTGAACTCTCTCAGCTCTTTCCAGGGATCCCTGCACATTTGGCTTTGCTCTCTGGTGGCCGTTTGTTTCCAGTTGGCATTCCTCCTGAAACAGAATGAATCCTATGGTACTATTGTCTCCAAAACTTGGTTTTTCTGAATGCATTGAGAATCATCCCAGGAGGTGGGAGCCACCATGGCAGATACTAAACACTAGGTGGTGCTTCCAGGGCACAGTTCTTGGGTGCTGCTGCTCAGAGGGCGCTGAGGGGTGCAAAGGTACCAGGGAGATCTCGGTGCAATCTTTGCTGATGTTTTCAAAGTTAGTGAGCCTTGGCTGCCCTGAATTGTGTCAGTTCTTATCCGTATCTCTTCAGCATTGTATTCAGAAAAGAAATACATATCGAGTGTTTTCAGTGCCCTGAGGGCCAGAGTGTGGTGAGCAAATAGAAGGTGAAACCCCATGCCTGGAGGAGCCCTGGCTTGGGCTACTCCTTGATTGTAGAGTTTGTGTTGGTGAACAGGGCTGTGCTCATGCTCCAGGGCTCTCCAGATGTGGGGAGGGAGAGAAATGGGCAGTAACGTGTTCCTGCAGATAATGTGTTATTTTTATGTAGGAACAGCAGTGAACTGTCTTCTCCCTGGGAAAAGCAGCAGCAGAGGAAGCCTGTGACTTGAAAGCACATCCCATGGGACAGTCATTTGTCACTGTAGCTGCAGTGTAGTTTATCACTGGCCTTTGCATGGTTTGCAGAGGAATCTCAACACTGGGACCAGCTCAGTCCTTAATACCATTTGTACTCCAGAAGTGTGGTGTTAAGAGAAACAGAAACCTCCTCAGCTTTCCTGGCTGTTGCCTTCTAAAGGAACCAACCAAGCCATGTCTTGGTTCTCTAGACTAGTTTGCCTCCCACTAGTTTTCTTCTCCTGAAGGCACCTGGCCCCCTCTGGGTGGGATAATTTGGGTAAGGCTCTGGTCAGCTTTTCCGCATCACAAGCTGACCGAGGCACCTTAATCTGGATGCTGCAGTCCCTTCCCTCAGGTGTCATCTCAAACCCTTTTTTGTGCTGTGGCGGCAGCTTCAAAGGAAGTTTGTCTGCCACTGCCGTTGTGTCCCTTCTGGAGGCCCTCATTTTCACCCCGAAAGGCAGTAAAAATGGAGAAATCAGAGAGAAGAGGCAGTTTGAAAGGACTAGAGATGGCCAGAATTTCAGTCATGAAGAACCACAGCCAGCTGACAGTCACTAATTTTCCCCCTGTGCACGGACCCACTGGAGAGAAGCTCTCAGCTCCCTGGAGAGGGGCCTTGGTCAGCGTTTGGGGGTAACACACAGTGACTGAAATGTACACCCCAGTTAGACCCCGCAGAACACAGTTCAGGCTGTTTCTGGGACGTGCAGCCTCCCTCTGCTCCTGCCCCCTGCCCAGGGGTGTTTTGGGGAGAAGTCTGAGGCATTGTCCTTGCACAGCCCCATGCTGACACTTGGAGAGAGCCCCACACCAGGAGCCGAGGGAACACGAATGGTGGTAAAAGCGTTGGCTGTCAGGATTCAGCTTTCCAGCCCTTCCCTCCAGTGGCTCGCTCTGTCTGCAGCTTGGTGCTCCCTTCACCTTGCCCGAATCCCAGCGAAGCCCAGTGCTGCCCCTCTCCATCACTAGAGGGAGCGTTTTGCACGGTAATTCCCACTCCAGCCACTGCTGCTTGCCCATCGCTTGTGTCACATGGACACCTCATATTTTTCCAATCTAAAAGAAGGGGAGGAAGGCCAGCAAACTGGCTTCGTGAGACACTGTTAATCCTGCTCGATGAAAAGGGGCATAAACCTTTTCTATTATGTGGAGCACATAAAACATTTAACACACTCGACGCTGAGGTCTCTGCTGGTAAAACATGATTTCCATGGGGTATAATTCATTAATATTGCTGCACTTCTGGCAGGAGATAATTCAGCTGACATTCTGCTTATCTCAGTTTTTCATGGGAGGGGGGACTTGCTGGATAAACCTGGTTGGAAACTCTACAGACGACACTGGTTTTGAGTGGAAAATTGGATTTTCAGCCAAGTGAAAACGATCGTTTGAGCCTCAGCATTATTAAGGGCATATGGAAGAGCATAAACTTTACAAATCTGAATGGGAACTGCATTTTTTTTTCTTTTATATTTCAGTTAAATTCAAAGGAGATCTTATGTTTAAGTTGGTATTTCCAGCTGAGTCCTATCTGTGTGGTGTTAACTGTATGGTATCAATCAGCTTCACTTGTTTTTAAAATTTCTGTCTCTGGTGGGAAGGGGAAAAAAGGGAGACATGTAACTTGTATAAATCTTGGAAAGTTGATATAAATCCTGTCCATTTTAATAGAGATGTCATAAAAAAGCCATCAGAACTTTTCCTTGAATGAAGTGGTTCGTGTTTTGCACCTTGATTTTGTGCGTGTACAGCANTGTGTGTGTGTGTATGTGTGTAATCCATACGTGGCATGCTGTGTTGGTAAACCAGACTGTTCTTTTCCATTTGGAAAGGTTTCCTCACTAACAAGTAAAATGTCCTCTTGCATGGGCTGTTTCCAAGTGCATCTGTCAGCAAGTGGAGCAATAATCTCCCTGGAGTGAGTGGTGCTGCTCAGTGCAGAACTTGCTGGGGACAGGGAGGAAATGTTTGCATGCTGGGCAGCACGGACAGGATGTTCTGATGAATAAGATGTACTTTCTTCGTGTTTCTGTTATTTAATAGCCGTGCTAAAAAAGCTCTTTCTGTGTGTTTGGTGCTCTCTAACTCCAGGCTATTCCTCTCCTAGGCTCTGGTGTCCCTGAAGCTGCTGGGAAATCAGTTAGTTACGTTGCCTTCGCAGGATAAGTGGAATTGCAAACAACTTAAGTCGCTGGATCTTTCAAAAAACCAGCTTGGGAAGTAAGTGTTTCTTTCAAGTTTTGGCCAAGAAAACAAAAGCTAAAGAAATAATAGCAAACCCAATCCCTCGTGTAACACAAAGGGTGTCAGGAGAGAATTAATCACCTGCACAGAAGGCGTTGATACCCACATACCATGCCCCCAAGTATATTGTGTGTCTGTGACAGTGATGAATTATCCTTTGCTGATTCTTTGGCCATTTAGCACACTGTATCATTTATTAAGTGGATAGATTATTGATAATGGCAGTTTAATTTCAGAGCATGTAGGAATTTCTTCAGCCCAGTGTGTGGTTCGTCACTACAAATACAAGTTTGTGGGGAGCATGTCTTAACCATAAACCATCTGGCTGGACTGCAGTTATTAGTTAGTGTGGGACTATTGTTTTGGAAAAAATGAAAAGTCTTTGTTTTTTAAATGGAAGTATAACCAGCTGCAAGTTCGTAGAGAAGATTTCCAACCTAAAGGATTCTGTGAGTCTAAGACTGACGTTAATAAGGTCATCCAATAAAAGAGTGATGTTCTTCTATTTAGAAATTCCAATAGGGATGTTTAACATAGAGAGTTAAAGGTCCTTTATCATCCCCAAAACTGCACTGAAATGTGTCATGCTGATATCTTCTCATTTGGGTGCCTGTCCAACACAGTTTTTGGAGTCCTTGGGAGTTTCTGTGTCAGTTGCAAAAGACACATTACCACTTTTTGAATGTCCCAGTGCTTTTCCAGAGTCATGCTGGTGGTCATCTTGTCCGAGACTCCCTGGGGAGGGCGGGCAGTGGCAGCAGGTCGGTTCTCCAGCGCTTCTCGTGAAGCTCCCTCAATTTGCTGTTTGACAGCCACTTAACCCTGACACCCATAAAGCCAGGGGTCAAGTGCTCCCTCCCTGGGAGCTGGGAGCGCTGCCTTGAGGAGCTCTGTTGATTTGCCAGGAGAAAACCACTGGGCTGGACAAGTGTTGGTGGAGTCTGATTGCGCAGCGGGTTTCAGTCCCGTCTCCCAAAAGCAGGTGGGATCCTGTGAGAGCTGTGAGCGGGGCCAGGCTCTGCCCCGTGTAGCTCAGCACCTTTCCAAGATCTTTTCCCCACGTGTCCCTGTTTTGTTTGGCCCACAGGAGCGATGAGGGATTTAAAACGAAGCGCATCCCCTTTTTCACCACGAAGAACAGGGCGCGTGGTGGCCCCGAGGCAGGTAAGGCACACGGCGAGGGCTGGCATTGCCAGGTGAGCTTGGGAAGCAACAGGAATCTGCAGTTTGGCTGGAGGGAAAGCAGAGTAAATTCCTCTGCAATTTGAAGTGCTACTGCATTTCATTAAGTGGAAATATGTTTAGATAAAATGTTTCTAAAGAAATGATGCAGCTGGTTGGTACCGCTAATACAGAAAGATGGAAAAGGAGTGGTACCTGTTTCTTTTGCTCTTTCACGAAGGTTATGCCTTTCAGCAAGAGTACTGAGTGGTATGTTGAAGGGAAATTAACCCATAGTTATCCCTATGACTCCTGGGATTGTTTCTGTTGCTGACTTTGTAAAGGGCACATTTTCCCCTGCCTGTGATTTGCACCCTCAGTTTGGGGCAGAGCTGAGGAGATGCACGTAAAATCCCAGAGAGAACAAAGGGATATCTGAAGATATTACACTGCTTCCTGCTCTCTGTGGGATTCATCTGCATTTCTTTTGTTTGTTGTTTTATTTTAAAGCACTTGGGGCGTTTTCTCCTTCTGGCTGCCTGCAGAATGCCTGGCTCTAAACATTCCTTGCCAGTCACAGGGTGGGATAGAGCCGGCGTTGTCCTGACGCACATCTGAGCAGCCCTCGACTGCTCGTGGGAGGAAAAGGCCCTCCTGCAGCAAATCCTTCCCTCAGTTCCCCTGAAAATTGTGCCTGAGGTGAAACTGGTAAAAGAACCACCTACAGCCATAGCTGTAGGTTAGAGCTGGAGATCCACGCCTTCAGCCAGCAGTTCTGACAGGCAGAGGCTCTACCTGGACCTCCAGGCAAGGCTGATCCTGCCTCGTTTTTCTGTCCGTGGAAGTAGAGGCTGCTGTGCTGAATAAGGTGTGTGTGCCCCCCGAGGGGGAGAACGGGGAGTTCTGTGCTGTTTCACAAGTAGGAAATGGAAATAGAAATGCTGTGGCATTGCTGGAGTATGGAACAACTGGAAAAGGAGTCTGAACCTTGTGAATCTGTGGGGTCTGACAAATCCTCAGAGCTTCGCTGTGAAGTGCTACAGCAGCATTTCCCAAAGAGGGGAGAAGGGCAGGAGCAGCAGGCAAAGGCAGCTAAAACCAGCTCCAAAAGGGAATTGATGTCCCAATGGAAATCTCTGCATGCTGCAAACCCAGCATAACCCCCTGCAGAAAGCAGGAGAGGATGGGCTCTGCATCAGTAACATTTGAACAGCCGTGGCACGTTACACCCTGGTGCAACCTGGAGCTGCCTCAGGTGGCCTCAGGTAGCAGGGGGGCACAGAGTAGCCCACCTGGCTGGTGCCACGGTTGAGCAGCCCCAGAGACAGAGCAAAGCCAGCTCATCCTTTTCTCTCTATTCCTCTGCCAAGTATAGCTTGGTGAGACCAGAGGATGTGGCCAAGAATTTAAACATCAAGAGAAAACAGAAGCTGGAGTACATCAGCTGCTCACGGAAGTCTCTTGGTGAGGTGGGGGTGGACAGGTTTTCACATGATTTGCAAAGTTGTTTACTTAAGTCTGGATTATTTAAAGAGAATAATTTATGGATGCTCACTATACTTGATTGATAAGTCTCAGAATAACTTCTTGCACACGCATGTGGTGTTGGTAGCGTTTATTCATCCAAAAATACATTTTTCAAGATGGGATTTGTTTTAATTTTTCTACAGTTCTTTAAAAGAAAATTTGAGCTGAAGCCAGAGAAATCATAAATAACTCATGAATAAATAATTACAATTCATAAACACCTCGAGCTTGCTTCCAATATAGTACACTCCTTTCCACCTGGGACTCTTTGGTGGATTCAGAGCATTGCTGCTATTTCAGGTGTTTGCTCCTACGTGTCCAAGAGGGACTAAATCTGTCTGTGCCTGGGTACCTACTGAACAGCAACAATGCAAAGTTGAAGTCCAGCGATGAGCCAGAAAGGAAGTGAATTGCATCCATGAATAAGCCTGCTGTTCTCCTAAAATAATCCCAAAGATGATTTTTTTTATTTGAAAACTCAAAGGCGGACTGTGGCACTGCCCACACCAGACAGTCCTGTCACGTATATGAGACACCCCAGCAGACAGTGGGACTCTATCTTGCTCCTTTTCTGATCACAGCTCAGGCTGGAAGTGCTGTTAATATTAGAACTGGGGAGTTTTCTCCTGAGAAAACCTCTTCCATTTTCTTTTTTTTTTCCTCTTTCTGGCTAAGTCTAGTTACAGTTCCTCATGTCTTCTCTGTAAGGGAAGAAGATCTTGGTGGAAGTGGAACTGTCCCATCCCTGAGGAAAGGAGAGTCTTGCATCTCAGGGAGTTGCTTTGATGGATCATGGAGGCAGCAGATGGTGCTGGTTGTACTTTCCTAATCAGACTCAAAATCTGCCTGGTCTTCCTTCATTTCAGGATGCTCCTTGGTAGATAAATGTGACACCCTTAATAAAGCAACACAATCCATGGCAGCTTTTTGTGCCGCTATCCCAGGAGCCATTTCTGGAGTGAAATGATGCTCTTTGGAACCTGCTGAGCTTCCCTTTGTTTGAACCTCTCCAGCAGCAGCAGCTCAGCCATGCAGTTGATGCTGTTGCTGCTTGCGTTGCTCCCAAGATACACAAGATGCTTCTCAGGCACGGAGGAAATGCCCTGAATCTTTCTGTCTAAAACAGAACAGAGGGGCAAACACCAGCATGTTTTAGAGACAGCATAGATCAGTCTGTCAGCTGCAGTTTGGGTTTTCTTCTCTGTTGTTATTGACTTTGATGCACCCTAAATTACTGTGGGATGCAACATGGGGGCCTGAACATAAATTCTGACTGGCTTCTGGCTTTTCTCAGGCAATATGGAAAAAACGTGTTGAGAACCAGCTGTGCCCCTGGTGTGCCCTTTCAGTGCCATGTTAAGAACCAGTTGTGCCCTTGGGATGCTCTCTCAGGGGCAGTTCACAGGATATTACCGTGTATTCAACAGCAAGAGATCAGGTGCCACTCGTCCCCTGATGTTGAGTTGTTTTGGCAGGCTTGGAGTTCCTCTCTCAGCAGAAGGAGAGGTCCTGCAGAAGTCCTGCACGCTGTCACCTTCCAACACTGTGATTTTAGGGCATTGAGGTGTGAACACTGATGTTTGGTTGTCACTGAAGGCCATTTGCTTTTCTGCTCTTGCTTGGTGGTGGCCCCTGCCAATGGACATGACCTCATGTCCTGCCCGCAAAGTTCAGGTGGAGCTCTTGGTTCAGAGCCTTCATGCCTGTTTTGTTGTTTGTTTTTTTTTTAAAGGTGCGATTTGTTTCCCGTCTCATTCCAGGTCCTTTTTTGGAGTTTCCAGCATTTCTGAGCGACTCTCTGGAGGTTCTTTATCTGAACGACAATCAGCTGGACTCTGTCCCGCAGTCCGTTTGCCTCCTGAAAGGTTTAACAGAGCTTTATTTAGGAAAGTAAGTCTGTGTCCTGGAAGGGCTTTGCGGTGTTATTTCCATGTTGTTTTAGTGGCCAGTCTTCTGTGGAGCCCCACCCCAGATGTCCAGTGCTTTTGAAGTCAGAAAGCTGGAGATAGTCAGCCCCTTGTTAGAACTGTGCCCACGGTTTGCTTTAGATAAGGAGGAGGCTGGTCTTTTGAATTAGGGAAGATGATCTAATGCTTTGAACACAAGCCTGGGAATCTAATGTGCCTCTAGTTCATTCTGGCTGTTTGCTGTCAGTTTCTGTAGTGTTACATTCAATAACTCATCATTTTAGCCTTTATTTCCTCAACTATCCAGCAAAGATGATTACATTTGTCTGCCTCAGAGGATAAATTGAGGTTATACATCACTTTTAGGATGGAAATTGCTATTAAAGTGCTGAGTAGTCTTATTAAAATGTTAATGGAAGATTTCTGCAAGGATAGAATAGCGTAATCTGAGAGTCTGTGAGAGCAGCTACTTACACACAAAGCCTGGTTGTTGGTAGATTTATTTGTTTTTGTACAGTAACCCTGGTATCCGAGAGCTTCCTCCAGAACTTGGACAGCTGGCTAATCTCTGGCAGCTGGATATCGAGGAACTAAATATCAGTAACGTTCCTGCAGAGATCAGAAAAGAGGGTAAGGCTGATGCTGTGTATTCTTTATTAAATTGACTGAACATACAATAAAATCCCTTCCTTTTAATGGTCGAGAGCAGGAGCAGACACTGTGTGCCTGAGCCCTCGTTGGGGTTAACTGGAACTGCACAGGGAAACCTCCTACTCGTATTTACAAATCTGATAATCAGTGCCAAGCTCTGGCTGTAATGATCAATTTAAGACAGATCACAATTTAAAATGATGACTTATAAATGCAGTATTTATTTGCAGTATGCATAAATTCCGTGGCTTGCTTCCTGGATGTGTGTATTTTAGGATATTTAGATGGTCTCTCTAAAGACTGAAGTGTTTAGGATCAGCAGTCACAGTGCCATTGAAGTGACTTTATTGTGAGCTGCTAGGCTTTTGGATCTATTACAATGCTGTCTTCCTTTTTTTGTGCATTTTAATCAGAAAATCCTGTGGGAACAAAGTTGTTAGGAATTATTCCTTCTCCAGCAGTATTCTGTCGAAGCCTCAATCTAACTTTAACTGGAAACACAAAAGTAGAGGGAAAAACGGAGCATTTTCCAATACTAAATTGGTATTTTATGTTTCCTTTCAGCTTCTGAAGCGTAGGAGCCCCAGCATTTGTTTCTCCTTACAGTGCTCCATTGTGGAGCCTCCGAGCAGTGACCTTTTCCTGGGGTCTCTGTCTCAGGTTTGCCCGCTGGAGGTTTCTTTGTTTATTCTCCGGGGCTGTCTCAGCCCGCAGCGAGGCTGCAGGGGAAGCAGTGAATTTCAGCTGAGATGTGTCTGCAGCAGTGGGGTTTGTGCTGTCCCTGAGGGGGTTCGTGGCTGCAGCCCCCAGCCCGTTCTCTCCCGCGCAGGCCCCAAGACGGTGCTGGCGTATTTACGAGCGCAGCTGCGGCGGGCGGAGAAGTGCAGGCTCATGAAGATGATCGTCGTCGGCCCTCCCCGGCAGGGCAAGTCCACGCTGGTGGAGATCCTGCAGACGGGGAAGGTGCCCCAGATGATGCACAGCGATGCCACCATCCGCACGACGAAGTGGGAGCTCCCCAAGCCCGTGGGCCACAAGGCGAAGGTGAAAAGCGGTCGGGGATCCGCAGCCCCGGTGGGATGTGGGGGCCCCGCAGGGTCCGTCCGGGCTGAAATCGTCCTTTTACAAAGAGCAGTTTCCGTTACCTCGGCGTGGTTTTAGAGCCATTGCAATTCTGTTTCGTTTCCAGCTGGTGCTTGAGGGCAGTTCTGTTTTCCTGACTAAGTGTGTCCTGAAGAGAGCTGTGTGTCGGCTGCTCAAATTCTGGCTCTCCCACCTCGAGTGGACACTAATTTTGAGAGAATGCTTTAAATCAGCTTCTCTGCAGCAGGTTGTCCTTTCATTTGCGACATCGGTACCTAAAGCTGGACTTCCTTGATATCAGAACTGTCCTAGGTGGGGAATGTGGGTGGAAGGTCAGATGCCTGACCTCTGGTGTGATCCAGGGATGTCTTAAACACCCAAATCTCAGATGGCTCGTTCGTGGAGTGTGTCATACTGAACTTATTTGGAGAGCACTGATTTAATCCAAGCATTTGTAGGTGGCCCTGTCCGCTGCCTGCAGCGTAGCCCAGTGATCAGAGGATGCAGAATTGGTCCTGAGGTCTTATCAGAGGGGGTGCAAACTCATGGCTCCTCCTTCCCAGATGAGAGCTGTGACCACCAGACTGTTTTGGAAAAGGGAGAGGAGCCTGCTGAGTTCAGCTGTTCTACAGCAAAGAGTGCCAGGCCAGAGACAGAAAGAAAAGAGCAACACAGGCTGACTCCTTGAAGGGAAGACTTTGGTGGGAGATGGGATTTGTGCATTTTGTGTTGAAGAGCAGTTGAGTAAAATGAAAGTGTAGACAGCACCAGAGACCTGGAGTGGGATCAGGACGCTGAACAGGCTTTTATCCCTATCTCTGAGTCTGTCTGTCCACACACACACTCGCAGCTGAAGGTCTTTTGGAGGAACAAAGCAGTCCTTGTGCTGGTTAGGGCTTGGTTTCAACAGCATGGAAGTTCTTCCAGCTGTTTTTGGGAGACTTCACATGGATTGCACAGGATCAGAGCCCTGCTGAGACACTGAGCTCCTGGCTGAACTCTCATAGGGTAATTTTCATGTGGGATCAGTCAGTACCCGGCCCCAGCCCTCTAAACAGAGCCCACTGGGTGTTGTGTGGTGCTCTGAGGATGGTGGCTGGAGGAGAGTTTGATTTTTGTGCTCAGTCTCAGGGTTTTTGGCTCTCCAGGGCGAAGTGATTTAGGGACAGAGCTTCCCAGGTATGCAGGTACTTCCTGCTGCAACTAGGAGCCTGAATGCCATTTAAGCAGAGAGCCAGGCTCCCTCTTAGTGCTGTCACGGGGCTGCACAGAGGACTGGATGCAGGGATACTGGGAAGAGAGCCAGAGCTGGAGAGGCCTCCATTTAAACATTCCCCCAGAAATCAGTGAGTCTGATTCACAGCAACTGTGATTCTGGCCCATCTCTGGCGTGGCACGGACGTCAGAAGCCTGGGAGCAACGTGTAGGAGGCGTTCATGAAAGGCCTGAGAAGCTTCCCATCTCCTGAGCATCTCTCTTCTGCTTGGCTCAGCTCAGTCTGAGCTCAGTGGAAGTGATTTCAGCAGGGGTTTCCTGTTCCCCACAGCAGTGGCAGATAAGCAGCTTCAATGGTCCTGTCGAGCGTGGCACAGACAAGGATGAAACAGTTTCTACTCCAGATGCAGAGAAATGCAGGGCTCAGAATGAGACCCTTGTTTGTACTGGGGAATCCACGGCATTAACTGGAGTTTTACCAGCATCAAGGGCACCTCTATCGTTTTAGCAGCAAGTAATTAGTCTTGATTTCCTGTGGGGAAGTGGTAGCCGTGCTTAACAATTGCTTGTTGATTTATCTTTCCTGGAGGCACAATTAGGACATTGAACCCCTTCTTGTGTCATACATTATGCAGGCGTAGGTTTATACTTCAGCTATTATCTCCCAGTGATTTACTGCCACGGTTTGATTTGAACACTTCTCTTTGTCTAAGTAGGTTGATTCAGTGGAGTTCAATGTCTGGGATATCGGAGGCCCAGCGAGTATGTCTACAGTCAATCAGTGTTTCTTCACAGACAAAGCATTGTACATAGTGGTCTGGAACTTGGCACTGGGGGAAGAGGCTGTGGCAAACTTACAGTTCTGGTTGCTGAACATTGAGGTAAGAAGTCACTGGTGGGCTCTGGGATATCTATTTATCAAGTAGCAGCTCAGCACGCAGATATGTGATATTGCAGATTCTTTTTTGCTCTGCTTTTAAAAGCTCCCCAAGCTATGAATTTTGCACAGCATTTGGAATTCATTTTCCATTACGCTGTAGGCGTATCGCTATATTTAATGGTTTAAATTTATCATTTGCTTTGTTCTCCCTCACACACAGCGGAGAACGAAACAAAAGCTGATTTATAAACCCTTGCTAAGTAAGGCTGAACACACTTGTTTTGGAATTAGTGTTTGACCACACTGTGCTCCAAGGGGGGTTTGAGGCATTTTCTTTCTTGTGTGGGTTAGACACATATTAGTCTTGAGGTTACATTTTTAACACTTTAGATTCAGGTAAGCTAGAGAGTATTTCCAAACCAGCTCTCATTTAGACTCAGAGCTGCAGTGAATTCATTGCTGTGGGTTGATTTTTGCAATACCATGTTCATAATTGTTTGTAACAGTTTATTATTTGATGATTGTCTTAACATTAAATGCACAAAAATGGGTGCATCTCAAAAAACAAACATCTTGTCGTTATCGAAATATGAATGGTCAGCAGCAATCAAAAACCCCAAACTAGGTAACAAAGCTGAAAGGAAAATTATTATATTTCAAGGATGTAAGATGTGTCCTTAATACATCCCAGCAAGCACATAGTAGCATCAGGAAAAATGCAGAGAAATATAATCATGATGGTTAAAGGAAGGGGAAAATGAAGGGAGCTGTATATAGACGTGATGAAGAAAGGAGAAAACCACAAGAGAGTCTTTGTTCATGATCTTTTACAATAGAACTGGGAGAGAACAAGTGAAATTGTAGCTTTGAAGCAAACAGTGGGAAGTATCTTAGACACACTGGATGGCTGACCTGTGGAATTTACTGGAAATACAGTGTGCTGAGGGTAGCAGAAATTGGAAAGACAGACTGGTGAATGAAAACTCCATCAAGTGCTGTTGATTCTGAGATACTCCCTCGTGCTGGGGAAGCTGGTGAGCTGCAGGCTGCTGGGTACTGGGAGAGCACACCAGGGAACATCTGTCCGTCCTGCCCTGTGCCTGTGCTCTCCATGAGCCTCCAGGCAGCAGCACACTGGGCCAGGGGGCCCTTTGGTGTGGCTTGGTGCAGCCACCACTCCTGGGTCTGCCTGGGGTTGTTTGGTGTCACTCAGGTTGGGAGATTCCAGTGGGCATCCCAAGAGGGAAATGGATTGCCTGCAAAGAAGGCTGTATTTCTGCCTCTGAATGTTCTTCCATGGTCAGAGTCATTTGGATGGGCAAATGATCCCTGCTCAAGCCTGTGCAATCCCAGTGTATTTGGCAGAATGTTCCCTGAGATCTGGATATATTCCAGGGTCGTAATACAGTCATGGACGGGTTGGAAGAAACCACGAGATCACCTAATCCATTCCTTTGCTCTGATTCAGGATTAAATAGATTTGGACTTTTCTAGAAGTTTATCTCACCTCTCTATATACCTCCAGTGAAAAAGTTTGTGTGACTTCCCCAGGTATCCATTCCAGACTGTAACTAGCCTTTTTCAGGATATCAGGTCTGGCTGCAGGTTAAGTTAACTTTGTCTGGGCAGACAGGGTTCCCTTCATTTCACTAACTCACAGCAACTCCCTTTATGTTAAACTGTGATGTGAAAACCCAAAGTGACAGCTTCCTGCTCTGCAGTAGCAGCAGATGATTAAGACATGCCCTGCAGAATGTCTATAATACCCAGATCACTTGTCGCTGTTGTCAAGCTGCCACGACAGGTCGCCTCTATTTTATAAATATATATATATATATTCCATTTTATTAATGTATGTGATTCCCGCCTCCTAAATATTATACTTTTCACTTGTCCTGACTGATGTAATCTGGATGAGATCACTGTCAGTGTTTTCTCTTGCAGGCCAAGGCTCCAAACTCAGTGGTGCTGGTGGTGGGAACACACCTTGATTTGATTGAGACGAAATTCCGCGTGGAGAGGATAGCAACCCTGAGGGCTTATGTCCTGGCTCTGTGTCGTTCTCCCTCTGGATCCAGAGCAACTGGCTTCCCAGATATCACCTTCAAGCACCTGCAGTAAGTACTTGTGCCTTTGTGAGGTTCAGTCACTCGCTCTTTATTTTATGACACTTTTAACAATTTTGAGATACTTGATCTCCTTGGCAACGGAACCAATTTAGAGACTCGTCAGCGTTGCATTTCATCTATTTTTGACTGAGATAATGTATAATAATGAGAGAGAAGGTCAGTGTTGCTCAGGGGGCTGATGACGAGTCTGAGAGCTGGAAGCTCCGAAGTCATGACCTTGACCAGCCTGTTTACTGCTCCCCCTTCCCTCACGGTTTAATGGTGACACATTAGTCATGAGGGGAGAAGGTGCAGATTGACTAATTAATGCTGTGAGAGCGTGACTGTGACAGGGTGGGTGCCAGGGGCTTTGCTGAGGGCAGGCTGTGGGTGGTACCTGACGTGGGAACACGGCTCACGAGGCACTGTCGGCTGGCCGAGGAGGGGTCAGTCCCCCAAGCCCCTGGCAGCCCAAACCTGTCCCATCCATCTCCAGGTGTCACTGCAGAGGGCTGGGGCTGCCTGGGAGATGGGTGTCACTCAGGCCAGGCAGTCTGACACCGCTCCAAGAGAATGTCCTTGGGGAGAGGAGGCTTCTCTGGCTGGGAGCAAAGCGTGTCTGTGAGCCAGGGGGTGAACATGGATGCAGCGGGCTGGAACCAGACAACGTGAAAATGCCTCTGCCTGGGGCAAGAGCAGGTGGCGGCTGGCAAGTGAGGAGGAGCGCTGTGATGTCCGCAGCACTTCCCATCTGCTGCCTGGCAAAGGCTTCAGCCGACCTCCCACGCGCCGCTCCGCAGGCACTGTCAGCCATCCCAGCCTGTGTCAGCCATCCCAGCCTGTGTCAGGCATCCCAGCTGGCGCTTCCCCCTTAGAAGGAGCACCTTCTCCTTCTCTGAGCTGTGAGGCTCAGACTCACCACGAGAAGGAGAAAACTTTGTGTTTGTGTCACCTCAAGCCTCTTTTCCCATCGCCTCGGAGCATCGTAACACGACCTCGATCATTCTTCCTCGGGGACTTTCTTTCACCCTGACACGCATCCCGCACACTCGTCTGCACCTTCCTTTCCCCTTGCATTTCTTCCCAGCCTGATTTCATACCTCCTCCCTCCTGTGCCTCTCCACACCCCACCATCCACCTGGAATATACGTGGTATTAAGCTCTGGGGCTGGAGGAGTGTGAGGAGTGTGAAATCCTTGTGTGGGTGACCCCGGGTGCTTCTATCAGTGGTCAGGGTTCTCCAGCATCCCAGTGAGCTGCACACTTCCCAGCGCCACTGAGGGCTGAGGTTTAAGATAAAGCATATTTCATTAGAATAGGATTTTCTGTCTGCCATGGGAACATGTGTAGGATCAGTGAGAAAGACCCTTTGTTGTGGAAAGTGGAATGGAACTCTTCTTATCCAGCCCACAAAAAGACTAAAACTAGTGGGAGTTGAAGAGAGCAGGTTTTTAGCTGTTAAAGAGATAATGAAGGCCAGCTTTTAGGATCTAAGCATCAATTCCCAGACTGCAGGATCCAGCTGAGCAAGGACCGGAATGAGGGTGGGAAAAGGTGTCTGGTTGTCATCATCCTGCCTCTTTGATCCGGGGCAGGGAGAACTGGACCTGTCTCCAGAGGCTGCCGGGGCACAGAGTTTTCCTCCTCCCCGCAGCCCCTTCCAGGATGTGTGTGGCTCTGGAGGGACAGAGGGGGATGGCTTTGGTCAGGCTGCCAGGGATGTCCCCAGAGATCACAGTGCACAGGGGACAGCGGGGCAGCGAGTGAAGCGGGCAGGGCAGAGGTTGGACTAATACAGATGCGGCCTAATGCATCTTTTCCAGGCGACTCCGTGTTTTCTCCGAAGCTAAAAATACTCACTGACACCCTTCCTCCCATTCAGCTGACACAGGAAATTTAAAGGCAGTGATAAGAGAAAGTGAGCCTGGAAGGGAAGCCAGTGTGCTGATAAGGTTTGATAACCTTCACCCTTGCATGACTTTTGCAGTGAGCTCTCGTGTAAGACTCTGGAAGGCCTCGAGGGACTGCGGCAGCTGATTTTTCATGTCACTTGCAACATGAAGGATGTCGGCAGCTCAATTTGCTCCCAGAAACTTGCAGGGAGATTGGTGAGGACTGGGCTCTCTTAGTGATCCTTACCCCAAAGCAGGACTTTTGGGGGGCTTGGGAGGTGAACTTTAGGAGTTATTGTTGATGCAGGAGGCATGTAAATATTTAAGATGGCAATCTGGCTTTGGGAAAAGAGGGCACTAAAAGATCTCTGTGAAGGGGAGATGGCAGCCAGTTCATCCCTTGCTGGCTGATACTGATCCTGCTGGCTTTCTCACGTGGCTTGCAGATACCAAGGAGTTACCTTAGCCTTCAAGAAGCTGTCCTTGCAGAACAGCATAGAAGAAGTCAAAATGATGATGTGCAATATTTAACAGACAGACAAATAGAGCTGATGATCGAGCAGACGCCTGGAAATGACATCAAAGACTACGAAGACTTGCAAACTGGTAGGTCAGAGCAGACCAGTAATTTCTTGGAAATTAGTATGTATGTCCAATTGAAATATTCCACAAATAGTAAATACAAAGTACACCAGTTAGAGCTCACTTTGGAAATTGGTAAGATGTAAAATTAGTAATGGGACTTTGGGGACAGGGCAGGGAAGTTTCTAGGATGTTCTGAGGTTACTGGTTTCATTTTTTTTTTTAACAAGCTGTGTCTCGTTTCTACTCTGTGTAGAGTGAGGGTTGCCATAGTTTCAAGTCTGGCTTCTCTGTGGGGCCCCAGTCTTGTGATCTTTAGGGAGGCCTTGCTCCACAGGAGGCAGGGAGAGCCCTTCCCTGTGAGGATGGCAGGAGGAGGGTGAAAGGGAGGTGTCGTGGGCACAGAAATACTGGCTGTGAAGAAGTGACATGTGGGTTTTACAAGTGGAGTGTCAGATAGCAGCACTCCTCAGATAGATGTTACTCTCTCGACTTGGCTGTGTCCTCTCTGTATCTGGAATGCATTAAACTGCACAAACTGCCTCATAGTCTTACTCTCCTGCACTGTGGTTTCCTAAAGCTGGCCTATTGCTAATCCCCAGTTCTTTATGTTTTTTGCAGCAATTAATTTTCTGATAGAAACGGGGACACTACTGCACTTCCCAGACACGAGCCACGGCCTGAGGAACCTCTACTTCCTTGACCCCGTCTGGCTCTCGGAGTGTCTACAGAGGATTTTCAACATCAAGAGCTCCAAGTCTGTGGCTAAGAACGGAGTCATCAGAGCAGAGGACCTCAGGATGCTGCTGGTTGGGACTGGCTTCACCGAGCAGACCGAAGAGCAGTACTTCCAGTTCTTGGCCAAGTTTGAGATCGCCCTGCCTGTGGCCAATAACAGGTATGTTGATATTAATCAAGCTGGAGAAAAATGGCCATTTAGTCAGTGGATATTAACAGGCTTTGCCACTCCAAGTGGTTGTCTTGACAGGGTTCTTGTGCTGAGAAAATATCTGAGAGCGTTCAGCGGTGTCGTGGAAGGCGCCCATCCATTTGGGCTGTATTTCCTGGCCTGAGCGTCCTCTGGGCCAAACCAGCCCGTGTGAAAGCTTTCCCAGAGCAGTCTTTGTCCACTGGGTGCATTGAGGCTGGTGACAGGCTCAGCCACCAGCCCGGAGGGGCGGTGACACCGCCGGGGATGTGGCCACGAGCAGGTGGAAGCTGTAAGGGCTCAGCCGGCGCAGCTGCAGCCGGGAGAGGATGTGAGGCCGCTGCTGCCAGGCCTGAAATGTAGATGGGCTGGAGTCATCTGTTCCCAGTGAAAGATCCTCACTTCAGTGTGGCAGAAAACTTCGGGTAATCAATAATTGTGTCAGCCCTGAAAGTAGCAGCGTTTTATTCCTGGTGAAATCAGGAAAGCGTAGCTTCAGCAGCAACGTGATTTACTTGATTTTTAACCTCAGTAGGTGCTGATCAATAGTTTTCCTAGAAATGGTCTAAGAAACCTCATTCTCTTTAAATGTTAATGAGTCCTCCTCCCCTCTGCCCCCCGATCCCTTTTCCTCTGGGCAGAGTTCCCTGCGATTTTTCTCTCTCCCATCTGCTTGGCGACAGCCTGTTGTTGGGCTAGTGGTGGGACCAGAGCTGTATTGCACTTTTGATGTGGCATTTGCATTTCACTTCCTTGCCCTCGCAGGACAGCGCGGCCGCATCACCCTGAGCCCCTCGGGAGCTCTGAATGCCAGCACAAGTGCAGCATTCTCTGTGCTGTCATTATGCCTGTCACTTATCCAGTCCCGGATGCCAACAAATTTTCTCAGGCTTAACACAGATAAAGCAGCAATGTTTCTGCTCAGTCCAAAATGCCTTTTGGACTCCTTGTCACTATCTGCCATTTTTCTCCAAGGCAATTACGTTGTCTGTGCCTCGGGAACAAGGAAACTGCTTTTTCATGGCCTGCCCAATGTTTTTCTGAGCGATCCAAGCCACATTAGCAGAATATTCTTCCCACTGATGGGCTGTAGCTATAGCAGGTTGGATTAATTTAATGTACTAGCCAGACACAGAGCAGTTATTCGTTACTGTGCCGCTGCAGTTATTGTCTAGATTGCCAGATAGGGTTTCTGTGCAGTCAGTAGAGAAAGCAGCTGCCAGTTTCTGTTCTGAAAGGGTGGATTGGGGGCATGTTTCACATATTTTCAAAATTTGCATTGGCTGTTGTTCAAGAGCGTCAAATCACCATCTGTGTTATAATCCACTAGATAGTCGTGGCCCAAAAGGGCCTCACTGGCCCTTCTTACACTCCTAGACCTTTTCTTGGATGTGCTGAGGAAAATTTATTGGCTGTCTGATGATGCATCCACTACTTTTATAGAGCAAGAAGTTTTAGTTTGTTGCACTCCGCTTTTCTGCCTAAGGTCCACGTAACTTAGCTGTGTTCTTCTTCTTGAAATACAGTTAAAAGTGTGACCATTCTTACTACAGTTTGTAATTGAAACTTTTGCCAGTTTTACGTTCCAAAGATGTTTCGTGGAACGGATAATTTGATCATGTAATATGGCATCACGTGTGACATATGGAGAGAGCTGTTGTCTAATGATGGCTGTTTCTTCTGAGCTGATATTTCAGGTTTCACAGAACGCTGCAGCTGCTGGGGAGAAAACGTGAGAGGCTTTAAAGCACTGGATTCTGACCCAGCATTAGCTCTGGTTGTGTCTAGTCCCTGCCAGTGTTATTTTGGTCAGGTCTCTTGGCCACGTGCCTTGTTGCTGTCGTTGTGCCCGTCAATGATGAGCCCCAGATGCCAACACATTTTCTCAGGCTCAACATTGATAAAACAGCAGTGTGTCTGCTTATAAGCAAATAACATTTTAGATTGTACAGGCGTCCTGGGATGTGTTTGGTACGGAAGAGTATCACTGACGAGAGATTTACTGGCAAGTATTGAAAGCCATAAGCTCATGGTTTTCCAAACAGTTTCAGTGTTCCAGGAGGTTTAACTTCACAAGTACTAAAGATCAGGACAAATGAATATTCTGGGCTTGCTGGGAGATGTGAAAATAATTTGAAAACGTTGTGGTCCCCTACACAAGCATAACTCCGTTACTGCTGACTTGTCAGGCACAGGTAACATCAGGTCTCCTTCACACTTGGGCAAAGTACCTAATAATCTGATTGCAGGGGAATCCGAGCTAGACAAGTGACTTGTCTGCTGGCACCAGCCTGGCAAAGTGAGCTCTCTCTTTAGGGGTTTGTCAGGGGTGTGGCAGGGATCCATCAGCTGCAGGGTGGAGCAGCAGGAGTCCCTGTCATGCTGACCCATGAGGTGCTCTCGTTCTGGGGCTGGGCTGACACAGAGCAGCCCAGTCCCTGCAGCCTGGAACTCCTTTCCCCCCCTTCTGGGCTTACTGAACCTGAGCTGCTGGAGGTTGTTTTTGCATTGATCTCCTGTTCCACAGCTGTAATTCCCTGCTTACTGCCAGGGCAGAGTAGTACCAAAAAAACGAGTCCCGACATCACAGCTGTTCTAATGACTCTTATATTTTAATGCATTTAATTTGTGAGTACACAAATGCTCATTACATCAATTTTAGGCCTTTCCAATGGCCCTGGCTGAATTATGTAATGTCTGTTTTGCCTCTGCTTGCTTCCATATTGTAAATTAATTTCTCCGTGTATTGCTGCAGCGCTTTAGTCTAAAAGCTTTTTTATATGCAGTAGGCTGTGCCATTAAAAATCTCTTTGGAGACTGAATCGCCCTATTATCTGGTAACAATGTACTCACTGTTAAAAGCTGTAGCTAAGATCTGAGCTGTTGAACTTGATGTGTTTCAGCTACCTCCTCCCTCATCTGCTTCCTACCAAGCCGGCGTTAGATATCCACGGGCTCTGCCACCAGACCACAAACACGGTCCAGAGGGTCTTCAAGATGAGTTTTGTCCCCGTTGGCTTTTGGCAGAGGTTCATAGCCCGGATGTTAATTAGCCTGGCAGAGATGGACCTCCAGGTAGGTTACTGTGTCTGTCTGCAAACAAAAGCGGACAGCTGAAGTGGTTCAGTGTAAGTGGGATGTCTCTTCACATCCTGCTCGCTTCTGTCACAGGCTTCAGTGACATTATTTGAGTAAGCAGGGAGAGACGAGGCTCTGCACTGAAAATCTGATTCTGCTTTTACAGTAGGTGTCATTGAGAACAACAAATTGGCACTAGGGGAGAAAACCTGAGTTCTCCACAGCCTCTTTATAACGTGATCCCCTGGAAGGTCTCAGTTCCTCCAGCATCGTCCAATTACAAGTAATTGGAGTTCTGCCCGCGGCTCTTGTCCACGACCATTCCACCAGGCCAGACTCCCTCACGGCTTTGCCAGAGGAGATCTGGGCTAGCTCCACCAAAGCCAGATATCTGAATCTCTCTGGGTTTCAATGGGAAGAAAATTACAGGACTGTTGCCTTAATGAGGCACCCCATTAGTGCGAGGGCTATGAGTGACATTAAAGCAGTGCTTGCAAGGTTCTGAGAGCCGAGTGAATTTTGATGTTGTTGCAGACGTGTTTGCAGCAGTTTCTGTCTGAAACTGTAATAAATACCTGCAAAATATTTATGGTAGTGCTCTGGTATCTTCTTAGCAGCTCTCCATTAAACTCTGGTCTGTCAGTGATGTGCAGAACATGGAAAACGTGATACCTGTTTTTGGAAGGGTACCTCTGTGTTCCAGGCTTCTCAAACCGTGTAATGACTTTACCTCTTTTAACGGGCTGTCTTGGCAACCCCTTGCTTACGTCCTCCTGGGCACTACATAATCCTAGAGTACCTTTCCTAGGGGCTTCATCCAGTCCTCATGAAGTGGGTGGAAAGGATGCCAGGCGTCAGACCTGTCTGCAGGCAAATAAATGTTGGAGCAATGAGTACAGCAGAGTCCTGCACATTAACTTTTTGGTTCTAAAACATAAATACATTTTGCTCTAAGTGCTGGTTTGAAGTGTCTTGGAGAAGAGCCATCTTCCTCCCACTAAAGCAGGTGGAAAAGTTAACTCTCTGCATTGAGGGCAGGCTTCATCATTCACTAGAACATTTAGTACTTTAGGTTTATAAGACTTTTGCAAATGCAGTATAAATATGGCAAATGTCACGGTTATAGAATTAGCTTTGTGCACTGATATGAAATTGTTCTTTTTTGAGTGGCATGAAAAAGATTTCCACTCTGGAAAAATCAATTTTACCACGTGTATTTCCATTCCATTGCAAAATTTTATATGAGCACAAGTCACTTTTACTGGAAAAGGTGCAACAGCACCTGTGAAAGCCAAAAAAAGAAATCACCTTCTTGCTTGATTAAAACATCCTTATGAGAAAATTCAGCAGTTGAACCATTTTCATGCTTTTCTGCTCGTTTCAGCTTTTTGAAAACAAGAAGAACACCAAGACAAGAAACAAAAAGGTGACCATCTACAGCTTCACAGGCACCCAAAGGAACCGCTGCAGCACATTCCGAGTCAAAAGGACTCACACTGTTTACTGGCAGGAAGGTCTGTTCGTTACCTTTGATGGAGGCTATCTTAGGTAATTTGTGTTCATAATGCAGCATGTGTGACAGGGGACTAATAGAGTGTGTGAAACACATCAGCTGGATGGAGATGAATGGGCCTGACTCAGGCTGTGTGCTCACTCACCACGAGAAGAGGAGGCTCTTCTAATGGACATAACTCATCTGGTAACAACTGCTGACAAAAATGATGAATAAACTGATTATTTGGCAGGTCTGAATGTATCAACCTTATCTGTTATTGCAGCCACAAATTGAAAGAGGCCTGAGAACAGAAAGCGAAATTCAGAGCAGGGCTCTGCCAGCCTAAAATCGTGCATTTTCGCATGCAAAGATTTCCTTACCTCAGTGAGTTTTCCACTGACTTCTAAAACTTCACCACTGCGTGGCAGTAATCCAGGTCAATGGAGGTTGCTTCTGTGCAGCAGGGACTGTGGACAAGTGCCTTAACCTGGCCGAGCCAGAATGTCTGCTGGCTGCAAGCCTTGGGAAAACCTCCTGCCCATGTTCTTTCACAAATGCAGACGCTCAAGGCTTTTGCTCCTTCAGTCCCTGGCAAGACAGGGAGGAACCATTGGTGCTGTTGCATGGTTGGAGAGCAGAAGGACACAGTGACCTTCCTGAGTTTCCAGGCTCGGTAGAGGCTTGAACCCAGACACTGCAAACCACAGGCTGGAATCCTGAATTCTGGACCGTGGTAGTGGTCATGCTGTTACCTCCCCGTGTATTTCAGGGAGTTGCACTTCCATGGGAATTGTGCAAAAATTATGTTCGTAAACTTTTCCTAATGGTTTCTGGAAATATCATCGTTATTCCGCTGGAATTTTATTACTGATTTTACAGCTCCCAACCTTCCATTGTTCTGTATAGGGCATTTCTGTCAAAACTCTCCATCATACTCAGCTCACTTAGCCCACAGTTTTCCCTAGGCCTGACCTTCTATAGCATTTACCCTTTGTGAGGAACTGGCATTTCTGTGCAAGAATTCTCTTCTGAAAGTCGTTTGCAGAACAGACTGAGTTGAAAATCACCCTCGAAGCTAGATTGCTTTGTGTTTTGATGACTCATGAGCTATGTGTTATTATGTAACCCAGGTTTCCTGCCAGAAAGAAAGTTTGTTGACACTGATACTTCAGAAAAGCTTCACAGGTCTGTCTTTCGGCTTTCTCACACAGCGTCGAGTCTTCTGATGTGAACTGGAAAAAGAAAAAAAGTGGTGGAATCAAAATAATTTCCCAGTCAGAAGTGAGAGACTTTTCAGCCATGGCATTCATCACGGATCATGTCAACTCTTTGATAGACCAGTGGTTCCCTGGTAAGAGAACAACTGTAATTTTCTGTGCAGTGTTACGTCTTTTTAACAGAGGGTTCTTTGACAGAGCTCTCCAGGTGCACAATATTGTGTGTTAATTGAAGACCCCTCAGGCTCTGACAGTCTCAAGCCCATAACATTTGATAAAAGCTAATAAACCTGCAGACAGATCAAGATTAGTTGCCGACACCCTTTGGTCTAGACGTGTCTTCCAGTCTGTCTGTCACAGCAGCACAGGTGAAACATTACAGTTCAAACAGGACCTGTAGGAGTTCGAGAGACTCGTCCAGTGCTCGTAGCAGGGGCAGGATTTGGCCCAAACTGCTCAGTGCTGTCCCTTGAACTCATTTTGGCATCGGCTGGGATGAGGATTTACCCATCCCTTCTAACATTCTGTGAGTTACAAAATTCTGATGTGAGAGGCGTGAGTGAATATTGTACCAAGGACTCCATGCCAAGGTAACTTCCTTGACTCCTGCAGCTGTTTTTCCTGTGCTCAGCACAGATCCTGCTGCTACCCAGCGGGCTGTTTGCAACCCCAATACACTTCGTTTGAAACCAAAACAAAATCTGAAGTCGTCCTACCCTGGTCTAGAAAGCAGTGCCAAAGTCTCTTAATTGGAGGCTCTGTGAAGGAAACAGTGCTGCACTCTCACATACTCACGTTCTACATGTTCTGAAGATAAAAGAACATTTTATTTGCCTTTGGATTAAAATAATGCTAAAGTTAATCAGTGAAGCTGAAGAAGAGCCACGACTTCAAAGGCTGCAGCCTGTGTTCACCCTGACTAATTGTGGGCATTTAACAGAGCCTGTCACCACAAAATCCCTCTAGTTATGGGAGAGGTGTGAACCTCCCGAAGGCTTAGTCGTGGTAGAATCCACGTTTCCCCTGGAGGAGCTGAAAACGTTGCCCATGAGGGAGCCCACAGGAACTGAGTTCCCAGCCCGGTTGCTGCAGGTGAGTGCTGAGCCTGAGCTCAGTGTGCTGTGCCTCCCAGCCTGCTCCCATCCCCATTCCCACCTGAAGCCCCCTGGCAGTTTGCAGTCTGGAAAGAGACAGAGACACTCAGCAAGTAGGAGGGTCTCTCCAATGCTTTATTCACGTACTCCTAATTTTTGCTGGTCCTGAGTACATTTGCCTGGCAAGCCTGTGCGTTACCTGTGACCAGAGCAGGGTGAGTGTTGGGTTGTGTCCACAGTCCTGTCTCCCCAGCACTGTCCCTGTGTACTTTGCAAAGCTATTTTCTATTCCAGTCAACACCCTGCAGCAAACTGCTGCTGTGTGAGCGTGACCATTCCCAGCCAGCGGGTCCGGGTCGTGCTGCGGACAGTGGAATGCACTCGGAGCTGTCGTTCCTTCTCAGCTGGTGTGAGTGACGTCGTTTGCTGTTTGTTTGCTCTCTTTGAAGCCCTCACAGCCACGGAGAGTGATGGCACGTTGCTGATGGAGCAGTATGTGCCCTGCCACATCTGTGCAGGTGCCAGGCCGGAGCAGGGCGAGGACGGCGAGAGGGCGGAGGACGTGCAGTACTTCAACATGGAGGATTGTGTCCTGACTGCCATCGAACTGGACTACATCACGTGTCCCAACCACCCTGACATCCCCGTGTCTCTCCAAGAGCTGGTCCCAGAGCTCTTCATGACTGATTTTCCTGCCAGGTAACGTGTGCTAGCCTTGGATTGAGCTTCAGGGTACCTGTGTGATTTGGCTGGGCCCTTTTCCTAAGTCGCCTCTTCTCGAGGGCTGTACTGACCATGGCAAACAAATCCATCTGCTCTCAATCCGTGCTCTGGCAGTTCATCCTGAACTGCACTCCTGGTGTTCAGCAACTTGCTTAGACAATAGCTGTGTGCTGACCGAGTCATCGCACCGGGGGTCCTTTGAGATCACTGTGGTGCAATGTGAAAGTCCCTTTTTAAAGCCACAGCTGTCCTGCATTGCCCAGAACTCTGGCCAGAACTTTCTGTAGCTGGAGCCTTTCTGGGATCCCACAAAAGGAGATTTTAGTGTGGCAAAACAAAAAGGAAGTGCTGCTGCATCACAAGATTGGCACTGAAACGGCCTTAATTTTGTAAGGGCCGGTAGGTGAGTGAGTTTATGGACACCACAGGAGGATTCACACTGGGCTGGGGCTCCTGCTCGGCTGAGGGCTGCGGGGTGTGTTGGGTGTGTGGCAGCCCTGAACAGCTGAAGCAGCTCTTCGCTACCCATAGCAGCACTGCCAAATCTTTAAGCTGCTTGTCTGCGTTCCCAGATGGGCTCAGTCTTATACCCCTTATTACTTGGTGTGCAGAGCAGGAGACCTGAGAGCAGGCGGGACAGGAGAGCCGTGTCCCCTCTGGCTCCTGCTCTCTCAGACCTTGGAGTGCCCAGTGCAGAATCACGAGACCTGTAGACCAGACTGTGCTGTTGGCTGCTGTCAGAGCTCTCTGTGCTCTCACTAGCCCCTGTTGCTTTGTTGGGGTCATTTTTCTGGGGAAGCACCCCGTCAGCTCGTCACGCCAGCCCTCCTCACACTGCTATCTCCTGCAGATTTATTTGGCGGGTGCGAGGCGAGTGGAGATGTGTGAAGTGTGAACAGCTGTAAAAGTAGTCTCTGGGAGAGTGGGGGAATGATGAACTGCAGCCTGGGAACACTAAGCTGATTTGAATAATCAGGTTTCAGAGTGTGGGGCTGTTCATAAACATCCTGTCCTGCCGCGGTGGAAAAAAGAGGAACAGGAGGTAAATGAAGCGAAAAAAAAATCATTAATACAGATAAATGGTACAAGTGTCAGTACCTGTCTCATCTGCTTGGAAAAGGAGCTTATGTGCTTTCCATATCTGTTTGATTCTTGTGGGATAAATTAGTAAAAAGCCTTTTGTGCTTCTTTGCTCAAATTACCTTTTTTTGTGAGAAATCTGTTGTACAACATGAGCCAGCATGGAGTGCACTGAGATGACCAGCGTAGTTTAGGTGATCCAGTCCTCTTGGTAGATAAGGCAAGAACTTATTAGGCATTTGTGAAAATGGAAATCACATTAAAAACATGAATTTACAATGTCTTTGAAACTTTAATTAAAAACCCCCAATTTCTATTTGGCAGACTGTTCCTGGAAAATAGCAAACTGGAATGCAGTGAAAATGAAAACAACGTTCTTGGCCAGGGTGGAAGTGGAACTGTTATATATCAGGCACGATACCAAGGAAAACCAGTGGCTGTGAAGAGATTTCAGATTAAAAAATGCAAGGGTTCTCCCACTTCAGCTGCAGGTACAGTGCACATACTCGGTGTCGGGAATCTGGGAATCTGTAATCTGGGATCTCAAGCTAAGACCAAAGAGTCTGCAAAGTGCTGGCAGCACCTGTTTAAATACAGCATGGAAATAGATAGCAAAACTGATGGGTTTCAATGGAGGAGGAGGAGGATGCATCTGGGAGTTCTTCATGGGCACTTGTACTGATGAAGGTCACTGGCACTGCAGGAGGCTTGGATTTACAGGGTGCCAGGGCACAGCCCTTGATTGGGAAGGGAGGCGAGATTTCAGCTCCTGTTCCCAAGCTATTTGGCCGTGTGAAGTGTGGGCTTGCTTGGGTTTGCACTAAGGATTTTGGGTCTCCACCTCTGAATTAGTGTTTTACCCTCTCTGTGCCAGCAGCTGCAGAAAGCAAACTGGGAATGCTTCTGAGCCCACCAGCTCCTCCAGGCAGGGACAGGCTCTCCTGTGGAGCCCAGGTTTCCAGCAGAGCCTCAGTCCACGGACAAAGGAAAGGGGAAAGTGCCTCACATTCCTTATTTTTGCCAGGGGAGGATGTGGTGAATCCCTGAGCTATGGAGGAGGCCAGCTGCTGTCCCAGTGACAAATAATCCTCGGGAAGAGCCAACCTGCCTGAGCAGCCTGTGGTGTGCTGTGGCAGCAGGGCCATTACTGTGATGGGTCTCTCTTCTGGCAGGGAAGCTGGGAAACTGTAGGGAAGAGCCCCTCCAGCAAAGGGTTTGCAGTGTGCCATCTACACAGGCAGAAGAAGAAGCACAGCACACATTTTCCAAAGTCATCCAGGGGATATGTGAGAACAGCGTGTGCCACACACACCTGAGCCTGGTGTTTAGGGGCTGAGAGGGAGCTCTTGCTTCCTGAGGCACCAGATAGATCCTGCCTGTAGCCAGTGGCTCCTAGTGGCTCAGGCATCAACATATGGATTCAACTTAAATCCTTGCTGTCAGCATGATCCTGCCAGCTGCCTTCCTCCTGCAGCCCTTGCTCGCTGATCACCTCCCGAAGAGTTTGTGGCCCGTTTTCTGAGCTGGGCAGTGAGGAGGGGCTTGTGTGTCTTGCCAGATACCATGCTGAAGCACCTGCGGGCCATGGATGCCATGAAGAACTTCTCGGAGTTCCGCCAGGAAGCCAGCATGCTGCACTCCCTGCAGCACCCCTGCATCGTGTCCCTCATCGGCATCAGCATCCACCCGCTCTGCTTCGCCCTGGAGCTGGCCCCGCTGGGCAGCCTCACCACCGTCCTGTCTGAGAACTCCAAAGGTAAAGCCAGGCTCTCCCTCCGCTCCTCTCCCAGGGACAAATGCTCAGCGATGTTTAAATTACTGCTTGATTTGCTGGAGGGGATTTGTTTTTTTTTTTTCCAGACTAAGGGAGGCGGGAGGGATGGAATTGTTCTTATATTGTGCTTTTGGGAATTTAGTTAAAATTGATGCTCGGGATTCTCAAAGCTACTTTGGAGACCTAGATTTTCAATTCCTCTGCAAATTAGTACGGAGTGCATCTCTCCTCAGTGCTGCATGGATTGTGCTGTGTTCTTCCCTCGCAGATGGGTGTCTGGTATTCTAAATTATCTCATAATTATCTGTATTGCTGTCATTGTCAAATGAACGACACTAATTCCAAGATAAGTTGAGGCCATCTGACCCTCTTGGCACCTTGGCTTCGTGTCAACTTTCAGTCAAACGCTAATTTTCACCAGAAGATTTAGCGGCCTGGAAGTGAAAGGGTTTAAAAAAAGAATCTAATAGGACTGTCAGACACCTACAGTAGCGTAAACAGTGTCATTTCAAATGGTGGCATTGAGTGATGTTTTAAAAGGTTGTCAGTTATTGCTCTGGAGTTAAAAAGAGACAGAGAGAGGGGGAAGAAGAAGCAGTTATGGCAATTACGAGAGCTGGAGATGGTTCCTTTGTGCCAGGGTCCTCCTTTGTGCCGCTGGGACATATGCTGACGCACAAAATAGCCTACCAGATCGCCACGGGCCTGGCCTACCTGCACAAGAAGAACATCATCTTCTGCGACCTCAAGTCGGACAACATTCTGGTGTGGTCCCTGGACATCAGGGAGCACATCAACATCAAGCTCTCCGACTACGGCATCTCCCGGCAGTCGTTCCACGAGGGCGCGCTGGGCGTGGAGGGCACCCCGGGCTACCAGGCCCCCGAGATCCGGCCCCGCATCGTCTACGACGAGAAGGTGACTGGGGGGTGTCCGTGGGGCAGCCCCGTGATGGCAGTGGGGGGCTGGCACCGTCCCATGGCTCAATTCCCTTATCCGTGCGTGGAGGGTGGCACTGGTTTTCTCGCTGTGGCCATCCTTGCTCTCCTCTCCCTCCACCAGCAGAGCCTTGCCCTGATTTTCCCCGTGTTTCTGGCTCTAGGTGGACATGTTCTCCTATGGCATGGTCCTGTACGAGCTGCTGTCTGGCCAGAGGCCTGTGCTGGGACACCACCAGCTCCAGATCGCAAAGAAACTGTCCAAAGGGATCCGTCCTGTCCTCGGGCAGCCCGAGGAGGTGCAGCTCTACAGGATGCAGGCACTCATGATGGAGTGCTGGGACACTAAGCCAGAGAAGGTACAAGACCACCCTCCTGCCCCATGTTCTCTGGTCTGGCTGCCCTCTTCGTGCACGAGGGCTGAGCTTCCTCCTGGTACAGCACAACAGCTCCATTGCCCATTTACCCCTCCTGCTGCTTTGGCCCAGAATTTCTGTTGACTTAAGTGAGAGTTTTATGAATGAAATGATGACAGATTTGTGGCCTTAGACATCTGTGGTGGCTTGAAGGTCCTTTAATGTCGATGGCAGCTAGGCTGCTGATTTCACCAGGGCAAGACATTACCCATAATTTCTAGAAACAGCTCCAGTGTCATGCTGTGAGTGGAACTACAAAGACTTCAAAATCCCCAAGATTATAAAAGGAGGTATGAGGAAGAAAAAGCTTCAAAGTGCAAGAAAAGGATTACGCTGCATTACATTTTTCATTAATTTCTATTGCTCTTTATTTTAGAGCTGCTGTCCTTCAAACAAAGGTCAGCCTGACCCTCAAACATCCACACACTGTCATGCAATGGGTCAGCTTCCAAAATTCGTAAGCCTAAAGAAATGAATCAGTAAAACATGTAAGAAAATGACAAACCAAGCTTTAATAAATAATCATAGAGTCAGAGAATGGTTTGGGTTGGAAGGAACCTTAAATATAATCCAGTTCCAGGGACACCCAGCCTGTGCTTGTGCTTGGGATTGCCCCGATCCAGGGGCAGGACCTTGTGCTTGGCCTTGTTGAACCTCGTGTTTATTATGGTTCTCCTATTTCGTCTCGTGTGACGTGTCTTTCTCTTCTCCTTCCCCCTCAGCGTCCCCTGGCCATCTCTGTGGTCGGGCAGATGAAAGATCCGACCTTTGCAACGTTCATGTACCTGCTGCCCTGTGGGAAGCAGTCTTCCTTCTTCTGCTCCCCGGGGCAGGAGTACACGGTGGTGTTCTGGGATGGGAAGGAGGACACCAGGTGAGACGGCTCGTATTAGCAATTCCTTTCTTTTTCCTTTTAAAGTAAAAAAATCCTTCAGCATCTTTGCTTCTGCCTCTGGGAGGGAGGTGAAGAAGGTGAGAGTGAAGCTGGATGAACGCCAAGAATACGGTGAACACTGTTTTCCCAAACTCTTTTAATTGGGAACAGTGGTTGCTTTATAAAGGATATTTAATGAGCTTAACTCTGCTTCAGTTAATATGAGGAGAAGATTAGGGCAGTGTAATGATTCACACACACAGGATGAAGCATTTGCACATGAGAACAGACGTGTTCTGCCTTTCCTAATGAGGCCATTTAACACTAAACCTTTCCTAATTGAGGCTGCAGTTCCATCTCTCTTCTGCAAAGCAATTAAGCACATGCTTAAATCCTATTGCAATCATTGGGAGTTAACCACATGCCTGGAGCTGTGTGTGCATCCAAGTGTGCACTGCCGGTAAAATGTGTTTTGGACTGAAGGCATGTGCTTAAAATGTTATTAAATTGTGACTGAGGTGATGGCATTTTGCTCAGCCACACGTGACCTGCAGCTAGTTAGGTTCATTTTTATGGATGCTGCTTATTTTTGTAGCCTCAGTCTTATTTGGAAATGTTCACAAACTGATCTGAATTTTATATTAATGTGTTCATTATTTGTAACCATTAAGCTAATGGGAAAGGCACGTGATTTGTTGCTGAACTATTTGCTTTGCCATTTGTGGTGCCTGGTCAACTTTTCCTGCTGAACTGGTGAAGCACGTGGCACTCCCAGATGTATTTTGAATACATGGATGTTATCTAAATATTCACAGCAATATTTCTCAGTGAATCTGCTTCCTGACTGGACAATCCACTCGCTGGAGCCTGCTGAATAGCAAGTTACTCACATGTGACAGATTTCAGGATGTGTAATTGCTTGTGCCACAGTTGGTAAAACATCTGGGACTCACAGATGTGGTTGTGAATATCCAGTTGTTGTTCAAACATCCAAACCCAATAAACTTCCCCAAACAAACAAAATCTTTTTAGCTACAAAGAACTATTAATTAGTCATATTTATACATAGTTTCATTAGGTTACAGATCTTTGCTCCGTAGAATCATGCTCCTCTGTTTACGTGCTGGAATAATAATGAAGCCAGATAATAGCGAGGCAGTGAACTTGGAGAGCAGATATTCTCTTGAGAACCTAATGGGCAAGATGGGCTGCGACTTCCCAGCTATTAATTACTGCTGTTCAGCTGGAGCTGTTTGTCTCACAGCTCAATTACAGGAGCAGACCACATACGTCCTCCCAACCCTGTGCAAAGTCAGAGAGCTGAGTGTAAATCTTCACAGAACCAATTGCACCCCTGCCCCTGAGGAAGAGCCGTGGCACATCTGTCTTTCCCTTTACGATGAGGAATTTACAGTTTGGAGGGGTGTAGAGCCTTGCAGCACCATCCACATCTGGGCAGTTGTGTTACGGCTTGGCCACGAGTGCCACAAGTCCCTCGGCCCCGTGCAGGAGGAACGTTGGCTGTAGGAAATTGTTGCTTGCTCCTTTCAGGAACTACACGGTGGTGAACCTGGAGAAAGGAGTCATGGAAGTGCAGAGGATGAGCTGCCCAGGAATGAAGCTGTGCTGCCAACTCAAGTTTCAGAACGCCCTGTGGGCAGCCACGGAGGTGAGCGTTGCCTGTGCCCCCCTCGAGAGGGGCCTCGTTAGGGGAGACACAAACGAGGAGAAAGAGCCTGTTAAATTAGTAAAGCCGAGAGCGTGTGAGACAAAGGGAGTCTCAGGTGAGCAGCGTGACTTTGCATCTGCTGTCTCCAGGTGTTTTGTTTCTACCTGACACGCAGATCCAGGCTGTGCCTCCCAGAGCGACCGTGGGAACCGCGGCTTTCCGAGGGGAAACTCCCTGGGTTGGAGCAATCTGTACCCAGGGGTTCATCTGGGAACTGTCCTTATCTGCCAGCGATAAAGGGAGGCAGGGACAGAAAACATGCCTTTAAGGGTGGGGTTTCCAAAGAGGCCTGAGGGATTTGAAGGTTGGTGGGAAACGGGTACCCAAGTTTTGCGTGCACCGTGGAAAATTGCAGCTAAAAAGATAAGAGGGAGAGAGCGTGGCTGATTTATCCCCCAGGGGCCCTGTCCACCCATCAGAAAGGGCTGTGTTAAGTGTCAGCCAGTTCTGACACAATCGTTTCACACAGAACAAAGGAAAAACAGCCAAAAAAATTAAATGTACCTGAAGTTCAGTGTTTTAGAGTGGGGGGAGGGGGAAGAAGCCACATTTGCTGAATAAATAATTTGTGTTGGCTGTTTTACTCCACCCTGGCATGGATGCTGTGAATGTTGTGAATAGATTTTTTTTTTTCCCCAATAGGAAAATAAAATAGAGGTAAAGCTCAAATATTCCTTTTTTTTTTTTCATAACAGTAAGTATAGAAAAATTAAAATTCAAAAATCTTAAAGCATTGTATTTCCACCTTTTGGATCAGAATGGAAGGTGTTGCTGGTTCCCAAACTGGGTGCTCTTGGTCAGTCTAGTAGATTTAGGAGGTGTGGGACAGGTGTAATTCCACATAAAATGTAATACCAGCTTCCCTTGACTGGACAGATTAATGCAAAATAACATACAACCTGCTTCAATTGTCGTTTGGGGTTTTTGCATTCAGGGTTGTCAGATGCTGCTTTTGGATGTGGTGATAAAACCCCTACACTGGTGATTTTTGGTGACTTTTGGATAATGCATATATTGCCCACAGCCCATTCTGGAGAAGGCAGCACCTGCTTTCTACCCACATGCCAAAGGCTCTCCACGGAAAACAGAAATTCACACTTTAGATATCAAAAAATACAAATAAAAACCAGTTTTGGAACCAGTTAGATCTTGCTCAGGTATCAAGATATGAAAAGTAGGGAGGTGATTGGCATTTATAGACTTTTATGTGCTCTTTCACAGGACCAGAAGATTTCTGTGTATGGATTGCAGGGCATGTGTCCCTTAAAGACTCCACTGAAGGGTTTAGACACTCCTGCCACTGTCAGCTGCTTCCTAGTGATCCCCCTGGTCAAAAGGGTAAGGAGCAACCCAAGGGAAAAGGGGCATCAGCGAGACTCTGCTGCCGGGCCAAGCTGCCACACTCAGCTGGTGCTGAAGGACTTTGCAATGCCCAGGAACATTTTGGCACTGCAAGGAGAAGGTTTCCAGGTCTTTCTGCCTCTGCCAGAGGACAGAGGTGTGGGCAAGAACCTGAGTCAGGGGACCAAAGCTGGCACTTCCAAGCCTGCTGGGAAAATAGTGAAAACAGATCAAATTCCTCGGCAAGGAAGTTTTCCAGCTGCGTTTCCACATCACTGGAACACAAGGTTTAGGCTGATCAAGCAAAGTAGAGAAGACATGAAACAATAATTAGAGTAGAGATTTGTTAAGTGCTAATGCAGGACGTGGGTACATCCTGCCTCTTGTACCCGCTGTTCTCCTGGGCCGTGTGCTGTCGTTTGTGTGCACAGTCATCCTTAAATGTTATCTGGGCTCAGCCACACTCCTGTTTTGGTTTTGAATGAGAACACTTAGATAATACAGCTGTTTTGGATAATGCTCTTATGGGTAACATGGATAATTACTCTTCTGGGCATTAAAACAAGTTATATGTTATCTGCCTAGCCCTGGAATTGCCAACATCCCGTTTCTGGCAGGAGAAATCTGACCTGAGTGCCTATTGCGGGCGAGTCTTGGGAGATGTGTAAAAACTGTTTTCAAGCTAAATTACCTCCGGTTTGCTTACAGCCACCTCAAGTGGAAACATATCATTATGTTCCAACATTACTGGTAGCTGTGTAGTCTTCGCAAATGCCAGCAGACTGGGATGTGTCTGAGAGCTCAGCACGGAGCAGCTCTGGGAGCTGCTGGTTTATACCAGGCCTGTCCTGAGCCTTTGTCCATTTCTGGCTCGTCTGCTGGATTGCTGCATGGGCTGAATCCGAGGCAGATGGTTTGTGTAAGGTGTGCTGCTGCACTTCCAAACATGGTGTCAGCAGGACTAAAGTAGGGCATCGATGTAAAGTTGGCACAGGGCTGGATTTCTCTGCATCTGTTGGCTTTCCTTGGCTCCCGGACCTGCAGAGTTTCTCCGCCGTGGAGTTTCATTTCTGATGTGTAAGGGCAAATTTCTTTTTCATGCTGCCTGAGGTTCTGTCCAGGGCAGTCGAAGGAGTCTTTTGCTTTCAGCTTTTCCACTGTCACACAGCTTGCAAAGCCATTCCTCAGGGGTTACGAGTGGCTTTATGTCTCCTGGTTTCTATTTCCAGTTTGTGGCTTGCCTAGGAAATGTCATAAATAATGCCAGGCTCTACAATGGCAATATTGAGTCTAGACACCTCCCTTCCTCCCCCAACCCTACCCAACCTTCCAGAAATCCACCTCCCTTCGGCTCACTCCTTCGTTTATTGGACTTACTTTTTCCTCTCTCCTTTCTATGAATGAGTTTGGCAGTGAAATGGCCAGAGCAGCAGCCTGGGGATGTGCAGACCAGGCTGGCAAGAACTAAACCAGCCAGTTCTTCCAAAAAACCTGTGTGGAAAGCTTACACTTGTCACACTCACTGCGTGGCCAGCAAGCCTCTACCAGAGTTATCACAGTCATTGTTGTCCAGTGGAGAAGGGAATTGCCTTTCCCTGGGAAGAAAGCCTGTAGCTGGTGAGATGTGAGGTAACTTTTAGTGAGAGAATTGCCAAGGGATGTTGCTGGGAAGGGGAATTCTTTACGACTGCCTTGGGAAGGCTGATCCAAAAGAAATAGTTTCCAAAAATTGGTTTCTCATCCAAAGGAAGCATCATGGAAATTTGAAAGCAGGCAAGAGGGGCCCAGAATCTGAAACTCACCCGCCAAGGAAAAGTCTTGTACCATTTAAGCTTTTTGTTGCGTGCTTTTTGTCACCAGGATTGTTCTTTTTGGTAAACAATACAATTGTCAGAAGGAAAAAGAAAACAAATCAGCAAATGAGCAGGTTAAAAAGGGTGAACCGAGACACGTTCTGCCTTGGTTTGCAGCATTCTTACAAAGAGCCGTGGAGGGAGAGAGAAACCCGAATGGGTGCAAATCTTTGGCCTCGCGCAGAAACCTGGAACGCACGGAAACAAAAGCTGCATTTAAAGGCTGCAGCCAGCAGTGCCAGACCCTGCAGGGATGGGAGGAGGGGGAGGAGGAGGAGGAGGTGGTGACCAGGCCCTGGTGTAGGATTTTTTGCCATTTCTCCTGACCTGCTGGCAGCGGGACGGGACGTCTGGAGCCGGCTCATCCCCGCGCATCCCAGCCCAGCTCGGCCCCGCTCGGGGCCTTCCTCCTGGCACGGCGGGGCTGCTGGCAGCGCCGAGCCTTCAAATGCAGTTTTGTTGCTGTGTGTTTTTGTTGGCTCTTCGTGGAGCCCGAACGTTGAAAATGAATTCTGAGAAAGTTACTTAAGGTTTCTGGAGGCTGCAGCCCTGCCTGCCTTTGGTCGCTGCTGGAATACCCTGCTCAGGAGAGTTTTGCCTCACCGGCACTGAATAAAATCTGGCAAGTCGGTGGCACCTGTGGGGAGGTGGTTTTTGACATGGTCTTCTGTGGAACTGGTCACTCCCTCAGCTCAGTCACATGAGGGATGGCAGGGTGAGGGCATTTCTCAGCATTTGAATTCCTGCTCCTTGTTTCGTGTCTCTCTGAGAGATAACAACAATGGCTGGATAGAAACAGGTCCTGATAGCCAAGACAGAGAGTAAGAAATGCCCCAGTGGAAAAAATATCTTCCAAATTTCCTTCCACCTTTGTGCCATCCCAGACAGGCCAAGATTTGGCGTTGGTATTACTAGTAACACCGGGAGGGGGTCACTGACCCACCTCTGCCTGGTTATGGTGCTGACTGCTCAGTGCCAGGGAAATTTGGCCTGTGGAACCCAAAAGGGAATAGGGATTCTGTTCTGCAGTAGCTGACACTAATCAAGGAATTCAAAATAATTTTTTGTGAAGACTACGCTTGGATAATTCGGCATTATCAAATCAGATGAGACAAAATTTTAATCTCTGAGGATTTTAATAGTGTCCTGTGTCACACTGGGAGCAGTTCAGGTTGACATACCCACATTACAATTAATATCTGATGTTCCCATTTCAATTTAAATTTTCCATTTTTAGTAAGAAATGCCTCTTGTGCGGGGTCCTTCAGACTGAAAAAGTTAGACCATTTTTTTACCAGAGAAATGTGGGCTGTTCTGCTTTGTTTTATTCGGTTTTAAATAATTGAAGTCCTTTCCAAAGAAAAAGTAACCCAAAACCCAGCTCGTGCAAAGCATTGTGCCATGATCCAACCTACTGATGCAACTCCTTGGCAAAGCCACTTCCAAGAGCCTTTGCACCAGATCCACATGGCAGCAGGGACATGGCACTGAGCACTGCAGGTCGTTGGGGTTTCTTTTAATTAGTGGTTAGAGAATTGGGACTGGACTGAGTTAGTCCAAGCCCCATTTCACAACTTTCCACTTGCTTCCCTAGTTTTTCCCATTACAGTAAAATTCTGCTGTGATTTGGATTAGTCATAGGGGCTCAGTGCTCTCGTGGTTTTACTCATACTTGGTGTGCAGAGAGTGTCTCTTTGTCCAGGACTCTCAATGAGCCTTGCAAGCAGAGCTGTCAATTAAATAACGCCCTGCACTACCTGCCCCTCAATAGCTGGGGCAAGTCAAGATACTGATTTTTCTGTGGGTTTAAACAGCCTGGGAACTGCTGTCCAGGCCTGGCAGAGTCAAGATCCCTGGAAGGGCACAGGGATGCCTTAATTAAATTTTTACATTCCCAGCAAAGGGTGACTCTGAGCCCTCAGTGCATCTCACTGGCATCCTGGGCATGCCAAAGGCAGGGCTTTCCACTGTGGAGAGGCTTAGGAAGGGTGAGATTGTGTCAGCTTGTGGTGCTCTGTCTGGTTCTGCTTGGTTTGCTGTGCTTAGTCCAGGCAGATTGTAACAACAGCAAAAAAGTCCTGGGTAAAATGGTCTTTTTTTAGAATTTATTGCTCCTCAGGGAGGAAATGGAAAGGCCTTTGAGGTAAGTATTGTTTTATCTGCTTCACAGATGGGGGAGTTTCTGGTACAGGCCCAAGGTCATGGGGAGTTTTGTTCCTAAGAGATCCATTTCCCAGTCTGTTTAACAGCATTTTGCCCCGCTGGGATGAGCTGGAGGAGTCGCTGAGCCGTGGCTTTCTCAGCAGCTCCCGCCCCTGGAACGTGAGGGATGCATGGCCACGGAGCTGGAGCTGTGTCCAGCACATCTGTACGTTTAGGGGCAGGTTTTTACCAACCTGCAGAGTTGTTCGTGGCACTTGGCAGGTGCTTTGCTGAACTGCTGCTGCTTCTGTGCCCTTGGCTGGGATGTCTGAGCTGCCAGGGATCCCAGACCCAGAGCACATCCCTGGGAGGAGCAGTGCTCTCAGAGCAGCAGACTCTGGATGTGGAGCAGTCACTGGGTGCTCTTGTTTATGAGAATATTGGCTCCCTCTTTCCATTTTTGCTGCATTTCTTCCATTCCTCTCCTACGTACACTGATAGCAATAGCTTTACTCCTTTTTGGACGTGAGCTGGGTTTCTACAGCTGGATTCCTGGGATCGTGATGGCTATCTCTGAACATACACCAGCTTGCATTTGTTAACCTTCAGGGCAGGCTGCCAGGTCTGTCTGTCCGCCCTTGCCAGTAAAGAGAGGGGTAATACTGGGTGAAAGGAGTGTGGCTTCGCAGCAGCTTCTAGGAAATTACTTCTTTTTATGTTGCTGCTATCGCTGTTTTGGGGTAAGTTATTGGTGTTCTTGCAGAATGTGAGAAGCAGGCGGAGCCTCTGGGATTGAAAGCTCTTGTATTGCAGAGAAGTGAAGAAATAGGAAAAAAACTCTTTGCTGTGAGGGTAGAAGGGTCCTGGAACAGAGAGGCTGTAGACTCCCCATCCCTGGAAGTGTTCAAGGCCAGGTTGGATGGGGCTTGGAGCAACCTGGTCTAGTGGAAGGTGTCCCTGCCTATGGCAGAGGGATGGAATGAGATGATCTTTTGGGTTCCTTCCAACCCAACCATTGTATAATTCTATGAAATTTTTCTCTCTCTCTTGTAGAACTCATACATGGTGCTGGCTGGCTTGTCAGATGGACTTGTAGCCGTGTTTTCAGTGTCCCAGGGCCTGCCAGGGGACAGCTGCTCCTACCTGTGCTCCCACACAGCAAACAGGTCCAAATTCAACATCTCCGACGACGACCCGCGGCAGAACCCGTACCCGGTGAGGGCCATGGAGGTCACCAACAGCGGGGCCGAGGTGTGGTACAGCAACGGCCCCGGCGTCCTCGTCATCGACTGCGCCTCCATGGAGATCAGCAGGAGGCTGGAGCCCTTCAGACCTCCCTCCCTCATCACATCCATCGCCTGCAACTCCGAGTGCCACGGCGAGGAGGTGGTGTGGTGTCTGGACGATAAAAGCAACTTCCTGGTCATGTACCACGCCACCACCTACCAGCTCTGCGCACGCTACTTCTGCGGGGACTGCAGCCCCCTCAGAGACATGTTCACAATCCAGCAGCCCTCGGCTGCCATCCCAGCCACAGCCCCCATCAGCCACGGGGCGATGGAGAACAACCCACAGGGGGACATGAGCATCATGTACAGCCCGGACGTGGGCACCCAGATCCTGAACCACCAGGACTCGCTCACAGATTACTGCTCTGTGTCTTCCTACTCCTCCTCGCCTCCCAACAGGGTAACCCGCTGCCCCTCCAGCCTGCCCAGCTCGCCCACGAGCTCTTCCAGTGCACTCTTCTCCACAGATTTTGAGGAGTCTGAGAAATTCCACGAGCTGAAGGCTTCCCTGGATCACGAAGCTTCGCCTGCGGGTGACAACACGGAGCATCTCCAGGCAGTCAAGATTCTTCCCGTAAAAGACCTCATCTGGATCCCCAGGTAAGTGGGTCACTTACCAAAGCAACTTAGTCAAAATCCCTCTTGGGCTGAACATGAGATCAACTCAGGCTAATTCAGCAGCTTTTGCATTCCCAGTATGATTCACTTGGCCAGAAAGTCAAGTTGCCATTAAGAAATTCAGTCCCCAGCACAATAGAATGTGGATTTTCTACGCCTTATGAAAGTATGTAGTGTTGAGCAGAATGGCCACATGGAAGGCCTTGCTGGGTTGGTTTCAGCAGAAGGAGAAGGTCAGACTCCAAGTCATGTTTCCCCAGCTACTCGGGAAACAAAGAGCAGCAGGCAGCCTCCTTGCTTGGACACAGCCCTGGCAAGTCCTGCTGCCTCCTGTGGAGCTGATGGAAACCTCTGGGAAGCTGATTGTGCTTGTCACAGGATCTCTCACTGCCGTGGATTCAGGATGCCCCTGTGGCATCACGGTGCCCCCTGCCCTGCAAGACATCATGTGCAGGTGGGCGTGGAGCAGAGGATGGGTATCCAGCATGGATCTTACTCAGCTGGCAGCATCCCCAGTGCTGAGGATGTGACCTCTCCCTCGTTTCTCTTCTAGGAGAGGAGGGGACATCATCGTTATCGGGCTGGAGAAGGAATCGGGCACCCAGCGGGGCAGGGTGATCGCGGTGCTGAAGGCTGGGGAGCTGGCTCCCTACGGGTGAGGCTGACTGGGCACACCAGTCTCCAGGGGCACAAGGGGACCGTGCAGGCTCTCAGGGCTCTTGGGAGCTTCCTCCTGGCTTCCAGCAGCCTCTGAGGAGTTCCCAGTGGAAGGACAGAGTTGCTGGTTGCACATCCAGGCGTGTGCACGCTCCTAGAGCGGGGCAGACAGCGAGGGGAAGGCACTGTGACTACACCTGGGCTCCAAGAGCCACAGAGACTGAGTACCCGCATAATGACACAGACAGGACTGTGCACAATGTGATAAATTTGGCCTGATCCTGCCTGGTGCTGGCTCCCTTTGCTCCGAGGGCACCTGGCAGAAGGTCGGAGCAGCTTGGCAGACTCAGGCCCCGCGCTCAGAACAAGAGGTGTATTTATGCAGAGCACGCCGCTTGTCTGTGGCTGCATTCACGTGGGTCAGGTTGATGTGCTGGCTCTAAATGAGCACCTTTGTGCTGCGGGCAGTGACAGGCCGGGGGACGGCTCCTGGAGCACAGGGGAGAGCAGTTACATACGTTAATTTAAAACGTTTCATACAGCGAAGGAGAGTCCAAGTAAATAAATAGCTGCTGGAGAGGTGGGAGTGTTCCTGCTGATCACTTAAATACCGGTCTGGGATTGTACTATTTATGTCCAAACAAATGCAGGTTAAGCAGTGCTAAGGATTATAAATGATCGTTTATTACCACCAGGCAAACACAACAGGAGATCAAAGGCTCCTGCCATTCCCTCTACTCTGCACTGAGTATCTTTATCAGTTAGCTGGGAGGAGAGAATTCTCTTTATTGGTCACAGGTACTCTTAGGTTTTGCTTAACCCACAGTGAGTGTGGAATTCAGGCAAAGTGACAGCACATCTCACACCTGTCCTGCCCTGCTGCCTGACTGGACCAGGCACCATGGCCAGTGGCCCTCCCTGTTTTAACAGCAAGATAAAGAGCAGGGTAGTGCCTGCCTGCTTGAAGGGCAGAGCAGAGCAGAGAGGGGAGGGAAGGGAGGAGGCTTTGTAGGGGCAGTTTGTGATAAAAACCAGCTGCCAAGGGCAGTCCTGCAGCCAGTGCTCCCAGCTGGGCACCTTTCTGGGGAAACAGTTTGGGACCAGCCTTCCCCATCTGCTATGGGAGTGGTAGAAGGAGCCAAACAAGGGCTGGACTTCGGTCCCTTGTACCTGGCAAGGGAAAAGTGTCATTGTCTGCCCAGACACCTCCCTCTGAGGTACCTGCAGGGCCTGCTTCAACAGAGACCACAAAGAGAAGCACATACAACACGGAGCACACAGATCTCTGAGTGCTGCCACAGCTGTGCCTGCTGCTCTGGGCTCGGGGCTCAGACTCTGAGCTGACACAGGCAGGCTCCATCCCACTTCCATGCTTTATTCCAGGCTGTGGAAGCCCTTGGCAGCCTGTCAGCTGTGTTATGATGGAGCTGTTCTGAAAATGCCCAGCTGGCAGCAGGAACGAGAGTCTGTGGATTTAGCAAATCAGGAGATTAGCAGCAACTTCAAATGCCACGGCAGACTTAAGCCCCCACCTGCATGTTTAGGCACCTGAATCCCTTTAAAAACCTTTTCCCATGTCACTGAGCTGCTTGGTTTTGATGTGACACAGTTTCTGATCCCTCTCTTTGTTACATTCTCCTTGCTCAAGGATTTGCAGCTTATAAAAAGCTTGTGTAGCTGGAAGGGAAGCTCATGAGCCAGTGCCGGGCTCACAGAGCTGCTCTTCCCCATAATGCCCTTCCCTGTAGTGCCCTTCCCTGTAATGCCCTTCCCTGTAATGCCCTGCCCTATAATGCCCTGCCCTATAATGCCCTGCCCTGCTCTCCTCTCCCTTCCCCAGGACGCTGGTGGACGCAGCTCTCGTAGCAAAGGACACGGTTGTGTGCTGCTTCGAGAACGAAAACATGGAGCGGTGCCTGGCTGTCTGGAGGGGCTGGAGTGCCAGAGACTTTGACATTTTCTACCAGGCCTACGAGGAGCTGGGAAGGCTCGAGACCTGCATGCGCAAGAGAAGGTAGTGCCCGTGGCGCTGGGATCCGAGACTCAGCGGGAAACGGGAGCGTCCTGGACTCGGAGACACGGCCCAGACCAGGGGGATGGGGGGAGTGTGTGTCTGGTTTGCTGCTAGTAAGCACTGTGGGGTTCTCACAGCCCCATCAGGGCTTTTGGGGAATGAAAAAACCGGTGTGAGCAGGGCCGGGACAAGCCTGGGAGCTGGGCTTGCTCTCGGCTCCCCTGCTCCGTCACACGCTCCCCTGCACTAGTTGAGAGCAGAGGCAGACGTGGCTGCAGTTCTGCTCATCCCTCGGTTTCCAGTTTGTTCTTCCCCATTTTGAATTCCTTCCTCACCTTCAGCATGCCCTGGCTGCTGCTGCTGCTTTTGTTGTGTGTGTGTCAGCCAGGAGGGCTCCGGTAGCTCCGCGGGCTCTTCCCTGGGAGCCTGAGCACGTTACAATCCCGGCTGCCTGCTGGCCGACAGCGCGGGCGCTGTGGGCTGACTCACCCTGTTCCCAGGAGGAATGCATCTGCTGGAAGCCCTGCACTGTGGGGCTGCTTCCCACCTCCCTGCAACTCCATCAGAGGCTACTTCAGCTGTAGTCCCTGTGTAGAGACACCCCGGTGTAGGAACCAGCGAGAAGCTGTGGCTGGCCACTGCGTTTTCTGGTTCCTAAAAGCTGCAGTGTTCCTGTGAGGGAGCCCAAAACAACCTGCCGGGAATGCTGCACCAGGAGTGAGCGAGCTGGTTCGTGGCACTGCTGCCTTGTCGATGGAGCTGATGGCAAGCAAAGCCACTGGGTGTGACAGATATTCCTGGTGGAGGAGAAGGGAGCCCCGTGACCAGGAAGGTTTATAAGCTGTCTCTGCTCCACTCCTCTTTCTCTTGGGAAATGCACTCTGGAGCAGCAGGAACACAATAAGCTCAGTTTGCCTGTGTATCTGTGCAGCTTCCGCCCACCACAGCTTGTATTTTATCTTCATTAGTGGCCTGGGATGCTGTATTGGCTCTGAATCCAATTGCACTTAATTATCCCAAGCATGTACAGCAGTGTAAAAAGTGCCCCCAGCTAAGCACCCTGTATAAAGGTGTACAGTTCGAATTTTGGACCTTTCTTTTTCTTTTTTTTTTTATCCCAAGAAACTTGTGTGAGCATCGGCAAGGCTGGCCAAGGCCGAACGGGCAGGTTAACCCTCTGGTTCACATTTCTGTTGCAGGCTGCTAAAATATCCTCCTTCAGAAACAGAATGTATCTTAAAATAAACAGATTCCTCCCCAGGATGACACTGCATTGGTGGTTTTTATTGGAAACCCAACTGGCACTGGGTGTTCGGGGTTTGCAGCGTGATTCAGGTGCTTGTGATGAGCACAGCTGGAATCAGGGCTACGAGTACAGACTGTCCCCGTACCTGGCCTTGCCTGTCGCTGTCACCCTGTGCCTCCCCAGCAGCTCACAGGTATGGCAGCACCAGAATTGCTCTCCCCTGCCAGGACACGCTCTGTGCCTGTTGTCTCAGGGCTGGGGAGGAGGTGACTCAGCCCTTCACTGCTGCTGGCGTTTGAGGCATTGTCACAGCTCACCCCGAGAGCTGATCCTGACTCGGGGGGAGCTGTGAAGGAGCTGTGTCTGTGACAGGGCTCATCGGCTGCACTTCCCTGAAGCTGTCACCTGTCTCCATCCTGCTCCATCACCCAAAGCCTGCAGGTGCCTGCCGTGCATCCCTGTCACCTGAGCTGGGGTTTAACCACCTCACAGTCACCTTCTCCAGGTGCCAGATTGCTTTGACGTGCAGGAACTCTTCCCGTGATACTTGAAGCCCCAACAGGAGCTACAAAGGGGCTCATTCCTTCATTTAGCTTTGCAGGTTTCCTTTGAGGAAACACCTGTGGAACAACCACAGCAGTTCCTCATTGTCCCTCTTGACCACACCACCTTGGGTGCTGTGCTGCTTCCAAAGCCAGTGTGGGGTTGTGCTCCCAGTGCCCATGGGGGCAGCTGGAGCATCTCCCAAGCCTTTGGTGGGCCCTGGCCAAAGCCTGGACACAAAAGGGCCTTCGTTCTGCTGGACACCGTGCTCTGGGGCTGTTACTGCACAGCACCCTTCCTGACACACCGAGACATCCGTGCTCCTTGCCAAGGTGGGTCAGGNATGCTGCAGTGGTGGGTGTGTGCCCCAAAACCTCCTGGGAGCAGGGGGTCGGTTCCCAAAAGCAGCTGAGAGCCAAGAGTGTTGCTACTGGGGAATAAGAACAAAATTCCCCCTCTTCAGCAGACCTGAAACCTCATTAGCACAAGGCTCCATTAAGCGAGCACCGCACATGCTGCAGGAATGACTCCCCAGGGGCAGAAATAAACAGACATTAAAAACAAACTGAAAAAAAACTCCCACCAGTTCAAACAGTTTGCGATTTCAGTGCTCCTTTCCATCTCTCCCACCAGCAAAGCCTGTTCTCCTGATGGCAGGTACAGGTGAGGGGCACCAGGCATCCTGGGGGAAGGGATGGGGTCACAGCCAAAGGCAGGAAAAGCTCCCAGAGCCCGGGAACAAGGGGCAGCACAAGCCCCAGGCGTGGGTCTGGGGGAGCTGCACGTATCACAGTCCTCACTGTTTTATTTCAGCTGCTAAAAATAAGCCCAAGCAGGGCCCTGGCGGGGGGTTATTCCTTCAGCTGGCTGAGGAGAGGCAAGAAAACAGCTTTGGGTTTATTTTGTCAAGGCCAGGTTTCCCCCAGCCCAGCCTGGGAGCACACGGAAGGGGCTCGGCGCTGGGAGGGAAGCGGATGCTCTCAGATGGGATTAACCCCCAGCACCAGCAGTGCGAGGGCAGCGGGTGCCAGGGCTGTTAATTACTCATCAAGGAAGCAGAGAGAGATGAACAGGACCTGCCTGGGATTAACTGAGTCCAAACCCCACCCAGCTTCACTCCCTCACTCAGCCGCCTCCTGAGAGCAGTGAGCCACACACGTCACCCTGGGCTTTTCCCTGCAGTGCGGAGTGGTCCTTTACCTGCTTTGAAAGGAATACATTCAGTTCCCAACTGGATACTGATTCCTATTCCTGGTTTGGGCTGTTTCTTTGCTGGCATCAGTGCAGGGTCAGGCCCCGGGATGAAGAACAACCGTGCTCAATACCAGCATCCCAGTTTGGGGCATGGCCTGAATATTTTTGGGAGGGGAGGCATGATGCAGAGGCAAACCACTGGTTGGATCCCATATCCTAGAACCCATATCCTGGTGCTCACTCAGGACATTTCGGGGCTGACTCCCAAGCCCCCAGCACAAGCCCCCAGCACTGTGGGGGCACAGACCCCACCAGCCTGGGGCTGTCCAAACCCAACCAACCCCTGTGTGTGCAGGAAAACAGGGATTACAGCTAATTCTGCTAGGAAAGGAAAGAAGGGCTGGCTCTGCCTCGTTGCTCATAGTGCCCTGGACAGTGGAGCAGGAATTGTCCTAATTTAATATATTAGAGCAAAACCCCACCCCTTGTGCCCCCAAGACAGGGGGGGGCAGGTGAACATTGGCACACCAGCTGGATGCTCCCCGTCCCACAGAGCACCGAGGGCTCTCAGCTTCAGCGTAAGGAAAAATAAGGTGATTTCTAAGGGTGGTGGGGAAAGGGGGCAGCGCTGGCTGCTTTGTATTCTGCTACCGAAAGGACAGAGGAAATTAGTTTTCTTTAAGCAAACTTTGAAAGGACAGGAAATATCGTGGCTATTTCGGGCTGCCGGCCTGTCCTCGGCTTACCCCAGCTGGGATGGGAGCTGGGTCGGGCTTCAGTGGCTTAACCCAGGTGGAGGAGGGTAAGGATGGGGTTGGGGATGGACATGGGAATGAGGGTGGGCACTGTGATGAAGATTAGGATGAGGATGGGGCCAGGGATGGAGCTGGAGGTGGAAATGAGGAGAAGGATGCGACCAGGAATGGGGTCGGGGTTAAGGATGGTGCCAGGGATTGGGCTGGAGCTGAATTTACCTGGGACAGCTGCTCAGCACTGGGGGAATCACTGCCAAGTGATGCTGGCTGTGGGCAGAAGGCCAGGGCAGGTACCCAACCCACGAGAGGAACATCCACAGCGATTCGGGTTTCCCAGGGCCATTGTGGTCCTACCCCAGCACACAGAACCAGCCCGGCAGAGCCGAGGCTGGCAGAGCCAAGGCTGGCACAGCAAACAGCCTTTACCTGCCCCGTCTCGCAGCCTGTTTGCACTGCAAGTTTGTTTTATCATGGAACCACTTTAAACTGTGCCCCTGTTGGGAGCCCTCTAGGTGAAAAGCAAGTAAAACACGAAGGTGGTGTTATTCTTTTGTCTTCTTTTTTCTAAAAGGTGGAGCAAGACCCTGACAAAATCCTCCTGACACCCCCAGCCAAACAGGGGGGACCCCCAATTTCCAAGAGACTCCAGGCCAGCCTGCTGGAAATGTTGGAGCTGATTCAGGTCAATTAAAGCTGAGGTTTTTATTGACTTAAAGTGTGAAAGTAAACACAGCCAGCCCAGTATTTGCGCTGTTATTTTTTTGATGTTAATTTAATTTTTTTCACTCCACTCATAAAAGTGATTTAGAAGGTGGTAGAGATTCCTGGGCTGGAGGAGACCTGGGAGATGGTTCTGGAGCTTGGGAAGGACGTGGACACGTTTCTTACACCTGGGAAAGTGTCAGCAGCAGTTCGGACGTGAGGCATAAAAGTGCTTCTGGCAGCAGCAGCCAGGTAAAATCCAGGAAAATAGCTGGAAAGGATTCCTCATGGGATGCACTGCCTTGGCTGGGGAGCCCAGGTCGTGTCCAAGGCTGCCTAAGCCCAGGGAGGAGGTGGCTTTTGAGCTCCAACTGGGACCAAACCCCCTGAATTTGCTCTGGTCAGCACAACTCCTCACATTGGCAGAGTCCACTGGGTACAAAAACATTAATTAAAACAGGTCCCACGGGGGCAGTGTCCCACCAGCCCAGGGATCACCAAGGCCAGAGCAGAGGAGGAGCCTGGTGGGGCCTGGACCTTCTCCCCATTTTTAATTCCTCTGCAAGATTTCCTTTCCAAAAAGCTCCCTCCCGACTGCGGCTGGCCGTGCAAGCCGAGTATTTTTAGCAAGTATTCATGCCAAACGGCTCAGGATGATAATTTGCAATGTAAAGTTAGAGGCTTCCACAAAAACTCAGAGTAAGCAGATTTGGGTCAGCGGGACTTTGTGCTGATTTTGCTGAAAGGAACCATCCAGCCAGGTCCAGGGGAGCTACGTGGGGCTGGTCACTGAATTTTACGGGTAATAAACCCCCACTGTGCCTAAAGGACCAAAACTTGAAATCCTTCCACGGACTGTGACTCTGCAAAGTTACAGATAAATGTTTCACGTGTAAATAGTCACATCCAACATGCCTGTGGCAGAAGTACCTGCTGCCTTTCTGGACTCACATTTTCCCCATCTCCCTTTGCCTCTTTTTGCCATCACTGATCCTCCAGCAGGAGGGAAAAGCTTTTAGAAAACAGAGTTTATAAATCCAGCTCCCCACCCAGGGGTGACCAGAGAACGTGAAGGGTTTAACCCCACGTGCCCAGGGGTTCCAAAGCTCTGCTTGGGTGGGACTTTTACTGCTGTGAGGATGCCCATGGCCAACACAGCATCCAACCCAGGTTACCTGCACCAGAATAACGAGGGGAAGAAGTGTCTCGCATTTTTAATTGTTTTAATAAAGAAGAGAAGCATCTCCATAGATGGGACATGAGTGGGCACCACGTCCTTCCTTTTCAGGATGACACCATCTCATTTTCTCACACCTCAGTGGCCCGGAGGAAAACCCTCCATGATTTTCCAGCCTCCTTGGCATGAAGGAAACTTCTGTCCGAACCAAACAACTGGAGTGAACTCAGGATGAAATGTTCCAGCCCCAGAAGGGATATTTTTCAAGGCTGGGTTAGAACCTACCAGCTGATGGTTTCCACCTGTGTCCAGTTCTTTACAACTGGGGCAGCAAATGCCACTTATTTTAGTATAAAATCGGGTTTATGTGTTTAGACTTTGCCATAAAGGGTTATAATTAAAATTTAACTTTAAAATGGATTACTTTTAAGCTGCAAGTCCATAAAATACGTGATCAATTGTGATGCTGGGCTTCAACAGCTGCCTGCAAGCTTGGTGCAAAACTCACTTTTAATAGAGATTTGGTAACAGAATTAGAACTGCAGCAACTGAGAAAAAAACCCCAATACCAGATGGGTGCTATTCACAAAATGGCTTTTTCCAGTTACATACATTCTGTTTTTACCAGCTGTTATGGGCTAAAAAAAGTCCTCCATAATCATAAATGTTAATAAATACAGTACAAGTACAGGGTACTTTTCTCCTGCCATTTTGGTGCCGTTCTTTGGGGTTCATATTCTTCAAGATCTTTTCTGTACCACAAAACCAAGTTGCTTTTTTTTTTTTTCTCCTTTCCCTTGTGTGAAGAAACACCTCACACCAGCAGTCCCTAAGATTCTTCCTTCGGGACTTAATTTTGTCCTTACACCAATACTGAACACACCAGTACTGAACAGCTCCTAGAATCTATTAAAAATTAAGTGCTCAACCCTCTCAATAATTATTTTTACTGTGTTTTGAATGCACAAAACACTAGGGCACCATTCAGCCTTGTCACTGTATGCATTTGAAATGTATACTTATCGGTATTTTCAGGCAGCAGAAGCACTTTTAACATTTTCATGAGGAAAAAGTCGAAACCAGGGAATGGCACAGCTCACCAGCACCAGAGCCTGATGGATGGGTTTGTTCTCCCTTCCCTCAGAGCCAAGGTGTAAGCACTGAGCTCATCCCAAAACACAACACACAGGTCAAAACCCTTTGGAACAGGGAGATCCTTTTACCTGGACTTACTTCCCAAAGTGTGTTACTCTGTGCCTGTGCTGGGTGGAACGATACGGACTGACGACGTGAGCAGCTCCGATTGCAAATAAAAAAATCTTTATTGCATCTTAGAAGCAAGTCTTAAAAAAAAAAAAAAAAAAAAAAAAAAAAAAGGAAGGAAGGAGAGAAAAAAAAAAGAGGGAAGGAAAAGAAAATTTTTTCCATGCACCTACATCCTTGGGACTGTCACCAGAAAATGATGAACATTGTAAGACACAGACTCTATGCTAGTTGCAGTTCATACTCCATACACGTGTAAACAATGGTTATTTCTTCTACTGGAATAGCAATTGCTCCGTGAGATCCCTTCAAACACGGCAACAACCACCTAAGCTTCAGGTTTTCTCCACTCCTTCACTCGCCTCCACTTCCCAAAGAGTAGGCGAAGTGGAACTGAGGGCAATGAGATGAAATGGGGCTGGAGGATACGATAGAAAAATATATTGTTCGCTGGTTTTTACTTTTTGTTTCTGCTGAGCAGGATATTTACAGGTTTGTAGGTCCCAAGAGATCATCTGCTTCAATGACAATGTCCATTCACTGTCCAAGTCTCAGTGTACAGGGTTCCCTATCTGGCTTTAAGGCACTTTATTTTGTGTATTTTCTCTTACCTTGCTAGGTGTTAACTCATAGGGATCACACTTTCCTTGCAGGCAGCCTCCTCATCCCCAGTTCCTCTTAGAATACCAAAAAAATTCCTAAACTCACTGAAGTCATTCCAAAAATGTTAAAGAAATTTGGAGGGAAAAAGATCCATGAAAAAATATTTTAGAAAGTAATCTTTGGAGATCATTTACTGTAAGTATGATGTACACTACCTTATCAGTGAGAAGATGCAATACATTCCTAATATATATATATATATTTACACACACATATATATATATATAAAATATTAAAATGACTAACAGATATTCAAGGAAAGGTCAAGAACCTAAAACAATGGATATTAAATAAATTAACGGTCTAGCAGATACGGAAAAAAAAAAAAAAATAAAAAAAATCCCAAAACAAAACTAGTAATCAAATGTAATAATCGTTCCCATTAACATCACGTGACCGACTGAACGAAATCGACGCGATGGGGCGCGGGATGCTCGGTGCAGAGGAGCTCTCCAAGTCCTCCCCTCAGGGATCTTGGATTGTTCGTCGTGTGCTGTCGTTCGGCTGCGAGAGATTCCCACTTCCCAGCCCCGTCCCCTCGCTCACCGCTTCCCGGCCGCATCGCTCAGCCCTCGGACGGCGGCCGAGGGCCATACACAGAACCCACCACGCGTTCCCCGAACATTCCGTCCGTTTAGGGACCGAATATCGGACGCGACAATTTCTACAAGGACTGATCGGACTGCGGCTTGTGCTTCCTTCCTTCCTTCCCTCGCCTGCCCAAAATACGTGGAAGAGTATTTTTAAACTGAAATAATCAGCTATTGGGGGGGGTGAAAAAAAAAAACCAAACCCTCCTGCGATTGCCACCCTTCTCATCGCCACAGCGACTCGGATTTTCTAACGCAATTTGAAAATTAATGGCTAATCCTGAATCAAAGGAGCAGAATCTTTGCACGGCACCAGTCACACCAAAAACATTTAGACACAGCGTTTTGTCACTTGGCTTTGCACGCTCAGGTCCACATTTACAGAATCCCAGCCATGAAAACGGCAACGGAAACGGTAGGAAACAATCTTTTGTTCATAAGGAAATTCTAATTCAAGTCAGATTTCCGCTGATCAGATAACTCTCAAACAACTATTTTTTTCTTTTTTTCTGTTTGAAGGCAAATACTGATCACAGTTTTGTTCAAAACCAAAAACACAACAACAAAAAAACCCAAGGGCCTTGTTCTTCTCAAAACGAGCGCTTTGTAAGAAAACAACGATGATTTCTAAAATATATCCTGTGTGGTCTTTTAAAAGTGAATTATCAAAAAACATTTTCCCAAAAATAAATTAGATAATTAAAAAAAAAGTCTTTTCCAGCATAGCTGGACATTAGGCTGTCCTCACTGAGCCATTAGTATTGCTGCTTTTCCCAAAATTTGGGTTGTTTTTTCAAACCATATTTCAGCCAGCTGTTGTGTGGACCCATAAGTTGAAGCTTTGGACCCCAAGCACATTTTATATTGTTTTGGATCAAGATTAGGGTCACAAAAAACAGGGTGATGCACATGGACTACTCCAATTTCTTGGCTTCGGAAAGTTTTTAAGCCAGCTTGAATGACTTTGTTAAATAGATCTACGTCTTCAAGGCCCCAGCCTTGGATGGAGACATCAAAGCCACCCGCTCGAAGAAGGTCACCTTTGTAAATACAGGTGATACCAAAGCCATAGTTCCTCCAGAAACCTGTTTTCTGAGTGAAGGCAAAATGATTGTCACTAGGAACCTTTCCACTATAAACAATCTTTGGATCATACTGGCTAAAAATGATGGGAAAATATACTTGCTGACCCAAAACCGTATTGGCTCTACACCGCTGGAGGAATTCTGTGGTAAACACTAAGTCAACATCACAGAAGAAAAGTAAAGACTCGTTCTGGAACTGAGAAGATCCAACTTCCAGAGCCAGTGCCCTCGAGAACTCCCCCGACACCGGCAGAACCTGCATGTCAGCCTTGGGGTATTTGGAGCGGTAATCTCTCATCAGCTCGATCTGCTTCGCTTTGTCAGGGTTGGAGTTGGAATTGAAAAGCAGGACAACCAGCTTGACGTTCTGGTTCGGAATGAGGCACGTCTTTTCAAAATTCCCCATGAACCTTGCAAACATGTCGAAACGTCCGGAAAGAGGGATCAGGATGTTGATCTTCTTGTCTTTGAGCTCCTTCCTTTCTGCTTTGGACCTGCTGAGCTCGAAGGGAACAAACATCTTCAGCGAGTTGGAGAGGAAGGACAAGGACCCAGAATCCTGGTTGATTTTGCTGGCCAGCTCTTTGGCGTCCATCTCTTCGTGCTCCATGAACTGGATCTTGCTGAAGGTCTGCTGCAGGTACGCGTGCCTCCGCACAGGGACCGTCATCTTCTTCCCCTTGTGCTTGTTGTAGAGAAGCAGCAGGTCCAGCACGTACTCTGCTCCGTACATGGGGTTCACCCTGCGGTATCCATACTGTATCTCCTTGAAATCGATGATCCTCCCCCGGGTCTTGGCGTTGGCGTTGATCATTTCCATGACCTGCATCACGATGTCATCCAACGCCTCGCGCTGGGACGAGTCCATCCCTCTCCGAGGCGGCTGCCCGTCGGCGCCCGAATACAAATATTTTCCCGTAAGAAACTCCCACTCCAGTATCTCCTCCCGGTGGCGGGGCTGGAACCGCATGAAGGAGGGCGGCATCCCCAGCTGCAGGTCCTCCTTGTGGATCTCGGTGTTGCTGTACTTGCTCATGAGCACGATCTCGCGGTGCAGCTGCACGGTGCGGTGGCGCAGCTCCGCGATCTTGCGGCTCAGCATGTAGCTGTGCAGCCGGTACTGGTACGGGGGGTTCTTGTTGGGGTGCAGCGTTATGGCTCGGTGTATTTTGCTGTTCCTCAGGTCTCGGATGTAGCCTTTCTTGTTCTTCTCGTAGTTCTCGTAGAACAGCTGCTGCATGTAGGAGAGAGAGAGAGAGAGAGAGAGGGAGAGAAGTCAGAGTCTCGGCAGTGCTGACCCTGTGAAAGTTTGCCCACGCAACCCCGCTGGGAGAGAATTCCCCCTCGCTCGCAGGGCCAGAAGGCTTCCTGAATAAGCTGTTCTTGGGTTTAGGCACAGGTTGTAGCAATACCAGCTGCTATTCAAGGAAATTAAGAGGATTATTCATTGTAAACTGGTGAAAGAAACATCTATCATGGATGTGGGATTACTACAGTCCATTCTAGAGATATCACCGGCGGCCAAACAATTCTGCAGTAAGTCGATTGTAAGCTCATTTCTTCACAACAACACACCATCACCACGAAAATAACACCGTGAAGTGTTCACTACAAAGCTCTTATTATTCATCTGTTTCCCATTGTTTTAATATTAATAATAAAGAACGATAAAAAGGTACGCCACGTACATACTAAGCAAATCTGACAATACCTTTTCCATTATATCCAAATGCCATTTGAGCATTAAAAATCCAGGTTTGGGCATTAAAAATCCGGGTTTGGGCATTAAAAATCCAGGTTTAGGCATTAAAAATCCAGGTTTAGACATTTAAAATGCAGGTTGCTGAATGTTTCAGTCAAGATGCCAAATATGCTACCTCGAGTGCTGCAATGCAAAGCTACAGCTGTCATTTTAAAATGTCAGTGGACAGTAAAGTGCACCTGAGATTCCTACAGTTCCAGAAGTCTGGTAACACAGGATGCATGTGTACACCAGAATAAAAGCTTCCTTAATGTGGCATTTGCTATTTCAAAACAAGAAGATAGTGAGCTGAGATTAGATTCACAAGTCTTAGGAAAGCAGACAAACCAGCCTTACAGTCCTCAGCAGTGCAGGCAGTAGCTGCTATCGCAAAAGACAAACCAGGATGGTAATGTGGAAAATAAACTGATAAAAAAACCTTGAAGCCAAAGGTATATACCAGCTTAGATAAGGAAATTTAAAAGGACCATGGGCAGATTCTAGGTCACAGCACAAACGCCATCAACCTGCCAGAGCTGACACAGCACCTTCATTCAATTTGGGATCCAATCTCTGTTACTGGCAGTGGAACCTGCCACAGGTAACACAGTCAATAAAACTTGTGTAAAAGGGCTGTACAGGTCAGCAAAGAGCCAAACGCAAAAAAAGAACCAGGGAGAATGGCTCAAATATGATGGCAATTAGAGCAGTAAAAGGAAAATCGCCAGCACAGAAACCTTCCCTTTACCAGCTGCTCAGAGCCAGCACAAGTCCCGTTTTATCAGGCCTTCGGCTGCATTTTTCCCATTATTGTGGGCAGACACTGAATCTCAGGGATAAATTTACACTTAGATTTAATTGCTGCTATCTTAACAAGCTGGCTGCGTGCACGCTGAAACCTGACATTCGGCATATCGCCGCCGACAGCACGGAGCAAGCTGAGCCTGCTGGGAGCAGGGATTTCAATCTGAGCAAATGTAAATCACTGCAAAGGAGGGAGGGAGGGATTTCAGCCGGACTGAGAAAGAAAGGACATTTATTTCGTGGGTCACCACCAGCCCTCCACCCCCTTTCTCCTTCAAGTTCACCTTCTTCCCGCTCTCCCCAAGCGATCCCTGCTGCGTGCACGCTGTCTGGGAGCAATCCAGACCAGAGGATGGATGGATCTGCACGCAGCAACGCAGCCAAAGGAGAACATCTTGGCCATGGCCCCTTGGCAGGCCTCAGATGAGCTGCCTGTCGAGATGTATAATATCCCTTTAGAAGTCATGCAAGATTTAAAAGAGCGCTACGGGCAGAGGTTAGCTGGTCTAATCCCACGTCCAGCAGAGTTATCCAAACTGAATGAACCTCATGCTTTCCCAAGAAACACGTTTTTTCCACTCACCCAAAAGACTGCTCTTCATTTGTATCCCTGTATTGTTTCCTCTACTAACAACACTTTATTTTTTGGTCACTTTGAACCTCGCTGTTGCTGTGAAGGGCTCTAGGAGACCTCAAATCACACTCACTTAGGGTCAGTCCTGTGAGCAGAATTTATTACAGTGGAGAGCTCTCACAGGAAGAACAGGATCAGTCCAACACTGCAGGACCCACTTATTTTACTGACAACACTGATCTATCCTCTAACACTATGTATATGTAGAACTAGAAGTATTAAATGTATATGGTAACCAATTTCACTGACATTTTAACTACAGGCAGAGGCTTTTCCAGGAGTACCGTGACATTAGATAGAAATTCTTAAATCACATCATTAGGCCACCATTATTTAAAGGAAAACTGACAATAGGATTTAATTTCAAGTCTTGTTCTGAATTTATAAGACAACAAAATCAAGACCACGCAGCCTGAATGCATTTACTCCAAAATTGCTACCTAGGGCATTCTGCAGAGGAAACCATGAGAAGCAGAAAGGCTTTCAGATTACACAACAAAGTTTTAATAGAATACCGATGGGCAGGAAAATGTTATGAAACTTCCCAATGGAAGTAAAGATAGGAAACCCTAGCAAATAGCACAAATTAAAATTAAGAAGCATATTTTAAAGCTCTGGCTTGCCACTCAAGAGTAACCTCTTAGGTAAACTGGTTAACTTCTAATAGTCCTTCTTGCCCCTTCCCAAAACTAGCTTGCTTCGAAAACTGAGCTGAAAACAAAACATATCTCAGAGCAAGACTTTACTGGGGCTTCAACACAAAGCTATTTACAACTGAAACATCTATTAACAGCCACCTTGCTCCAGCCAAAAAGGCGACAACTGCCCGAGCCCTGCGCTCCGGCCAACCCTGCGGCGCAGCTAATGAGAAGCACCGCAGTAGCCAGGCTTTTATATAATCCTATTTTTCAGGAGAATGCCTTGCAAGGCTGGCACGTTCAATGTTTTTCCTATGAAGTCTCCCCCTCTGCTACTCCAGCGTCCCCCCTGTCCCCTGGCACTCAGCAGGCTGCAGCAGGCACGGGGTGTGCCAGCACCCCGCAGCTCCGACCCAAGGTACCCAAGGAAGGGGACTGGAAGGGGTTAATCAACTCCCTACAGAGAGTACAAGGAGTTACAAACTATTTCTTCACAGTGACACCAAGTGCTCTGCACAAAGTCCAAATGGCCAGTGGCCAACGGGGCAATTTAACCCTTCCCGGGCCGAGGCGCCGGCAGCCACTTGACCCAGCAGCACAGAAGGGCTGCGAGGCCCGAGGGCTTTGCCCCAGAAACCAGCCCCACGTGGATTGTGTTTGCTCAGCCACATCTACAGACCTGAAGGAAATGAGCAGTTCCCTCCGCACCGTCTGACAGCTCCACCAGCACCGATTTGCTCAAATCATTAAGGCTCCCCAGCACTGGGTTCGATCGCTAACAAGGGCAATGCCCAACCATCACAAATCACTGCTAACGTAATTTCTTACCATATTTGGGTCCAAAACACTATGCTAAATATTACCAATTAGCACACGCTGGCTTTCGACTCCACGCAACACTGGAAAGCCATAAGGAAGACACAAAATCATAATTAACTCTTGTGTACCTCATCAACAGGTGGGTGGAAGAAGGCCATAGAGAAAGGAGTACATAGAGAAAGTGATTTATTTGCTCCTCCCAGTCACTAAACACACACGTGGGGAGGGACACAAGCCCAGGACGTGCACATCTCCCACAGACATTACGTGCAAACTTCCCCATGCCTGTCACCAGAGCCTTGAGAGCTGAACTCTTGCAAACTCTTCTTTTAGTGAAACAGGTTTCTCTATGATTCTTTTTTTTAAAAAAGAACCTTTCATGGATATTAATTTTGCAATGATTGTATTCTAAGCATGCTTTATTCTAGTGCAGAGCACTGAGAGCGTAGGGATACAAAGAAGAGCTACTCTTTATTGACCACTATTTACTCTAGACCTGTTGAAGCCTTAAAAACCCTAATGTTCCCCAAACCATTAGAGACTGAATGTTTAAACTGTGGTACAGCTGTTGTGGGCACTGCTGGCTCATGTCCAAAAGACCAACTGAAAGGAGAGAGTGTTACGTTCTTCGTTTTAAATGAAGAAGTCTTTTGCAGGCCAAAAAAAAGTGTACTGGAGAAAATGGACTTTAAAAATAAGACCAGTTTATGCAGAAACTGGCCCGCAGCCACGGATTAGCCCCCGAGGGCTTTCTCTCACAGCTCCAGATTGTGCTACCAGAGCCCAGAAAACACAGCCCCACAAGTCTCATGAAAAGCAATCACGGACAAGACATGTAGGGCAGGTTTCAAAATGCCCAAGATGGGCTTTAAATACAAAGCCCAGCTAATTAAAAGCCCGAATGATGGTTAATGTCACCCAGCTCTGAGCACCTCCGTCAGGAGGAGATGAGGATGTGGGTCCCAGTGTGGAGCTGTTCTCCTGTGGGAGGCAACTGGGACAGCCCCTGCCCTGCCCCTCAGCTCTGCAGCCAAACCCAGGCAGGATGCTCACGTCCATCTCCTCCTTCCAGAGATGTGCCACAGCTGGGGCAAGGGGGCAGCTCCTGTTGGCTGGTTGAAGTGAAATGAAAGACTTTCTGCTCCCACATCCCAAGGAACTGCATGAAGTAACTGTAGCTGCACTAGCACGATTTTGCCACTTTGCAGTGATTAACCACAACAGATCTCCACTTTTCTGGTTTTTACATCACCAATATAGCTCGATCGATGAAACATTTTGCCAAGGGAAAGGAGCAGTGGGGATTTGTTTACTGCTGACTTCCCTCTGCTGGAGGGAAAGACTGTAGGGACCTCCTGGATACAATTCTGTGTATTCAGGGTTCTTTCTGTTCAAATCCTGATGCTTTATATCCCACGGCTAAACACTGACATGAGCGAAGCCACTCCTTCAGACAGAGTTATTATGGTGGAGACAAACACGGGGAAGTAATGGATAAACACTCATTTCCAGTGAACTTGGCCACTCGTTCATGGCTTTAACCTCCCCAGTTGCCACTACAGGAAAGGATGCAGGAAACACCACTCGGCACTGGGAGATCAGACTTCCCTCTCAGCTGGCAAGTGAAGCCCTGAGCTCTGGAGCACGATTAAATGATGTGATTCTTCAGACAAGTTACTTTTCACACAAATTTCATCATGTACTGCTGGTTCACGTTTGCTTTGTTTCATAAAGACAGGTGAGAAAATCATCCTGAGCAGTCAGTACTCAAAATTTCCATGGCTGGGGTAGCAGAGGCAGATCCAGCTGTTACCTCTGGGTGCAGTAAGCCCAGGCATGCTCTGAAGCAAGAAGTTTATTTTGTACAACACAAATGCCTCTTCTTATATGAGCCTAAGTGAAACAGTGCTGGTCTCACTCGAGAGCCTCGCAGTGCCTTCTGCATTGCTGTCCTCTCCAAAGTATCCCAGAAAGGAAGCCAAGTACTAAGGCAAGTTTCAAGCACAGCAAACTCAAGGTCATTGAATTCCCAAGGAATCTGTGAATTAGGAGAGTTACTGCTCGAGTTCAAGCTTTTGTGAACCATACCAAGTAGCTGTTTAATTAAACAACTGTTTTTCTCCCAATCCTTTCTTGTTTAAGCAAGTAGAAGAGCTTAAAAATTACTTATTCATTTACAGTTTCTCAAACCAAGTAGCCTTTAAAGTATTTCCAGCTTGGCAAAGGAAAGAAGAAAAGCTGCAAAAATGAATGGGTCTTCAAAACTGGCATCGTGTACCTCACCTCTGACCCCGAGCTCGACGATCTCATTACCCAAAACCTACACGTGGGAGCAGTCCAAGGCACTTGGGAACTGAGATCCTGCAGCTAGGAAGCAGAGAACTTCCCTCCTCCTGGCCCTGCATTAAACTGAGCTTCATCCTCCTGGTCTAAATGAGAATACAGAAACCAGATAGAACAGAACGTGCCATCTTAGGATATTTAGATTTAACTGTGCAAACCTTAGGAGAGCTGGATGTGATTGCGAGGTTTTCATCCAAAAGGTTCTGATTTGACAGAAACAAAAATAAATAAAATACCACTAAACATTAACAAATGTTCTATGCTACAGCTATTGAAGAAGCAGAACATCGTAGGTACAAAGGACTAATTGTCACTGGGATTGCCTGAGAAAGTCTAATCAAAAGTTGCTTCTAGCATAATTTCCAAATTACGAGTCCTGGTGTGCAAACTGCTGCTCTTCACAAGGCTCGCCCTTGCTCAAGTCAAGGCTCTGACCCATGGGGCAAATGATTCAGCTCTCCCTCTCCAGCCTCTGTCCCAGATCCAAACAAAACCAGGGATACAGTGACTCGCTGCTGATTGCTCATTTAAAGACCAGACCCAGGGATGATGCCAAATTACTTGCCCACAGAATCTACTGCATCTCAGCATTTCTTTTCCTTGTTGTCAACTCCACACTTTTACTCCACAGTACAGACAGAGCACAAGAAAACTTGTTTTTCATTATGAATTTCAACAGGCCCATGAAAGACAGAGCCGCAGCCTTGGAAGCCTGTATCTGCTCTTTCTCATGCAAAGTGTTAAGATTCCAGAGGAGCAGCACGTGACCCTTGGAGGGGAGTTTCTTGGAGACGATGAGCAGAAAGCTTCTGACACCCTGGCCAATATTTTTTTGGATGCTAAAAACAGAGTTAGAGGGATGCAGCCTCCTCTGAACACAGACTACAAAAGAGAAGACCTCTTCTGGACTGCTGTGTGATTTTCCACCATGTGTTTTCAAGAAGCAGTAATGTAATCATTTAGAAATACTTTTGTTCATGGAATTCAAAGATTCCTATTTGGGAGCTAGTTTCCACATCCAGTGTATTTGTAGGAGTTGCGAGCCATGATGGATGATGAGTCTTTTTGGTCCACTTGGCCAGGCTACCAAAAGCTGCTGCTTACAGGGGGGTGCAGAAAAAACCCCCTGCTTGGAGAAATTTCAGCTGCAGCCCAGGCAGCCACCCACTATCTCAGCATCAGTCCAACACCAGAAATCCAAGCTAGAGCAGCACAGATTGGATGGGGACAGCAGTGATCCTGCATCACACACCACCTCAGGTCTCCAGATCTCTGCCAGCACCAGATTCTGCAAGAAGCCCTGGGGAAGGATTGGCTCCAGTGGGTCTGTGTGCAGGATCCCTCACGGTCAGTCTTGCCCCTGAGTGCCCACCAGCACAGCTTTCTGTTGCTGCAGGATGTTTCAGGAACCTCCACCCCTGAGCAGGCACAGGGAGCCCTACACAGAGACAATGTCACAGCAACAGCACTGAAGGACAGGGCTGGGGCAGTCACATCAGCACAAAGCTCTGAATCTCTCTCGAGCCTTCGCAGGAGATTACTGTGGATTTAATTAGGCAAAGATTCAGCCTCACAATAACGACTGCTGCAGCCCTTCCCTGCATGTAAAAAGGTGGGGGTGTATTTTAAAAAACAGATTAATTTGCAAGACATTCATCACTGCCAGCTTAAGCAGAACCATTTTGGATGAGGAGGGCCACAGCCCCTTTTTCATGGCAACAGACAACGCTTGCTGTTTCTGATCCCTTGAGAAGATTTGTGTCAGGAACACACCTCTTGGAAAGAGGCAAGAAGGGAGATGGGAATGCTGAATTAAATCCCCAAGACAAGGCCAACTGCTCAACTGCCTGTGTCAAAGCTGCAGCCCCTCAGACCTGCAGTGCCAGAACAGCCTCAAAGTGAGAGAGCATCTTCCATAACTTCATTTATAAATCCATCTGTGTTATGCTTTCCTAACAACTGATGCTAAAATCACTTCTCTGCCAGCCACATCAGTATCAGCTGATGAAAACTGACAGGAAACTGGGAATATATAACATTTCTAATTCCTCTGCTGGTGAACTCTCCTCCCAGATGCCACAACAGCCACTCCATGGGTGCTGCTGCGCTGTGCCTCTGCCAGGCAAGCAGCTGGAAGAAGGGATGTCGTTCAGGAGGCACTCTTGAAACCTTCAGCCCCTTCCAAATTGCTGATGGCCTGTTCCTAGGAGGTGGCAGCTGCACACCACTTCATGCTGGTGGGGTTATCTGAAACACAGAACCAGTCAGCTTTCAAGTAACATGCTGAGAGGGCTCACTCTGTCCACTCGCGTCGCACCGGTGTCGCCTGGTTTGCAACAGCACGAAGGACGAGGTGACGGTGAATCACTGCGTTAACTGCATGGCACAGCCACCTCTCTTCCAGGCTTGGATTTCAACGAGTGCTCCAACACGGTGCTCTCTAGCTGCTTTTTCCAGGGTCATGCTGAGATATCCGTGGTTGGCCGCTGCTGAAGGCTGGTCTGCTCCAAGCGGGGCGGGAGCTGGCAGCATGAGGCAGTGCTGGGTTTCCTGCTCAGGTCTGCTGTCAGCAGTAATCACAGTCACAGAAATCACAGAATATTACGAGTTGGAAGGGACCCAGAGGGATCACTGAGTCCAACTCTTAAGTGAATGGCCCATACTGGGATGAAAACCACAGTCTTGGTGTTAGTAGCATCATGCTCAACCAGCTGAGCTCATCTCAGCACACCCCTCCATGGCATCCCGCAATGAAGCAGGAACTCGCTTAAATTAAGCTGCATTTAAAAGAACATCTCCTTTTACTCCTGTTGGTAGACAACTAGAACAAGCTATGGAGTTCCTTACAGACCCCCACAGAACCGGTGCCCAGCACAGACACAAACATCTGTGACGCAGGCAGAGCGTTTCACTCCTCTTTCACTCGCCTGCGAGCTCAGAGCGGTTCTTCATCTTCAATCTGGTTTTTCAGCCAGAGCCACCATTTCTGGAGCTGGTTTGAAGGCTGCTTACAAGGGCCTGGACTCAATCACCAGCTTGTTTCACACGGGGAGCAGCGCAGGGTGACAGCTTCGAGGGCTCACCAAAGCTGCACTACATTGTTCTCAAGCGTCTATATGAAACACATGCACTTTTTTTTTTTTGCCCAAAGAATTGTTCAGCAATTGCTCAGAGGAGGGGAGGAAAATAAAGTCACAAACCCTTGTTTTATGTGGAGAAGCCACATGTTTCAGTCAGCCCACAAGGATCCACAGCTGAGCCCTGGCCTGGGGACAGCAGAGCTTTAGAAGGCTGTGATGGTAACAAGCACCGTGCAGTAACGCCGCTGCTGTAGACAGAATTTCCACAGTGAGATGATGACTGCACAAGGGTTTTTCTCTAGTGCTTGCACCATTACCCTGCACGACTTAAAGCCTTCCTGCTCTTCTGTGCACAGTTTAAAAAGCAAAGTCTGCCCTTTGTCTCATCACTGGAAAACGTATGTACATCACCCAGAGTAGACGTGGCACTGCCAAAACCATTCCATGACAAGGTCTCTGCCTCAAACAGTTCAGCCATCTAAAATAAGGGCAATACACAGCAGTTTGGTTATAAAAGATACAGCTCCTTGATCAATAGGGGATCAGCAGAAGAGGTTTGCCCATTCAGACAGCTGATAAATCTCTCAAGAATCTGCCTTTCATGCCCTGTAACCCAAAAGCACCATAAATTGTGCATTAATAGCTCTAACTACAAAGGTCACCTATTTTTATTGCTTGCTTTGCTGAAGCACAAGGGATAATATATTTAAAATAAGTAACTTTTTAGGAGAAAGCAGTGATTTACTAATTACTCATTTAGATAGGGTTGGCAGGGTGGGTGCAGATTCAACATCCTGGGAAAAAAAATGGTGAAAGAAGGGAAAAGGAGTGAGAGAAGGGAAAAGGTTATGAAAGAAAGGAAAAGCACTGCTGCACATGCACAGGTCTGGGACCAACCCATTCCTCTGCAGTTCCACATATGCTCAGAACTAGAAGGAAGGCAACATCTTTCTAGGCAGCCACAGTTTTTATTGTCCTCCTGTCAGCGGAACAACTTTCTCATTATTAAAATGAGCTGTCAGGCAGACTGGCATTTCCCTCCTCGCCGTGTCCAAGTTAGCCCGTTCGTTCAAATATGGTTAAAGATTTCACATAGTGTTGCTGGCTAACTGTATATGGTCTGAGGTTTTCTGGAAGTTTGCTGTCTGGCACAGCTTGGACAAGGAACAAGCAGCATTACTCTGCAGCACTCTGTAACCAAGTGCCTCTTGCATTACACACGGTCTGTCAGAGCCAGGGGTTCACCTCCACGTGGGTGTTTAAGCCTCGCTGATGTTCACCATCCATCATCCAGCTCTGACAAAAAGAATATTCAACTGCTCCTTTTGTAATGCTCTAAATTAAAACAGGAGATGTGGATGCTGATAAATGCAATTATGCCGAATGTAAATGCCTTAGAAATGGAAAGGAAAAAAAAAACACTGTCTCAAATACTCCCCAGCCTGGGGAAGGATTTGTTACTCACACAACACAAGTGAGCTCTCTTTTGGATAACAGCCACACATACAAAGAGTTTTTGAGTCCCTTTCTAGGGTTTTCTTTGCTTCCAACCTGGAGCACACTTTGTTCTGCTGGCTGCACCCAAGCTGCCACAGGTGCAGTTTTGGTAGAGCAGACCTGGCTCCAAAACTTGTGCCCATTACCTGCAGCCACTGTGGCTTGGTCCCTCCATCCCTCCAGCCGCCAGCCTGCAGCCTACAAGCCTCAGCTTGCACCCAGCTGGTGTTTCCTTCCCCTCTTCCTTGGCCACTGCAGCCTTTCTAGATTTGGAAACCAGGCAGCTTGGAGGAATCTACCATTTTCATTAGTGACTTTCCCACATTCCATGGACATTTTTCTACTCATCTGGGAGACAGGGGCAACAGGAGATCTCCTGGGTGGGTTTGCCTGTTGGGTCAAGGTCCTGCTGCTTCAAGCAACCTCATGTGTGCTCAACAGACAAAGGCAGGGAGAGAGAAAAAGCCATTGCTGAGAATGCAGAAGGAGCTTTAGCCAATAGATGGAGAAGGCCAGTGGAGTTTGCAGCTTCCTTCAGCAGACAGCAATGCCTTGTCTTCTTATGACCCATTTTTAGTTGCTGATCGAGGACATTTCAGGGATTTGACTCATGAATAGCAAATGACTTGTGCTGGGTTTGCCAAAAAGCATTCTCCTTGCTGCAGGAAGCCTGGGCTGCTTTGAAGTAGCTCCTGAACCAAGACAATTTACAGCCTGACAGCTTAAAGCTGCATTGAAACGGGCCCTGGTGTCCTCGGGGTGTCATAAATCGCCGCGGTTCAGAGGCAGGCGGGCCCGGGAGCGCAGGGTGCATGGATGGGGACTGTGTTCTTCTGCTGTCCCACAAAGGCATGTCCACGAGGGAGCTAGAGCCCTTCAATGGGGCTTTCAGAGGGACACACAGGACTACTTTCTGCTGCCCTTTCCTCAATACTCTTCTGAGATATACTTGTATCATCTGAACTGCAGCTTGTTCCCAAGTTCAGTGCGGTTTTGAGCTGAGCTAATCCGGGCTCTGACAAGCACCCGATGAGCAAATAGGTGCTCCCAACTCCCAGCTGACAGCAGGCTCGGAAAGCTCTATGGAGAGCAAGTTTTTGGGAACAGGCTCAGCTGGTGGCAGAGGGATCCACCGCTGACTCAGCCCTGGGGGCTGCACCTTGTGTCAGAAAGCGAAGTGAGCACCGACACATTATTTGAGTCTTAAAATAGCAGCACTGCTCAGCACAGCTCACCTGGCAGGGCCCAGAGGCACCCCCAGAGCTCTGGGTGGGAGGACAGCTCTCACTCTGCTCAAGGACATCTGTCAGGGACATCCTCCATAACCACAACCTGATTTGGGATGCCCAATCCAGCAGTACTTTTCTCTAAAGCCTACAGAAAGAGCTTCGTGTGTACCCCAGGATTCTCACCCTCGTTTCGTGGCTGTTTTGCCCATCCCCGTTTGGGGTTTTCCCATCCCAGAGCCAGGGAATGTCGTGAAGGCTGCGGGACCACGCTCTTCAACAAGCCCTGCCTTTGCCTCGTCTTAATGTGAATGCCAAAGTCAAATATAATCCACCCATCCAAACCAGATGTTAGAAACCTGCCTGTCTCTCTTCAGCTGTCCTCTGAGGTCTGGCCTCCTCTCAAATGCCCGAAGCAAGAGTTTTCTTTTTTATTTTTAAGGCAATGATAGTATGTTCAAAGGCTCTTTCTTCGGTTTGGAGAGAGCAAATCTACACCTCGTCCAGAAGTGCTTCAATACACATCAGCAACTAGCAAATCTCTGTCTCTGAGAGAAGTTTGGCCTCTTAACTTTCAAAATAGTTGTTTCCTCCCTTCACAGACATTTTAACTGCTAATTCAGTTGTGCCACAGGAACAGAGGCAACAAATCGAGCCCAATCTGTTCAGTGTGCCACCTTTTCGTTCCGTAAACTGTCAAAAGAGAACTTGTATTTTCTCCTCTGGAATGACATTCGTTTCTACAGATCTTTAAGCCAGAAGAATACAGAGATGATCTCCTGAGCATTTGCTTTCCATGGAAACAGCGCATCGTTGGATATTTCCCACAGATAAAAAAGGAGAGGAGCAAAGACAGGGGGAGAGTAGAAGGGAGAAGGACAGATCAGACCAGAAGAGGCAAGTTTGCAGCACCGTTGTGCTGTCTCGTAGTAGTTCTTAAGCAAGAACCTCCTTTCGGGTACTTTATGTCCTAAAAAAACCTCAACACGTAACAGGAGTCTTTGTTGCGTAAAGATGAGAGATGGAAAGCATTATGCTAACCGTACAATGTAGCTCAGGGGCCTGGTGCATGACAGACTGTTTAGTATTAGCATTATCCAGAAAAGCACTGAAAAATGCATTGCAGGATATTGCAGCAATCTATATCCGGATATTAAAACTAGTATTGAGCAAACTGTGAGGAGTGACTATCACAATATGGTCAGACCACAAGCTTAATGAAGCCTAGGAAATAAAGCACCATGGCTAATTTGAAGCACATTAAAAGCAATCACATACAAACCCCACTAAATCCATCAACTCCCAAGGACACTTCTTTGCCTCATTCGGAAGGGGCGAGGACACAAACACGTGATTTACACAACACGTCGTACTGCTCACTGCTTAATGCTGATTTCCAACCAGAGTACTGCCTGTTCCTCAGGACTGGGATTTCACACTTGGAGGATTTCTAAGAAAGAGATTTTATGGCTGGGACTGAAGCGACGTGGCCGGAACCTGAGGACCCGGCAGAGTCGGCGCCTGCCTGACGACGCCTTCCCACTACAGCAGGCACTGTCCCCTGGCATCACGGATGGGAGTCCAGGTTCTGTGACCCACTAGCAGAGAAACAGCATCATCTGAGCAGATGTACAACGTTATTTGCAACGAGTCAAGAATTAGGTCAAAGAAAACCTTCCTGTCCGTGGAAGTCCAGTCTTTGCACGCTGGATTTTTCCTGTGGTGTTGCCCTCCTGTCCACTCTGAATGGGAGAGAAACCACCCAACCCATGAAATGTCAGCCTCTCCGTTTTGTCAAAGAGCTAAAGTAAAGGGAAAGTAAAACAACTCCACAGCATCAAAAAACCCACATCAAAACCCAGCCCTACCCACAACATCCTTCTCATCTTCATCCCTCAGACAACTCGCACCGGTACTGAGACTGGAACTGTCTTGAAAGGACATTTATCTGCTCTGCTCTGGGTTTGCTTTGTGTTCCACAGGAGAGCAACTGGACAGGGATCAGATGGCTCATGGCCACGAGAAGCGTGTGGTGACAAGAGCTGACAGCTCGCTCAAGGTGGCAGCAGGAGCTGAGCAGTTCTGCACAGACACCGTGTTAGATATGAAGTGGTGTGATAAATGCCAGCCTGGAAATTTCCTTATAGGAAAAGAGATATACTGAAGACTGGAAAAGAGCAGATGACAGCAAGAGGTTGTAGTTTATGAGAGTAGTCAAGACCACTGCTAATAATTAGTGCCCTGAATGCTGCGAAATGCCAGGAGGAGTGAACTGTGTGAACCGTGATGCAGGTTTGTAAGAGATGCGCTAATTCATGCCACTACTGAATGATATCAAATCCAAACATCAAATCCACTCCAAACTCAGTGGTGATTTAGCCAACTCTAGATTCGGTTTCTTTCTTCACTTCCCAGTTACAGAAACCATTACCTTGACATAATGGTTTGGGTTTTAATAGCATGAATCTTTTGGCCATAACCATGAAGAAAAAACAAAACAATAATAAATCTGTAAGCCTCAGTGGCAAGCAAAAGAATGTAATCTTGATTCTCTTGCCCACTAAATAATTATGCTTACATCATGCTAAAATAAAAGTCTACATTGTGCTTTCTGTTATTAAAAATACAAGGAAGAGATCAAACTGTCTATATATATGGAATTATAAAACCAAGCCGTATATCACCCAGACCAAAGTATGTAATCAGGACATAACAAATGGAGTTTAATACTCAGCGGAAACCACAGCTCTGGAAGACATTTAAAGGAATATTTCCATTTTCCTAGGTACTATATCAGGTTCTTGGCCAGACATTTTTGATTGCACTGTACTAAAAATACAGTCCTACTTTCAGAAGACAAAAATTTTCGAAGCATGACGAAATGTGAAAGGTAATTGCAATGCACCGCTGAGCTATTTTATTACATTATCTAACATCTTTAAAGAGTAGATTAGCTCACAGTGCAAACATTCTGGTTTCCCTGATGTTTGAGTCCTGGCAGCGACACAAGCAGCAGGAAGAGCCGTGCCTGAAGACAGGGGAGTGGTGCTAGTGAGCTTCTGGAGCAGCTTTCTTCAGCAGAACAGGCAGTGGTTTCCATCCAAGAACAACGTGGAAGAGCTGCAGCCCCTTTGCTAAGGCAGTCTGGGAAGATGCTGGGAGAGGTGTGTGATCTCCTGCCAAGCCCTCCTCAGCAAAACTGAAATAGCCAAAGGTTTATCAGCACCATCTGGGTCTCACTGCTGACGTAAACCAGGGGGGACCTGATGCGAGAAGCTGCCAGAGCCCACAGCCCCACAGAGCACTCGGCGGTGGTCAAGAGCTGCCCCCCCTTCAGCTGCCTTCATTTAACCCTGACTTCCTACTTTCATTTAACCCTGGCTTCCTACTTTCATTTAACCCTGACTTCCTACCTTCCCAGAAAGAACAGCACAGTGCTAACACGGTAACACCTTAAGAACTAAGGCTGCCCCAAATCAGAGATGCTCGACTCTTAGGAAAAGGACAAAAAAAAGCCTGGTGAGAAACAGCAGCTGTGGAGAGAGCAGAAGGGACTCGCTACACCTGCAACAAATAACTCACTGCAGCGGATGAGATTTGTGTTCCACAAATCCCTGTTTACCTAGGAAATCTGTATTTACAACGGCTGTGGTTATGTTTTCCTTCTACTCCCTCTGCCCTCCCACCTGTTACGACGAGGAGCAGGGGGAGCCCTCCTGCAGCCGCTCCGTTATTCCCAGAGATTTTCCCTTCCTCTTCACTCTCTGGCTGGTTTGTCCAAGAAACAGCTCTGGTTACGCAACAAACAGCAGTGAGAAAGAATAATCGCTAACCGAACTTCTGCTTCCTTTGTGCAGCCAGGCTCACAAACTAACTGCTCCCCTCCCCAAGCACAGGCTAAACCTCTAGGAAATCAGCATGCAGGTGGGTCCAGCATGGCATGGGATGCAGGGAATAAGCAAATGTCTCTCAAGAAGGCAAAATGGAGGAGAAATTTTTAGGTCCTTAGTCAAAAGTAGACAGTAGCTGTATGTTGCCATCACCTAGTACACGACATTGCAGTTTATTGCTCCATAAAATTCAGTTTTGAGCTCAGTTTGAATCCAGAAGGCTGTTTGCAAGCAGCAATTTAAATGTAGGGTTTCAAACGTGACGTTACAAAACTGAAGACTCATTTTAGACAAGATTGAATGAATTGTATTTCGAATGTTGTTTTTTCTAAAACGTGTACAGTGTGCCATAAAAACTAGTGAGAGAAACTACAGCCAGAATACGAGGTGTCAATGGTCAAGCACATCCTCATTAGAGGGTGGCCAAGGGATATTTATTTAAAGTGTTACGCACTATGAATTAAACATTTATTTTGTGTCACCCAGTAAAATATCTGAACCTCATTCTGGCAGCTGAGCAAATTCTACCCCGACTGCACTGACGACTGACTGTACTTCTTTTGACTTTCATGCAGTCTCTCTTCTCGTTTTAAGAGAAAAACCGAAAAATCAAGAATGCCAAAAATGCAAACATTCGTGGATCAGCCCAGGGTATGCAAAAGGAGGATGAAATAGACATCGTCTCTATTAAGGTCGCAGATGGAATTACAGCATGATAATTAAAAGTCTTGGAAGACTTGGCAACCTTATCCTGTAAGAGTGACTGTTCCAAAAGATCTGGGAACACGGACTTTCTGTTCCTGGATCAATGGCTTAGACAGGGACCATATTAAACATCATTTGGAGATCTGACCATCGGTTCCTTCCCCCACAAAGGAGAGGAAGAGCCTCACAGATTTTGGCTTAGAGACCCCTCACAGCTCCTCCTGCCCAAGGTGGCTAAAGCTAGAGATGACAGTCTGCAAGAAACTCATGTCAGCCTGCTATTAATACTTACCCAGTCTGAAAAGTGTTTTGGGATGGTTTTAACAGGATTGCAGGATTTATTCCATTTGAAATGCTCTTTGGACCACACGGCAGAGCAATGCTGCCGTGTGTCACTGTTCCATTGACTCAGCAGTAGAAATGTGCCACTTTTTCTGCCTCAGAACGGGCCTGGACAGCAAAATCAGCCCCTGCTACGTGAGGGACAGCAGTGGCAGATGGCAAAATAGTCAATAAAAAAAACTCCTAACAAGAACTGAAATAGGAGCTGTTGACACCTACTTCTCTTGGGCAAAGCACATTCAAAAAGCACGTTTTACAGACCAACATTTACTTCAGTGCCTGGCACACAAAAGAATTGTCACCACATGCACTGGCCACGGGAGGGTTTATGATAAAGCAGGAGTAACAAGGTGGGAAAGGCACTTATAAAGGAAGTCCGAATTTGAACACTAGGTGTGGGTAGTTACTATCTGACAGTATGGAAATGGGCTTCCATTATTGATTTAAAGGTGTAAGAAGATCCAAGAGCTGAAAACAGGGACACCACACTATCAAAGTGGCTGAACTTTTGAACAGCTTCACCAAAATGAAAAAAGTGGGCAAGATTATATATTACTGCCCACTGCTCTGACCTAAAAACCAGATTAAAGCCTATTTTTTTTTTTAAATATGTATTTTAAATAAAGTTCTGGAAGCTGTTGCACAGAGCACCCCACTTGCTTTACATGTGACCGACCATCCTGTCTGGACCAGAACCCCTAAATTCTCCACACACCTCATTACCTTACACAGCTGCCTTTATCTTTCTCCACTTGTCCCTACCACTCATAGCCCCGTGTTAATGAACTTTTATTTCAGAGCTTCAGAAGATTCCACCAGGATCAGGGAAGGTTTGGTGTTAAATGTATTTGTGGCAGCAAAAGATATGGGTGGAGAAGATCAGAGGACATAGGGGTTTTGCTCTGAGAAGCTGCTGAGCATCTCCCACCAGACCAAGTCCCAAGTAAGATACAGATCTTTTTTCTAAGAGAGCTGGCTAGTTACCCATGCTGAAGGTCACTGTAGGTCACCAGAGCTGGTGTCAGGAACAATTCCTATCCCAGGACAGATGGGAGACTAAATCCTTCCCCCAGAGCCTCTCCTACCGCAGTGTGGGAAATGCCTCTCTCTTAGGACCACTTAAGCATCTCTGCCCTAATCAATCATCTGTCTGTGGAGACGATCAGGAATTAACCTCTCCCTCGTCCCTCCGGAGCAAAATTGGATTAGGCTGAAATTGTTGAGTTAATACGGACACACCTGGGTGAAACTGAACAGCCCGCGATGCACGCGAGATCAAACGAGCAAAGTCCAGGGGTGGACACAACCGAGTGCTCTACAAGCCACGGCTCCAAAGGCAAACATCGCCTTGCTTTTCCAACCCTTGCGCTCCAACCGCTTTTTTGGGCAGGAAGAGCGGACTCAGAGCCGCGGTGGACCCGCAGCGCTGCTGCCTCTGCCAACCGCAGCGTCCAATTCCCTAACGAGGAACGGCCGCGCGGCAGCCGGCTCCGGGCACTGCCGTGTGCTGCACCTCGTGGAAAATCCATTGTCAAGCCCTGTGCTAAGCCAGCCCCCAAACGCTGCCAGGAATCAGCCGAGAGCAGCCGCAGCCTCCCCACCAACGTGGACAGGGACACGAGATTCCTCCAGACACCGGCAAGTCCGGTCGCACATTTTCTGCTGCTTCGGTAACGACGCTGGTTTGGAGCAATCCAAGCCTCAGCCCTGAAGGATGAGTATTGGAGAGCACGAAGTCTGAGCTCAGCTGTGGGCACAAAAAGTGACTCGGGATTAAGCAGCGTTTTGCTTTGCTTAGACTATCGCCCTGGGTGGAGCACAGCAGCTGGGCCAGATATCCCTGAAAGGCACTTTGCTGCGCAGTACAGCTGGATCCTCTGAGTTTTGTCAGTGCTGGAGACCAAAAAACTCCTGGTTTGAGTCTAAAAGAGCAGCAGAGAGGGAATGCTGACTCAGAATTTTAGCTTTTCCCCCATGCCCCACCACATCCCAGCAGTGCTAGAAAGGTGCTATGTTCCCACACCCACAGCAAGAGGACAAGGAACGAGTAATTTTTTGGGCTGAGACACTCAGTGAGAAAACGTATCAGTGCAATGCACCAAAACTCAGCAAACTGTCATTAAAATGCAGCCTGATTTGTGTCCAGAGAAAACCAGCGTTCTGTACCAATTTTTTCCCCTGTCAGAAGAGCTGCCAGGAGCACACGACGCCTCAGCCGTGCTGAGATGTGGGGAAGCTCAGCAGACAGAGGGATGAGCCTCCCTAAATGAGAAGCAGCAGGTTCAGAACCGGGGGGAAGGGGAGAGAAGGGATGAGAGAAGGAAGCAGATTACTGGCTGTGGGCAAGGCTATACTCATTATATAGAAAGGACATGAAAAGCTTTACTTAAAGTGCCAACGTCAGTTCAATGTATTTATAAGGATTCAAACAAGTCCCACCGGGCAGAACAGCCCGAAGGAGCTTTGCGTTTGTGTAATTTAATGGCTCTTTGTTCACTGAAGTCAAAAAGCAGCACTGGGTTTGGGGAATCCCTGGCCAGGACTAAAACAGACATCGCTGGAGAGAGCACTGAACTCTGGTGGGGCAGCCTGAATTAAAGGGCTGTTGTAAAATAAATCCTCTGATAAGAGCAATTAATGCTATCCTAATTATGTCTTTTCCCATACTCGCCTCTGTTCCCGCTGGCTGCCACGAAGGCAACTCCTCCTCCTGGGAGAAACTACAAGTGAGGTGGGGACTTTAAAAATACACTTTTGCCAATTTCTTTTCAATCCAGAGTACTGAATACAAGATATAAAAAACCACTCTGCTGCCTTTTGTTCTGGGCTGTATTTTTATTACTGGCAAACCCATTAAGCTTGAGGTTTTTCTTATTTTATCTTTGCTTTCAGTTTTTTGGGGTGTTTTTTTTTTCTTTTTTGGTAATCAAAATGGCAATAGTTTATTATATGCTCTGAGGTTTCCTGCACACAAAAAGAAAAAAAGGCTGTGCTACTATTCCTGTCTCTAATTCATCCCTTTTGCTTGCTCTGCTGTGGGCAAGACTTCAAATCATAACCAGCAATTTTGTCTGCCTCCAACTTACCAAAAATTACTGCTGCACCCACTGGTGATTCACAGACATACACATTTGGTACCAGGACATCCATCTGAACCAGCAGATGCCTGGCAGTTCTATCTTTTGGTCATTAAAACATGAAAGCAAACCAGCCCAGAAAGTCTCCCTGACAAACTAGTGGAAAACACACATGTGCTTTCAAAGGGGTTTTAGGCTGATTAGTTGGAATAATATTTTCAAGCCAAGAGGATGATACTGGAGCATTATAAATCCTTGAGATATGTTATCTGAAATGTACCATTCTTCGTCCAAATGGATGTCTACAAAGGCTACAGCTGGTTATTTCTAAGAAAGACATGGAAAGGGAGAGAAACCTCTCCTCCATCAGTGGATTTAAACAGAAGTCCACCTTCGGGCAGCCAGAACATCCCTCAACCTGTCTGGAAGATTACCCTCCACTAAGACATGGCTCAGCAACCCTCTCAAACACACGGAAGTGCTGCCCAACACGGAGCTGTATCTCCATCTTCCACACGGTATCTGCAGAAGAACACGCTCATTTGCATCCCCAGAACAACAGAGAAATTAATGAAGATGACTGCAACTCACAGAGCCTTGTGTCTGCAGCAGTGGAAAGGTCAAACAAATTAAGGCTCTGAATTCTGGGCAGAGATTTCAAGCTGGCTCTCTAACATTCGCAGCACGAGGGAATAATTAGAAAACATCCATCAGCTCCACTTCCGTTCACAAGCCCGTTACTGTGAACATGGTGACGAGCTGTCCTCTGCATAGCTAGATCTGCTCTCAGATTATGGGCAATCACTTCTCCTCAAGTATTTCAGCTCCCAAACACAAACTTCGCCTCCTTCAGCTCCCAGATCTCAGACCTGCCGACCACACACAACAACCCTCGCAGAAGGAGCTCTGAAAGGAGCCAGAGCACAGGCTGAGCCCCTGCAGGGAACCACTGCAGCTCCCAGGGACATCAAGGATGGGAAATGGTCCCTGCATTAAAAAAAAAATCCCTAGGTACTATAAAAAGTACTAAAAAGATCACAGGAGCTCCACGCTGAACACGCAAAGCCCACATCACCTCCCTCCCCGTTGCTGTGAAGTCACATTCAAACGCTCAGTCGTCCTTTACAAGGAAGCACCCTGCTGAGCCCAGAGAATGCTTGTGGACTGGGGGACAGGAGAAATGCAGGATGCTGCAGTTTAAAAAGCACATTTTGTGTGAGCTGTTCCATGTGAGAGCTTGCACACCCAGACGTTTCACTCCCTACAGAGCTGGCACAAACTAATTTTTAACAGACTAAACCAACCTGTCCCCCCTGGGATGCAGACGACTGCTCAAAAGAGATCTGCTGGTTTGGCTCTGCCTCCCAACTCCAGGCCTTTTTACCTCACAGCTGAGGAGAAGACTGCCAGTTTCTGGAAATCTGGGTAGGGATCCATAAATCTGTGCAACGTCTCCAGCTACACTGCAAAGAAGGTGCCAGGAAAGATTCAATGCAGGAGCCTCAGCAGCATGACTGAAAGGAGACAAAATCCCTTGCCAGACATCCTGGTGTGCTGGTTTGGGCTGGGATAGAGTTAGTTATCTTCATAATAGCTGGTATGGGGCTATTTTGGATCAGTGTTGATAGCACAGGGATGTCTCAGTTATTGAGAAGTGCTTTTAAGAGAGTCAAGCACCATTCTGCTCCTCATCCCACCAGCAAAGGGGCTGGGGGGGGCACAAGGAGCTGGGAGGGGACACAGCTGTGACAGCTGACCTCAACTGACCCAAGGGATATTCCAGACCATATGGAATCATGCTGAGCATGCAGAGCCGGGGGAAGAAGGAGGGGATGTTCGGAGCAACGGCATTTGTTTCCCAAGCCAATGTTTGGCATGATGGAGTCCAGCTTTCCCGGGGATGGCTGAACACCTGCCTGTGATGGCAAGTGGGGAATGAGTCCCTTGTCTTGCTTTGTGTGCATTTGTGGCTTTTGCTTTACCTATTAAACTGCTTTTATCTCAACCCTCAAGTTTTCTCACTTTTACCCTTCCGATTCTCCCTCCATCCGACTGGTCGGGAGTGAGCCAGGGGCTGTGTGGGGCTAGGGCTAAACCACAACACCTGGCAAGGAGAAAAGACACAATCTGAAGAGCTGATTTAATATCAAAGATCTCTTGTGACTCAGGAGAGCTCTCAGACAGAAATCAAAGGGGAAGAATGAGGAAGAGCCCATGAGAAGAATTTTCCCCCCGCGCTGCTGCCGTGCAGGCAGCAACAGGACCTGCTCACTCCTCAGCTGAGCTCTGCTTTCTGTGAGATCTCTGTGCCCAACATGAGCTCACACCGAACCAGCACCTCCAGTGACGTCCCATTATTCCCCCATTTGAGCAACCTGGTCCAGGGGAAGGTGTCCCTGCCCATGGCAGCAGGGTTGGAACTGAGCAGTCATTACAGTCCCCTCCAACCCAACCCATCCTACGATTCTGTGTGCTAAACTTGCTTCCCATCTCTTGACAGACACCGGGATCAGCAGCACAGCCCCACCTGCAGCATCCAGACAGGTCCAGATCTACTTGGATCCAGGATTCCCAAGAATGGTCACTTCCACTCTGCATCATCCCTGTGCTGGAATGGTCACTGCCAAGCCCACTTAACTCACTGCCTGGCCCAGGAAAGCTCACAACCGGTGCACATTTTTTGTTGCAGCATGGCTGCCAAGGCCAATATTGCTATCTGGCCATAATCCTTCCTAACCCCATGGAGGGCTCTTGAGAATCAGCACGTTGCAGCAACGAGGTTTAGGGGTTAATAGGTGCTCCATTAAAAGCTTGCCCTCGGAAGCTTTAAAACATGTTTTTTCTCAAACATTATGACGACATCTCCCACCATGTCATGCCCTTTCCATGCTGTCCATCTGAGCAGCCAGCTGCAGCACTGCCCTTGTCCCACTTTCCCAGTTTGCATTTGTGTCCCTTTTCCCCCAGTTTTTCTTTTTAATTTAATTTAAAATGTTGGTAAGTACTGGGTTAGCTGAAGCTCCATTACCTGGAAGTGGCACCAAAAGAAAAAAAAAACCCAGACTTTTCTGGTTTTGGAAATAAAAATGTTTTGGCTGCCAAAGAAAAGAAGGAGTTACACCCATGTAAAGCTTTCACTTAGGGAGAATTAATACAGCCAACCGTTTTTGGATGGACTGCTGGCTTAACTACAGTATAAAAAACAAAAAAAGAAATAAGCAAAAGGAGTCCCAAGGCCTGTCCTCTCCCATTAGACTCGCTCCAGCTTCCAGCTTCTCCTGGTTTCCTGTTCAGAGGGAAATCCTCTGTCACCTCTGTCTAGACTGCTCACCTGAGTGAGTTTTTACTGGAAGAAGTGCAGAGATGCAGCTTCCAGGACCATAAACCTTTCAAACCACACATGCTAGAGCACACATACAAGCTGTATTTTACACACTTGCAGTGTTTTATACACGTGTCTCTAGCATCACCCTAGTGACATCCCCTGCTATGTTATTTCCTCGCTGACCACCAATTCAAACATTTCCATCCTCAAAATGCTTCACAAAATGGCCCTTTAAAACAGAAGCTGCATGTGCAATTCCTAGCATGACTTATTCTGCATACTATAGGATTCTGGCTTGATTCCTGTCACCTCCCACAGAGCCAGTTAAGCTGAAGATCTGTCCAGAAGGACACGTAATCTTAAATGTAACACTGCTGAATACACAGCCATACCACCACGGCTGAGCTCCCAGCCTGGGTAATTAGAGATTTTATTCCTCTATTGTCCAACTGCTGATTTCATTACAGACTCTGTGAAATTCTCTCATTTAAATTCCCTGATACTCATTAGCAGTAATTAAGCAGGGCTGATGCAGGAGACAGAAATAAGAGGTTAAGGAGAAGGGAGCGACTTTTTTTTCTGCTTTTAGCAAGTCCAGTGCTAGTGGCTGGTTTCATCACTCACTTCACAAACCCTCCTTCCTGCAGCACTGACATCCCTCGCCCTGGCTCTGCAAAGGCTCTCACTGCTGCTCTCACATCGTTCTGGGCTTTCTGCTGCCTGGCTGCTCCCCAGAAACACAGCAAAGGGATTTTAACAGGAACTAGATCAGCCACTCAACCCTTTCTTCTGGACAAAGTGGTGAGATAAAGAGGATTCTCTGCATGGACATAACTCTCTCCAGCAACATGAGCTGACGGAAACACATTAAAATGCACCATGTGCCACTAAAAGCATGCTGACTTGAATTTTTCCACTTAAAAACAATAAAAAATTCAGCTCCTCAGTACATACCCTTCCCTTCCTCCCTGATTTGCAAGTTTCAGATTCTGAATAATCATTACTCTGAATAATTTTCCCACAGGCACAACCCTGAGAAGACTACTCACAAACTAGAACATCTCAACCCTATTCAAAATTCCCAAGTGCTGCTCCAACTTGCTTATCAAATGTCTGATTCTGGTGGCAGTGGAGACAATCAGTCTGTGCACTGGTGGCTCAAGTATCTGTTGCTCAATTTTGTCCTGGGATTTTTTTTTTTTTTAAATTTTTTTTCTGGTTTCCTTCAAAGAAAAAAAAAAAAGCCAGCAGCTGTTCCAGCAGACAGCTCCCGGATTTCCCTGGATGTGCGTCAGTGGGATGATGCTACTCCTCAATCTGGCGGCCATCCTTCAGACAGAAGGAAGGAAGACCGTGGTCATATCTAAGCTACTGAAAATCTTGGACATAATCAGCGAAGTAAGGCAGGCAGACAGCTTTCCATGCTTGCACTTTCTAAAAATGAATCATAAAAAGCCACGACAGCGGATAGGGCGGTTTAAGCCAACCCGTCAAAAATAAGCCAAAGCAGAACAGCACTGCCAACGTTGCTCCACTGTGTCATTTCACATTCAGGAAGGTCTTACAAGCATTTGCAGAGCCTTAAATTAAGCCATCAGCACCAAACTGGATGGCATGTGGACATTCAGCACCACTGCTCAGTGAAGCAGCGTGGCAAGCCTCCAAGCTCTGCCTTCCTACAGTCCTAAAGTGCCTCTGAATAGTGCATTTTCAAGCACGACCTCACCTTTAATTAATGCAAGATGTACACTACCTCTGCATTCTCTTGCCTCCCCAGAAATATTCAGTTTAAAGTCAGCTTATAGGTTTCATATTGAAAAGCCAAGTTACGGCCAGGAGTCCAAGATGGCACGGCCAGAGCCACAGCAAGCAGTGGAAATGCTACAAAAGAGATTTACACATCTTTGCTGGAAAACCTCAAGACAAGCAGTATCTCTTCTGGGCCCACTGCTTCCCACAGAGTATGACAAAATCACACTGAGTCAATGTAAATTTGTCATATCCTGTGAGGGAAGAGTTTACCCCACAAGCCAAAAGGGGAGAAGGAGCTGTCAGTCTATCCTAATGAGGTGCAGCTGATCCATGAAAGAAGCCAGACCCCAGATATCTTGACATCAGCTGATAAAGCCCTAAATGAAACTATTTTGCCTCAAGCAGTATTGTGACAGGGCAAAACCACATCCTGAGCAGACATTTTCTTGACCACATGCATTGCTGTGTGCTGAGAAATGTGCACGGGAGTCAACCTAAAAACCTGCCAGGTGTTAACCTGACACACACTGGAGTCTTTGCCCAGTAGCAGTACACAGGGTCAAACTGAGTACCACTCACAAGGCAGGAATTCTTGCCAGGACTGCAATGGAGTGTCTACGCTGCATGTGACAAGATCTGTTTCACTTCCTCGCCACCTCCTGCCTAAAAATTCAACCCAGACAACAACATCCTAAAGCCACCCCATTGCAGACGAGCCCAGAAAACGTGTCTTGCTTCAGCCCCTTACACAATGGCTCCTGCGTGACATTCTTCCAGACCAGAATGAGAAGACTCACCCTACCTACCCCCAGAAGGCTCACCACAATTCAGTCTTTAACAAAATGCAACATTAGACCCACCACAACCAGAGTCACACTAAGGAGGTGCAAGTGGCCAAACCGAACGCCGGCCTTGTAGGCGATTTGGCCATGCAGTGACAACCCAGATGTTCCCCGTCCTTGCCTCCCTCCCTCCCACCTCCTCTCGGCATTAGTCACTCAGAAGACATCAGAACAAAGGCACATTCAGGCTTGCCAGATCAGGTTTTGTTTGCTTCAAGACCACAGTGGTAGACAGCTGTTGCACATTCTGCCCTGAGGTCTGAGCGAGCTCCTCACAGGATTAATGAAGCTCTGCTCACGAAGGACCTCCAGCCCAACCTCCTGCTGCAAGTGGGGCTGCTGGCACAGCCTTGAACACCATGAGCTTCATTATGTGGCCCAAACTCCCCAGGAGTGTGGTTCCATCACGTTCACATCTGCCCCTCGAAGAGCTGTAGGTGGCTCTTAGATGACTCTGCAGCTCCTTCACCAGAGGAAGCAAGGCCAGCTCCCTCACCTTGTCCTTGGAGGGCATCTGTGGCTCATGGGTCGCTGGCCATCTTCTGCTAAACCCTCTGCAGTTTCTCCATGACCTTTCTGAGCTGAGGGGACACTATTTTAGATGTATCTCACCAGTTAACAAGCAGAGGTGGTATGAACTTCCCTCATCCTGCTGGCCAGGCTTCCAACGTTACACACACACACATTAAATCCATAGTGATATCTGTGACACCAGACTGAAGCATTTCTCCTGTCATCTGCTTTCCTTATTTAAGAAGTGATAGATATGCACACAGATACGTGTACAAAAATCTGAGTGACAGCATTTTCCTGCCTTGAAGGTGTAGGTGATGTTAAGTTTATCAGTGGGCAGCCACTAAAGATGCAAAAGTAACATGACAATTGTGTTCAGTGCCTTGCCCTGAACCAGTGCTGTTTCTTGCTTAAAACTGACTGTAAGGGTATTAAATATATTTAAAGCCTAAGGGTTATAAACAATTCAATTTGGAACATATTTACTTTTAGACTATATACATATTGGCATTTACGTAATCAGAGAAAAAGCAGGGCAGTTTAATCCATAATGGGTTTTTTTTCCCCCTATAAATAGGCATTTAATCAACAGAAGACAAAGCATGGCATCCTGGAAAACCACTGAAATGATCAGATTTGGCAAGCAAAGCCCTGGTCTTCCTTATTTTCTGCATTAATTTAGGAAAAGAAAGAACTGGACTTCTTTCAGAACAGCTGTTCACCTTAAGGAGGATGTAAAGAGCTGCTCACATCTTTCCATGGCTGCTGAAAGGCTTTACACTCAGGAGCACAGCCAGCACCAGGCACCACCTCAGCCCCTCTGCTCTCACAGGCTATTTCACCTGCTGAGAAAGGTGAAACTAAACTAAACTGAAACAGGGAAGAGGTGGGGGATTCTGGGTTTTTCCTTTTAAATGGTTAATAATTCGTGTGTCAAGTGAAGCTGCAGGGGGAGAAAGCAGAGTCAAAATTATTGCATCCATTACCAGCATGGTTCAGCTTCATTCCTGCACCACATCCTAGCTCACCCTTTCCAGCTGACATCCTGCAAGCCCAGAGGCAGGCATGGATCAGCCCTCCTGAAACAGCTGGAGAGGAAGGACTGAAGAAGGGATGGAGGCAGGGAGCACACCTCTCCACCTCCTCCACCAAGCAGAGATGCCTGTCTGTTCTTCCCTGCAGCTTCTCCTACGCTCTCAGAGCAGGCTCAGTTCCGAGTCAGGCTCTGCTGGCAGCTGCAGGTCTGTAGCCCTGGCACCCATCCTGCCTTCCAGGGACGGGACACTGCTGGGAATGCTCGAGCACTGAAGGCAAAATCCCAGTGCCAGCCCAGCACAGGTGCAGCTCCCCACAGGGGCAGCGAGTGTGCTGCTCCATAGAGTGCTGGATGTGTGCCCCAAAGGGATGTGCTCTCACTTCCAGCTCACCCCAGGGCCCTCAGGACATCACTCTGAGGGCTCCCATGCACCAGGTCCAGGCACTGCCACATCTCTATGCAAGTGCTTTGTTCGCATTTATGGCTCCTTGCACCAACAGCTGTTTAAAGTTCTTTTTACCCCCCTTTTTTTATAAAACAAAAGGAAGATGCTGACAGTGCAAGTGGCCACCCAGGCTTTCAAAGCACTGCAGGAGGCCAAAAAGGAAAGTCACCCATCAAGCTGTTTGCTATCCTGATGTCTCCTTAGAAGAAAGGCAGTTCCCACAATCAGCCCCATTTACTGCAGGCTGTAATTTTGCCCGGATGGCAGGATGACCTCCTGGATACTGCTCTAGTTGCATGTGAATGCATTTGAGGCAACAGTTAAAATTAATGAAGGCAGGTTTGGGGTCTCTGCCCTGCAAACATTCAGTGTCCTTGTGCTGACATGCATGAGGTGTGTCAGTGCAGAACACGCAAATGCTCAGCCTGATGGGGAAAAATTGTGTGTGTTATGGGGCTAAAAGAGTGACAGACCCGTAACTTTTAATGCCTCAGCCTCCACCTCAAGACCACAAGCTCCAAGAACAAGAGCAGTTTTACTTGGCACGAGCAGGGATGACTGAGCAAGATGACACGTACAAGGAAGGCAAAGGTTTCAATCTCTTCTGAAAATCTCTGCTCTCATAAGCCAGTGGCAGGGAACATATGGCTCTCAGCCATATTATTTGTTCTAGTTTATTATGCATAGCACAATACAGACAGTAACAAGTGCATGTCAAGATGTGGCCTGTTAAAAGTGCTGAAAACATTTACTGGGCCAGCAGCAATGAAAAGGTTCCCTACCCTTGTATTACACAGATAGAGGTTTACCACACACAAACCCAATTTGAATGCATTGCCCAATTTGCAGCCAACAGCCCCAAGTCTCAAATGTTTTATGAGAAAGCAGCTTGGACTCCTTCTCTCTGCTACATGTGACCAATTGCAACTACAGTTGCACTGGCAACATCCAACAGGCAACCACCAATTGCACAAGGATTGCAACAGGGTTGCATTGTCCACTGGCTTACCCAACGGCAAACGCTAGTCCAAAAGCCATTTAAGAAGCTTCAGTAAGTGTAACAGAATGAGTCAGGCCAGGAGGGATCTCTAGAGATCATCAGGTCCCACCACTCTGCTCAAAGGAGGGCAGCTTACATGGGTTGGTCACCCAGGACCCTGCCCAGAGGGGTCTGACTGTCCCCAAGGATACCTGGCTGCCATGACTGACCACCCTTGCAGTAACAAAGTTCTATCCTACGTTTAAATGTGATTTCCTGAATCCCAGTTTGGACCCACTACCTCTCCCTCAGTCCCTGAGGACCACCAAGAAGAGGCTGGATCCATCTTTACCACTCCACGAGGTGCTGATGAGATTCCCCTGAGCCTCCTTACTCTGGGCTGAGCAGCCCCACCTCTCTCCACCTCTCCCCAAACACCAGACACCCCAGTCCTCTCACACCTTTCTCAAGGTGTGTCACTGGACCCCAGTATGCCTGTGTCTCACCTGTACTGGGGAGCCCAGCTCCGGACCCAGCACTCCAGATGTGCTTCACTAGGGCTGAGCAGAGAGAAAGGTCACCTCCCTCAGACCTGCTGGCAGTGCTCTCTGCCCAAACCATCCCAGGATGCTGCTTCCCATCTGTGCAAGGACACAGTGACGCCTCACGCGGAACTCTCTGCCCACCAGGACCCCACGTCCCTGTCTGCAATGCTGCTGCCAGCCAGCCAGTCCCCTACGGCCTGTGTGAACTCGGTGAAGTTACAAGACTTCTTTCGCATCAATTCCCCCCACCCCAGCCCGTATTTGCAGTCCCACAGGCAGAAAATCCACACGCAAACAAGATGACTCACCCAGCCCGTGGCGAGTCTGCCCAGAGCCTCACCCTGCATTGAGCTGTCACAAAATGCCACCAGCGTGACACCTGGAAGGTCCTTTCCTTGGGGTGAGACAAGTACAACGCTCGGCTCAGATATGGATCAAAAAATCATCCTAACGTTGTAATTGGCGTGATTAAATGAGCTTTGAACCACTGAAGGACGAGCACACGAGGAAATAACACTGTGAAACAACACGTAATGACAGTGTTACCACAGAAATTACTGTTTGCAGGCTTAAAAGGCAACTGGAAGGTAACAAAGAGCAGGCCAGTCAAATCAAAGCTTGAGACAGCACATTAAAATAAAAACTCAAACAGCTTTAAAATTGTCTCACTTCAAATTTGCATTCTCTCTCCCGGAGAAGATGATTACAACCTTTTGATCTCTGCAAGAGAGACAAAGTATATTATTGTGATTAAAAATTCAAGTCCTTCCGTTGCCCCAGTAAGTAGGACACACCCAGGGCACAGCACCGTGCTGGCCCCTGTCACAAAGGTGCCAAAGATCCAGAGAACGGCACAGCAGCATTTTCTTTCCTGAGACATCTCGGTTTCTGGGCACAAAAGAGTTAAAATCATAAGCTGCCACGACTTTAAGGGATGCTCAGCTCCTTCACCCAGAGTGCAGAGCACCAGCTGACCAACACAGCAAAGCCAAAAGCTGCTCTCCCAAAGGTGAAACTGAATTGCACACGCCCGTTATTTGATTTCTCGCTGCACGCGAAACAAAATTAAAAGGGGAGGGGGGAAATCAAGTTAATTTTACCGAAACCTAATTGCGAAGGGAAGCCAAACAAACTGCCACATCTCTCCTTTTCCTTTCAATAAAAGCTGCCTCTGTCAAAGCCTTAACATCTTGTAAGTGCATGCCAGCAAATCCATTTAAAGCTCAAACACAGAATTTTATTCTTCTGTGACCGCACAGCAAAAGAGACCATTCCTCCTTTGTCGTGCTGGAATGATTTGGGCTGAAAACTGGCAAGAAGCAAATTTTAAAGCTGGGTCACTACTTCCCCCCCTCCTTTTCATCCTGGTAAGGTCTCGGTAGCAACCTTCAGTCTGAGTCAAAGGGGATTAGGGAGAGCTTCAGGAGCAGCACAGTGATAAAACTAGAAGTGTTACCTTTAGTAATTACCAAAGGAAGACTTTCATGGTGTTACCATAGGAATTAATCTTTATATTAATATTTAAAGCATGGACAAAGCAAGGGCTCTGGAAGACACGATGGGGGGAAAGTAGCAATTTGCCCTCGCAATGCAGTAATTCCGATTCGAGGAAAACAAATAAAAAAGTAAGCTTGAGACCCCTAAGGAAATTGTGCTGTCTAGGTGAGAGGGTGAGCTCAAAACCAGAACCACTTCCTTCCCCATGACATCTTCTCAAGTGAGTAGCCAAACCTAACTAGATTTTACAAGTGTCCAGAACTGAACTCCTTTCTATACAGTTTCTTGGAAATACACACCAGCAACACAACAAAACACGATTTTTTTAACCAAACCATGCAAATTACGAGGCAATGAGATGGGAAGAAAAGAGTTCTTTCCAAATTCTGCAGTGTTGTTCTTAGTAAACACAAAGTTCAGCACCACAGACATAAAAAAGGAGGACAGTGTCAGACCAGATGCTAAACTGTATCTTAAAAAGATTAGAAAATATCAGACATCCCCTGTAGATCATTGCTTCACAGCAAGCCTGAGCAGCACCTTCAGAAGCAAAAGCTGGGCTAACCTCAAGCAGAAGATGGGATATTGAGAAGGAATTCCTGGCTGTGAGGGTGGGGAGCCCCTGGCACAGGGTGCCCACAGAAGCTGTGGCTGCCCCTGGCAGTGTCCAAGGCCAGGTTGGACGGGGCTTGGAGCAGCCTGGGACAGTGGAAGGTGTCCCTGCCCATGGCAGGGGGTGGAATGAGATTATCTTTAAAGTCTCTTCCAACCCAACCCAGCCCACGATTCTATGACTGCTTTCAACAGAACAAAGTCCTGTCAAAGTGCTGTGACATGGCAAATGTAATAAAAATACGGGTCATGCAAGATGCACAGAAAACAGAAAAGTGAGGGTCTAGAGTGAGTCTCTCTTAAAAACTCACTGTTTCAAGAGAGCTTACAGATTTCAACACTACTCCATGCAGGAACTGTGATCTTCAGTCTCCTTCTCCCTGCCAATTTTCCTCAGTCTTTTGTGTTGTTTTTATAAAAAAAAAAACCACTGCGCACCAAATGCTGCATTTCTAAACATTACACGTCTATTCCCTGCTCTACCGCTCTGCTACAAGGCTTCTTCTAGATTCATTCTCAAACCATTTTAAACATTTGGAATATCTCCCATGTGGGGGAAGAACACAGAGCTCCTGGTCTCTGCACAGACAGCTTAGAAGTGGAAAAATCCTTCTAGCAGCCATTTGGATATTAAAGACCAGGCCAGGGAGCAGAAGACCTTATTCCCTTCAATTTACAACAGAAGGTGAATGTTTCATTTTTCCTGGCATGTTTGAAACAATCTGAATTCTGGAGTTGTACGGTGGCTTTGAGATGTGAAAGCAGCCTGCTCAAGGAAAGAAATAAGATTTTTAGCTCTTTTGGAGGAAAGTGCATGTAAATCAGTTGCTGTGGTTAAAGTGAATAATCAAATTCTTCAAAGCCTCACGTTGCAGAATACTGCAAAGAGGTTTGGGGGAGCGTGCATGGAAAGGACAGGAAGAGTAATAGCTAATAAGAGAGTCCTCTAGTTCCAATTTCCTGAAGCTGATGTCCTGACTACATCCATGACAGCAAAAATAACAAGTCTCTGTTTTTTTTTTTCAGTCCTTTCTCTGTTAGCAACAGCTATAAATGTCATCAACAGTACCAGCAGGAAACCTCCACAGAGGGTAGGATGTGAAGAAATAAGATGCTTGCTAGTTTTAGAAACCATTAAATTTGCCATTTCCACTGAACTCCTACAGTTCACTCCTTCCTGCGAAGTTCAGGGACTCAAAAAATAAAAAAGCCATCCAAGCAGAAAGAGAAACTGCCTCTGCAGCAGGGAACTGCCACCAGCCTCCCGTGGCGACAGCCCAGCCCGATGGCATCACAACTGGTCACTGCAGGCAGTGGAAGAGGCCAAATTCCTCTGGGTCAAGAGGTTCAGAAATTGAAGACTAAGTCCTCTGTTCTCTCCCAAAAAATACAAGATGATTTCAGAGGAAAGACTGCACGGCCCAAAGGACCCTGTTCTCACATTCCCATGAAAAAACTCCCTGCTCCGTCTTAGTTGCCAAAGAGGAAGGAGCACCTTTTTGGAGAGCTGTTATTTTCTACCTTCAAACAGATATTCAGCACCACTGAATTCAGTCTACTAACCTTCTATTTTCCTCAGAGATACCGGCTAAGTTTATAAACCCTATATATGTAACTTGCAGGCTTGCGTGGAATGGGAAGCCAATGGGACAGAGACCAACAGAAACGTTCCTGACAGTTTAAAGAGTGCTCCTTTAGGATTTGCTGACTGAACAAATCAACTGAGTACTGAAGAATCACAACTAAACCCAACTCTTGCAAAAATGTCTTTTCAAGGACAAACCTACGGCTGGAAACCTCTAAAGAGGCCTGTATGAGCAGCACGAGGAAAATCAGATGCCTTCAGCTCCTTCAAATGCTGCAACTTGCTGCAGTCACATGGGGTGTTTTTGCCTTATGGTGGGATAGCAACACCCAGACTGACTTGAAATGCCTCGGCTCAGGTCCCAGGTACAGCTTTACTCCGGGAAGAAAGCTCCCAGCAAGTGTTTCTCACACCTTCCCACTCAGGCCCCGCTTTCACACCGCCCTGCACTGCAGACACCCACAGGAACCATTATCTGTGAGCCTGGAACTACCCACTTTAAGGGAAAAAAAGCGAGATCTGTCAATGGGCTGCCAAAGACCCAAACTAATTTTAAGAGGCAGTAATGTCGGCAGTGCCGCTGAAAAGCAGAACACTGCATGCTTGAAAAGCCATATCTTCAAAAGCACCAGGCAGCCTGACCCCAGCTAATACAGGTCTTCATTCAGCAGGTTAAAAAAACAATGTAATTTAAAAAAAAAAAAAAATCAGCTGAGCTGCCTCATGCACCACGGGCTCTGGTACACTGTCACTGTGACAAAGATTGCTTGTTCATACAAAAAAGCAGTGCAGCAGGAGCAAGAACCAGCTCCTCACAGTGCCTTTAATTCCCCTGTGGCGCAGTTTTGGAAGGGAACAAACCCAGGGCTGCACTAACCTTTCCATGTTCCTCCTTCCCTGAATGTTGTGGGTATGGCCAAATGCTCTTTGTTTTAAAGGTCAGAATCTGAAACAAGAATGTTAATGGTTTCACGATCCTTAAAAAGTAGCACTTCTAGGTTCACCTGCAGAAAGCATTTGAGAAACGGTGATCAAAAGTAAGTTTTCCCAGGTAACACTAAAAACCCAATAGCCCAGACCCTGAATATTTCACGTCTTTAAGGAGAGGATGCTTTCCACAGCTCAGCACAGCCCTTCACCCCACAGACAGCAGACCCAGAGCAGCAGCAGCCCGGGTGCAGGCTGCACTCCCATCCTCTGCAGTCTGTGCCTGTTACTCTGGGAGCTGTTTTATTGAGGTGTCTGTTCTGGAGTGATTATCGAGTCTGCTGGCAGCAAATGCTCATCAGGGCACATCGCCTCCTAAAGCAGCAGAGTAACTGTGGCTATGGTACATCAGGAGCTGCTGGCAAAGGACACATTTCAGTGCTTCCCCAAGACAGGAATGTGCAGTTGCTAGTGAAAAATAAAGAGTCTGATGAGTTCATTTGACAGCAGCACTAAATAAAGCGAAGATTCCTGCAGAAATGCATAACAAGAGCTGCAGGTATATGAGGTGATGATGCAGCAGAGGCTCCAGGAACCAAAAAGCCTGGCTGGATTAGCAGGGAGAAAAGCAAAGCAAACATCTGCTGCAGGACTAGAGTTTAAATAGACACTACCTAGGCTCCAAACTGAGAAGTTTTCAGTAACTGAAACATTAAAGGCCTCTGTACTGTCCATACTACTTGACCACCCACTTAAAAAAAAGTTGGATAGCATTCCCAAAATCCATCTTCATGATTTAAAGGCCGTTCAGGAGTGTTATGGAAACCCGCCTAATTCGTCCAGACAGTTTTGACAAATCCAAAACAATGTGTTTAAATGTTTAGCGAGGAAACATTTTTCAGGAGATGTAATACCTTTTATTAGACCAACAGATACAAACAAGGAGCCCGAGGGGCTGGGAAAGCAAAGAGACTGACAAGCTTTCAACATCTACGTCTTCTTTTCCAGTCTGAAGATGGGCTGTTGGCCTGAAAACCTTTCTGCTCAGACTAAATAATATTAAAAAAAATTAGAAAACTCGGTCCTCCTCTAAATTCCCTTCACTTGTACACTTAAACTGTCAAGGCTTCGCCACTAAATCGTTAAGTGATGAATGTACCTTTGGACAGTGCGCTTGAACACAGCAAAAGGTTTACAAATCTCTATTTTAAACAATGAGAAAACCTAAATCCACGTATGGAAAGTGCACAGTGTCATCCCTTGCCAACCTTTGCTTCTCTGTCCCACAATGTAATGGCAGCCTGACGTCCTTCACCAGCACATCCTGGACCAGATGTGTCCCAAGCCTCGAGCTGTGAATGTGCTGGTCTGCCCAGAACTGCTCAGTCCAGCAGCCAGGGAACACCAGCAGGACGCCTGTTCCTCCACACTTTAAAGGCTTTCTTGGGAATTATATACCTTTCCTAATTTTTTAATGGTTTTATTACAGTTTTTTATTAATCATTTTAATTAACGACAAGCACCCGTGTTCAAGTCTTAAATCACTTTCAGCCCAGCATTTAGCAAATTGTGTCATTATGCCATAAGCTGCTATTGGAGGAACACAGCTTGAGAAAATTACTGAAATTTTAAGTTTTGATAAACTAACTCTGATATGATTCAATTAACAAAGCCTAGGAGAAGATATTTTACAGAAACCAAGAGATAAGATAAAAACAAAGACTCAGTATATGTGTTAGACAGTCCATACCAGAACAAAAAAGATACTAAAAAGACTGAAAAAAAGGACTAATTAACATAAACAGCAACAAATCAATAACCAATAGAGGATGGAATACTAATTAATGAGTATTATGTAATTCAGAAAGAATGATCATTAATTTCTTTGTTTGCTAACAAAGTATAAATAGGTGAAAAAGTTTTGTATCCATGTCTGTGTAGAGGCCAGAATTTTGTCAGCCACACACCTCCTGGCCAAGAATAAAGCAGTGCCTTACTTGCTAACATTAAAATACAGTGTTAGAGGGTTTTATTTATCCTGACAATTTCGAAGGATTTTGGTAACAGCTTCACAGGAAAAGTCATTTTTCTGTTGCCTCATAGCAAGGCTGGGCTGGGGGAAGCAGTGCTTACAAAGGTTGTCACCACACACATGACACACTGGAAATGCTGCCATCCCAAAGAGCATGGAAGAGGGAATGCACAGAAAGTCACTCCAGAGCTGTGTTGGGAGGAACACGACCTCAGTGGAATGTGCCTCTGGAATTCTCGTGCTGCCCCTGGGGACTGCAGGAGCACGAGGGGTGGCTCCAGGATGGGAACATCTCAGCTGCCCCTCTGGCTTTCTGAACCAGCCATCCTGTATATATTGCACAGCCTCTTAAAGGAGGTAACTGTCTGTCACTGGGGACATTTGAAATGATGTCATCTAATCACTACCCAGGACAGCCAGGGCTGCTCCATGAGTTGCACCAAGGATGTTGCTGGATATGAGAAGCTCTCAAGGATCTTCTCCAGAGGTCACTTTTGACAGAACCAGAGAATCCCAGAATGGTTTGGGTTGGAAGGGACTTTAAAGATCATCTCATTCCAACTCCATGCCATGGGCAGGGACACCTTCCACTATCCCAGGTTGCTCCAAGCCCCGTCCAGCCTGGCCTTGGACACTTCCAGGGATCCAGGGGCAGCCACAGCTTCTGTGGGCACCCTGTGCCAGGGCCTCACCACCCCCACAGTAACAAATTTCTTTTGAATATCTAACCTAGTTGTGCCCTCCTTCAGCTTGAAGTCATTCCCCCTTGTCCTATCACTGCACGTCCTTGTCACAAGTCCCTCTCCAGCCTTCCTGCAGTCCCCTCTGGGTACTGGAAGGCTTCCAAAAGGTGCCACCACATCTGTCTCTTCCATGGTTTGATACATTCTGGAAGGATTTCACATTACAGACACCACCATCGAAGATGTGCTCGATGGGCAGGAATACAAATACACCCTGCTGGCCTATTACTCCTAGAATTTGGCCACCCTACCCAAAAAAAACCAAATGATGCTGCTGCCAGGGGATCCTCTCCAACAGCGAGGCACGGCTGGACAGCTCAAGCAGCAAGGAAACATCAGCGCTGTGACAACTGGCTCCTGGATTTCCTTGCCGAAGGAGCAGAGACCACAGTGAGGGACTGGGAAGGAAACCCAGAGCTGTGCCCATCCCTGTGTCTCGCCTCACAGCCATGCAGTTCTCAGAAGGGTCTGATGTCCCTGCCAAGCAGCCGGCTGTGATTCCAAGCCGGGGCCTGGAGAGGCTGCCCAGCGTCAGGCGGTGGTTGGGCACTCAGCCTGTGCCACAGCGGCCAGCCCGGAGCGCAGAGCTCAGTCCAGCCCTGCAAAAGGCAAAGCTGCAGCACAGGCAGCTCTGAGAGCACCTCTGAGGCTCCTCTCCACTGCACTCACCCTTCAGGAGGGGCTGGAGCAGCACTGGGAGGAGCCCTTCCAGCAGCACTGGAAACCCGTGCCAGGTGAAGACAATCTGCAGCGAGACCCAGCACTTGCAAATGCTTGCAAGATAGGCATGAATTAAAGAGACTGAGGTATTTTAAACATCAGCTGCCTCCATCCCTCCCCGAAAAAATATGAACCAAAACCAAGACCAAAAAGGAGGACTTACAGGCTAACAGTACCTTAAATAAGAAAGGTCAATTTTGCACGTGACTTGCCATTTTAATACTGTATTAAATTATATATATTTTTCACTGTACCCCTTAGTAAAAAAAGCCTTAAATAGATGCCTGAGGCCTTTTGGGCTGTTATTAACAGCAGAGACAAGAGAGTTTGAAACACACACCCTGCAGGGATCTCTGTGCACGTATCCAATTACGCACATTGCTGTTTCCAGAGTCTCCTCCTGATAAGTGTCTGGAATAAACTGAAATTTCTTCAGCACGCAAAACTTCTGGGATGAATTTAAATGAGCGTCTTCAGCATTTTATGAACAATTCCTTACAAAGAGGGAAACTAAAATACAAGATTCATCGTCCAAAATAGGCTCCAGGTAAGGTTTTGTCATAAAATTCCTGTATGACTTATGGGAAATGTCCATTCCATGGAATGGAAATTGGAAATGGAAACTGGACAGGTATAAGAAACAGCTTTCCCATGCATTTAATAAGCCAGATGACAGCCTATTTAAGTGGTATTACAGATTGGGCAGAGCTGTCTCTAACCAAGCACGATGTCCCTGCCCTGGGAGAGCAGGAGGTTTGGGGAGAACTCAGAAATGCCCACTTCCAGAAAGAAAAACTCCATTTTATTATCACAGAGGCAGGACCTGAAACCATGTGCCAGAACCAGAAAAGGGTGAAATAAAAATGATTAAGAAAAATTAAAAGGAAAGGAAGAAAGAAAAATAACTTGTCAAAAGTTACTTTATTACCATGGAACCTGAGCCAACTGTACAAGAAGGCTTTGCAGCAAGCAAACAGCTCTGCCAGACAGCTGTGAGAACTTCACACTCAACAGACAACCAACCTCGGCTCTAATCACCACCTCCAGTGCTACTCCAGGAAAGATTTGCTCAAAACTTTGCAAGTTAAAGACAATTCTGTTTGTAATTTATAGTCTTGGGATGGCCAAAGGCGCTCTCTTACCCCAGAGGAGAAGCCATGACGCTTGGGAACAGTATGAAAAGAAAAAAGCAGCCAGGAAAACACAACCAACAACAAAATCAAACAAAAAACCCAGCCTCTCTCTGACCTCCAAACTTAACAAGCCCAAAGCGAGGTGACACACAACAGGCAAGTACAGGCAGAGCAGAGAGAGTACAAGGCAAAAGGTGAGGCACAAACACATCCACCTGGAAGGGACACACAGAGGAGACGGGGCCACAGACTGACAAAAACCAGATGAAACCAAACCAAGGAAATACAGATCCTTCATCACACCTTATCCTTTAACGTGGTGGTCTTGCAGACTGAATGTGTTAAGCACAGACCCTTTCAAAATATGGAGTGCAGGTAAGGAATAAGTGATTCCCCTAAGTTTGACCCTACAGAGACACACCATCAAGCTTCGTTGCCCCAAGCTTTGCATCCCATTCTGTGGCAAAAGTTAAGGACAGAAGAAAGACACGACCTCACGTGGGTGCACATTCTAGGAGAGTTTTGTATGCTGATGCTTTAGCAATCCTGCCATTCTTAATCACCGCTGTGGTGAAAGGTAATGTGTTTGCCCATTATGGCTTACAACTGGGAAATATTTATGGAATGAGCAGCACGTTAACATGTCTTTATTTCCAGCAGTTAAACGAGGCTTCTGAGAGTCCTCCCTAACATTGTGGACATTTGTTTCATTGCATGAGACTCCGTGCTCAGTTTAGGATTAAACTGTCATAGAGGGATTTACTTATTTAACTGAATGCTTGCTTTCTGAGAGAGAAATTCCAGTTGTCTGCTTCTCAGCTCTATCTAGCCATCGATACAAGCCAATTTCAATTTCAGGTTTCCTGAATGCCTGGATTGAAAGAAAAAGAGGTGAAAATAAAAATCCGTTTTTTTCATAGGAAGAAAAAAAAAAAAAATCAGCCCAGACAGACAACAACAGCAAAACCAACAAAATAATCTAGCAGCATTAAAAAAAACCACACATGGTTCTTCCTAAAGGTATTGAGACTCTTCTGCTCAGCCTTTATTACTTCCAGCTTCTTTAAACACACGAACTTGTCAAAGTCTGACATGCAGAAGGGACTCTTGCAGGCCTGTCTTTTGTCTGCTGTCCCAACTTGTTGGATGCTCTGAGTGGCTGCAGAGTGGAAATGAAGCAGCAGCTCCTGTGGCACAGCCCTCACCGCCCCGGGCAGATGAACACCCAGAAAGCACAGGAAGGCAAACTCCCTCTCAATGGAGTTAATCAGATCAACAATTATCTTCCATAATGTCGTCATGTTCAAGCATAAACATGCTTGTCTTTGTGCTTAAGATACAGCAAAGGCAAAGCCCTGCTGCAAAAATCCCTTTTTCATGTCTCATTCTGCTGTGGGAGCCATAATCCTGAGCAGAAAAAAGGATTAAGGACATGGAGTAACTTCATTCTGTCCTTAAAACTCCAGCATTTTGAAAAGTGTATGGAATTGCAAATATCAGTAAAATTTAGGTGGGTTTTTTTGATATTTAAGTTTTTGATTAATTAAGTTATAATTAATGCAATACTATTTGTTTTAATGGTTGCAGGCAAAGGAAAAAGGAGAACATTATCAAGATAATACTATAAAAATACCGTGTCCCAGCGGCAAAAATCATTATTAACAACAAATTTTTTGGAAACAACTCCTAAGCTGTTCACTTTTCAAAACTGTGTCTCACCTAAAAAGTCCTTTAATATTCACTTCCATGACCCCAATTTAACAGCTATGATGAGCTACCAAATCCTCCCCTTTTTATTCAGAAGAAAAACCCACAACACAAACAGAATGAGCAGTGCAGGGCTGGAATGAACACCAGCCTAACTCCTACCTACAGCTTCAAAGGCAAGATAAGATGATTTGAGTATCAGAGGTAAAAAGGACTCCACAAAGACACACTCCTCACCTTCTGAAATAAGTGACATCCAAGTGTCTACAAAACTCGTAGAAAGTTAATAAACTACTACAAGAGTGCCTTTGTCTCTGTCAAAAGCCTAATTAAAGCTGCTGGCTTAAAACTAAATACTGATACAGACTCATATACCCATGAAATCACTTTTTGAACAAATGAGAAGTTCAAGGAGGCTGGCTGAAAGCGCCAGGCTGCAAGTGCTCTACTCTCTTGGCCATGCCAGTGCTTGAGGAGTATCTAGATTTTACTGAGCCTCCCTTTCAGGTTAGATTGGTTCAGCAGGTCAGGTCCATCACCACTTTGGGATAAGTGGAAAGGCCTTTCAGGTTCAGGAGCAGCCCAAGCCTCAGTGCTGAGGCCAGCTGGGGTTTTCCAACCAAACACACGGGTCAAAAGCCAGCACTGTAGTTAGGCACAGATTAACCAGTCAAAACCATCAATGCAGTTAGGCACAGACTAACCAGTCCAAAACCCACCACTGTAGTTAGGCACAGATTAACCAGTCAAAACCATCAATGCAGTTAGGCACAGACTAACCAGTCCAAAACCCAGCACCGTAGTTAGGCACAGATTAACCAGTCAAACCCAAAAATGCAGTTAGGCACAAATTAACGAGTCCAAACTCATCAGTGCAGTCAGGCACAAATTAACCAGCTGTGTGACTGTATTCAAAGCATGGAAAGTTTTCCGTCAGGAGGGAGGAGAAATACAAATCTGACAAAAACTCCGAGAGCCAGAAACCTCGATCCATCACTATTATTGATCACCAGAAGAACAAACAACCCCACAACTGTCCTTAAACCTTTAGACATCAGTAGAAAAAGCAGACACGTCTTTCCACCTTTCCCACCTGCACACGCCTAGCCCCAGGCCAAATCTCTTTAAGAAAGCATATTAACTCAAATATAAAAAGCTCTTGGCTTCATGTTGCATTGTTCAGGTGTTCCCTTTCTGCTGCAGTGCCCTTTGGAGTGCTGTAAAGGACAAAGCAGAATTAAAGAGATGGAAGAGGAGAGAAACAAGATGAGGCATTCTCACTAAAAGCAACCCAGCCCCATGTATAAATTGAAAGTTCAGCTGACAAAAATATTTAACATCTCAGTCTGGTCAGGGAAGTTTTCCACTGAACAGTTCACATTTCCAGGACGTGGAGGAGGAGGAGGAAAGCACAAGACCTGTTGGTGAAAACCAAGAGACAGCACCTGCTCACACAACTGGGTACCGGGTTTGGGCAATCATCAGAACACTGCTTGAGAAACCAGTGGCCAGGTAAGAACTGAAGCCACTGACCTGGCACTTCTGAGGATTTCCTAACACAGGAGGGTCCCTTTGGTCTGTTGTTTCCAAGTAATGTTTTCTCCCAAACCAAACAGAAAATCACCAGCATCTCAGAAGCTCTTGCATAAGCTTAAGGCTGATACTACTGAAATACACACCATCAGATGCCCATTTCTTTACCTGATACCAAAAATAATCCCGTGCCATGAAGCTTCATTAATCACTACCATCAAGTACAAAGCACTAATCTTTATTAAAGTGCTTTCACATACAGCAGGAAGGGCAATACTTGAACCTGCATTAGCAAAGGGAAAGGAAACACTACAGATATTACCTTCTCCTGCCAGCAATTAAAGAGGCTCTTCATGGAAAAGCTGCTCTTTACAATGTTTGCCCTACTTAGCATTAGCTCTCAATTAGTAAGAGGCAATGCTCCAGAGGATGGTAGGAATCCAAAGAAAAATATTAACAGGTAGAGAGTAGAGGTTGAAGGCTGTTAAATGAGCTCACAAGATCCTCTGGGTGGCAATAAGAGGAGGAAAACAGGTTGAAGCAAACTAAATGCTGCTTCTCAGGGCAAAGCACAGCGGTGAAGCAGTGCAAATCCACTACAGCAAAAAAGGAAATGGTCCACAAGCCATCTGGTTGCAGGCAAAGACTGAAAAGCACCAGAAATGAGTCTGCGGAAGAGATGACCCCAACAAACTACCTAAACACACATCAGACCGTGCACAGGAAAGATTAATGCCACTGGTTTGAAAGGAGACAACGTACGACCCATGAAAATACTACAAAGATTTGTCAAACAATAACCTAAATGTGAAGGGACCAGTTAACAGCGTAACCAAGGTATTCTTCTCTGACCCTAGGGCAAGACACTATTTGGCTACAACTTAAATGGAAAAAACCAGAACTCCCAAGGGACTAATGGAAAAGTCACCGAAAAGTGGTTGAGAAATGTCTACAACACAACTACAGGATGAGCAAGGAGGAAGTCCTGGGCCCTCCCTTGGGATTTCAAGGGAGTGGAAAAGTAAAGTTTACAGATGTCATCTCAAGTCAACTTACTCTTTTCTATTATAAAAACACCCTGCCCCATTCCATTTAGGAAATTTCAGGTTTACTGCATATTTTCCTGTTACTTCTCCCATCTGTGGGTTGAAGCATTTACCAGCTGCCCAACACTTCACCAGCCCTTCAGCACGAGGGTATGTCAGAAATTTGTGCATCAATAATGCACAAATAATATTTACAACTCTGGCATTTTACATCTCCATTTATGTGCACGAGATACTGTTAATTTAATCACCTGTGTAAGTACCAAACCATTCAGTTGGGCAGGGCTGCCTGAACCACAGCTGTGTTTTCATTTACCTAATAACCTCTGATAAACCTAACCAAACAAAAATGCTCAAAACTAATCAGATTTATATTTGCTTTGCTCAGCTACTACATAAATCATGGAAAATGATCAAGAGTGCAGTTCTCAGACTGTTAACATTTACTCAAAACCAAATGCAAAAATAATTAACATTCAGTAGAAGATTTTTGACTGGAGCCAGTTTAACCAGTGAAAAAGGATTTTTGAAGCACAGGTCCATGTTCAGTACAACACTGATACCATTTGGGGTTGCTTGTTTTTCAGAAAATACTTCCTGCACTATGGAAATCAAATTCTTCAGTCATAATTTGCATGTCTGAATTAACGCATGGCAAACAATGCAGAAAACCTCAATGTCTTTTTCTAGGGGTTGCAGGGAAGTGTTTATGCAAGTTACAGGCATCTTGGGGAATTTAGTATTGTATGTGCATTTTACAAGAAATGTCACTCATTAATGTATGGAATAACCTCAGTGGTTTTACGTATGTAGGAGCATTTTTCACATCTGTGATTTCTCACTTCCTTCCTCCACTTAATTTAACTTTCAAACATCAAACCTAATATTGCCACAACAGTGCTAATCCCTCCCTCTGCCAATGGAGACAGCAGGCAAAACAGATAACCCTTAATGAAATTGCTTCTCTTCCCTCTCCAAACACAAATTTTCTCCCTAAATTCCCATTTTTCCCCCAAGACACAGTATGTGCAAGGCCCTACTGTTATTTCCCACCAACAGGAGATCTTACGTGGTTAATAAAAATCAGACATTTTACGGCTTGACACCCCACCCCCAGTATTTATAAAGGATTTTACGCATTTCAAAGGGAGATTCCCAGCTCGATAATGGAAGAGTCCTTACTGGAGCCTAGTCCTGCAAAAGCCCGAGACACTGAGCTTTAATGTCATGCCAATCTTATGTACAGAACAGCTATTTTGGGTAATTACAGAAGCTGTAATAACGCCTCTGGAGTCCCATGAAGTTGAGCTCACTTAAGATATGTAGTCTTGCAGGCAGAAACTTTTTCAACACGGATTCAATTTGTTTTAATAAAATACTGAAAACCTTATCCTCTAGACCTCACTATTTTATTGTAGTACTGGTGTGTAATCACATGCAAGATTTCTAATCTTTAGCTGATGTACATCAGCATAACCTTGCTACCTGATCAAGTTACACCTATTTACATCAGAGGAAAATTCAACCTTATGCCAGGTCTTATTCAGCTGTACCTCTTGCAACTTATCTGTATTTCACTTCCAGTATGAATATATTTTTTACAAAATAATCTTAAATGTCATCTGATACACCACTTGCTGCTTTGAACTGAGCATTTTACTACAGCAGAATTAATTTCCAATTGTTTACACATTAAAGACAGTTCAATCCAAATAGATTGGGAGTGCCTGCAGAAAGTTCAAGAGAAACATTTGCCAGGATGAGGCTGTGTGAGGACGCCCCTTTTGCTGCAGGACAGGTGAAGGATGAAGGCCTTGGAACATCCCATAAGCACATGGATCTGAGCTTTTCCTCTCTCTCCTCAGGAGGGAACAGTCTATTCTTCAAGCAGGCAAAAAGCAGTGAAAGCCAGCAAGAAATAAAGAAAAAAAAGTATGATAAAATACTAAAATTTTGTTAGCTACCGTGCACCTCAGCTTTCACTGACGTCTTTGGTGCAGCCTCCACGTTTTCAAGTCCCTTCTGTTAACTGGGCGTGATTAATTCCCCCTTCAGTTTTCCAAGCCTGCTTTGCTTCTGCTTGGAAGCCAATTTAGCAATTAAATTAATCGTCAAATATTTCTTGCCAGAGAATAAAAAAGAAGTTTCACTCGCCCGGGCAAAACGCAATTCCCGAAGGATCTGAGAATTTAATGAGCGGAACAGTTACGAAAAAATGTAAAAACTGGCAGATCAGACAGCAAAGAAAGAGACAGGAAGTGACAGATTTAAGAAAATACCTCTAAAGTTGAGGAAATGAGTTGTCCTTTAAGAAGAAATCATACACATAAAGCACATAAAACAGAGTATTCTTTGTAGACTTGACTGAAGAAGGAAAGAAAAAAAAACAAGAAGAGATAAAAAAAAGACACATCCTGAATAGCATTTAAAAAAAGCAAGGCAGCTTCAGTGGTCAGCCTCTTCTAGTCAAGATGGAAATTTGCATAATTTTAAAAGCAGTGTCCAAATTCTATCTGCAAAAGAAAAAGTGTGACAAAAAGAGAAAAAAGGGAGCTAAATGCATGGAGAGGAGTGACTTGAGCCACTAAGTGGACACACAGCTGCCCATGTGAAGCAAAGTGTCTGCTCTATGCACTGTGAAGTCCTAAGGGTGATAGTCTTGAAAGGATAAAATGAATTTTTTTTAAAAAAACCTAAATGCTTCTCTCCTGGGAGAGATGTGCTGAGAAGAGCCTTGTGTTGAGTTCCTGCCTAGATGAAATTCTGCCCATCTGAGAGGCCCCTTCAGTGAGTTACAAACTGGAGGCCTCTGTGGTAGCCAAGGTGCTGGATGCACCTCTGGGGAGCAAAGAAAGATGCACCTTTATCACAGGCTGGACGGGCAATTCCCAGACTCACAACAGCCAGAACTGCCCAGCTGGACCCACTGAGGCCCTGGATACCAGGTCAGGGAGGGGACTGGGAGCAGTCTGAGGACAGCGTTAAGGGCTTTGTTGAGTGACATTGGCATTTTTAAAAGGTAACTCAAGCCTTGCTTAAGTGAAGTTAAGTCTTCGTCAAACGCCCATTTTTTGAAGCTGGTTGCTATAATGCAGGAAATGTCACACATAAAAGAGCTTTATGTGAGTGCAAACATCTCACAGGGCAAATTTAACCTCTGAGATTGTGGGTTCATCCCTGCAAAAGAACATTCATTGTCCAGACATGCTCAGTGAGATTTTGCTGGGGAGGAGGGGGAATGCAAGAAAAAAAATACCCTCACTGCATTTTACAACTACAAAAGGAACTTCTAAGACATTTTTGTGTAACTACAAGATTCTCTATCATTATAACGTTGCCTCATTAAATATACATTTACCTGGATTTGACTCTTAATTTTTGGAATGGTTTGTCTTTCACAAGATAGAGAAATGAGACTAATTAATGAATGTGAAAGCCTTCTGCCACAAGGATTTCCCTTGAAAGGGCTTTAACAGCAATTTTAGCACTGAACTGCTTCAAGCAAGCTCTCTGCCTGGTTTTCTCTGGCCATAAAGGCAGCAGCAGTTACACTGAGCAACAAGCCTGCTACTGTAATACATCACTCATCACAGCCTAACTGGCATGATAAAGTGTTTGCTCGTGAGGAGATTGTGTGGCCAGTCCAAACAAAGACCACTTCATCTTGCATTTCCTAGAAATCTCTTTTTTCCCAGAAGAAAAAAAGCTCACATCCTGAGCTGTGCCTATGGAGAAGGCTGGGAAGCCCCGAGCCACTCCCCAGCCCTCTCCTCTCCCCGCACAGCAGAGCTGCCCGCACGCCCTGTCAAATAACTGCTCTGCTGCACATCCCCGATGCACTTCATCCAGTTACAAATGAAATAATATTATAATGGCCCGGGGTTTTGCTCCTGTTACCTGGAGACACGGCCAGCAGCTCCCCCCAGCAGTTTGCTGAGTGGATGAGATCTGCAGCAAACCTAGAGCAATCAAGCCAGCAAGGTCGTCTTTATTGCAGAGCAAGAAATAAAGGCTGCATGAGCCTCACATGGCATTTCACTCCTCTCCCTCCTCACTTCCCTGCTCCTTCCAGCAGCTCCAGTTCCTGAAAGCTCATGGGGAGATGTAGAACTGCTGGGAGAGCACCTCCCCATCACTGACTGTGGGGCACCTTCTCCCTTCAGGGAGCAGGGGTACACATATACAGATATATTTAGATATATTTACATGTGCAAATCCCCATTTCTTCCAGCATTTCCCCACAAACAGAAGACAGAGAAACCAACTAACAGAGTGATCTATCATCTCTCCAAACTATTATCCTGCTAAATTTGCTGTGGTTTGGACAAGCAGGGATTTACCCAGCAGCAGCTCTGGTTTGAAGTGTCCAATCCGGAGACGAGCATGCCTCAGCACTCTCTGAATGCCCTTGTGTTTTAATTCCCCTTCAGATCCTACGAATTTCCTACTTCCACTGACGTTACATGGCTGTGAGCTTCCCTGGCTACCCCAGCACGAAGAGCAGAGCTCTCAGCCTTGACCTTCAACCGAAGTGCTGGGGGCAAGAGGGAAGGTGTGTTTGGCCACCTGACACAGACCCTTCCTCTTGCCCTTTCAGGAGGCTGGGACTACATTTCCCGTGGTTACACCTGGGAGATTTTCCATCCCAGGCTGGTCAACCTGTACATCCAAGCGCCCACTCTCAAAGTCCAAAGGACAGCAGCCAAAAGCTGGCATGAGACAGAGGGTGCTGGCCTTCCCAATGCTACATTGCCTCGTTCAAACATCATCTGATGTCCAAGAGCCACAGGACAGCTCATCCCCAGCCTCTGAGAGCCTGCTGGCCTCTTGGCCTGCCTCCTTTGGCGGCCAGAGAGCTCTTGATCCCATGGGAGAACCAATGTGGCCACTCCACACTGGAGGTGACAAGGAAAAACAGGGCAGATGAGAGCTGGCAAAGCAGCCAGGAAGCTCTCCTCCAGCACAGACAAGAAGTTCTCTCTTTCCCAAGCTGTTTGCGTAAATTGAATTTGCTTCAACTTAAAACATCATTCAAAATATGTGGTTCTGCTCCTGCTCACTTAGTGCTGGCCATGGCACTGTGTGGTGTCCTGCCACTCACTGCTCCTCTCTCAAATCTCTTGGCACGTGAGCGTTCCAAGGCCAGGGCTGGAGCACACAGTCCTCTTCTGAACTTCCTGCACAACTCCCAGGCTCCCAGCAGGGATACAGCAGCCCCTGCGGGATTACAGACTCCGTGCTGCAGCGGATCAAACACGGAAGGAACTCTCTCCACGCTGCAGTCCGTCACCTTCAGCCTGGGACCACTCTCGGGGAATGAAAAACACCCCAAATTGGACCATCCACATAACCACAGCACCACAGGCCAACGGGGACACTGCCCTAACAGGACACAGTGCCAGCAGCTTCCCTGGCAGGACACGCTCAAATCCACCGGGCAACTGGATCTGAGGAGAATGGACAATCCCATGGTCTGTTTGAAACGTTATAGAAGACACAGGTTGAATATTAATCAGAAAGAAAAAAGTACTGATCATCACCATATCAATGGGCTCAGTTTAGCTTTCAGTGCTCATTATTGTCTGGTGTGAGGTGCAGGACTGAGTCTGTGCAGATATTTCCAAGCTGCAAAGTTATAGCTATGGTTTTATCCCCAAAGCCTCTAGAAAGGACTGCAGCAACTCTATCAAACATTTGAAGATTTAAAAATAAATTTAAAAAAACCCCAGCCCTGCAACAGCATCATCCAAGTGACAATGCTCAGGAACAGGGTCTGGAATATTCTACAGTGATTCTGCTACATTCCAGCACACACATTTACTTTAGCTGACCACAGAGTGCATGAGCATGCAGCTACATGAAAAGGGGTGCTTTCCAGTGTGTGGCAACCGGGGGAGTCTAACCAGAATATTAAGAGACAGCCATATTTTACTATTATTTACCATCGAGGCACCACAAGAACCACTGCAGCTCCTTTCTTCTGAATATAATCATCATATTGATAAAACTGGCAGCATTCCCAAACTGGACACGGCTTTTTTGTCCCACCACACAAAGAGAGGCAGACACAAAGACAACCAGTGACGTTATATTGGCTACCAAAGAAAACAAAATCCAAGCCACTGTTCTTCACTGCACGCTCTCTGCTTGGACAGGAAGAAAACATACTCTAAGAAGTCACTTTTGGACCTGTAAAGAGTTGACTGTTTTGCGTGGCAACTAGGCATGAAATTACACCAGCTACAATGCAGGCAGCTCAGTGCTTTTCCTACGTTGGCCATCAGTCAGGTGCACGAGTGCTCCCACTTGGATTTAACTCGGATGCCGTGCCACAGCATGTCCTATCAGCAACGCACTTGTCACTTCCACGCAGGATGGTTTTGCTGGCATGTGGAAGCAGCTGAGGCTCAGAGCATGTTGCTTTCTTGGCAGGTATTCCACCTTGCCTAGGGGAGACAGGCATAGGGGAGTTCTACGTCTAGGAAAAATAAGATTATTGTAGCCCATCAGATATGATTTCCGGCTTTAAGGATTAGAGCTTTGTCCCAGCGGGAGCCAGGGAAAACAGCAGGTTGTTCTTTAGCTTGCACCTTGTAACATTTTATTGTTTACCTGCATTTATTTTAGACTAACTTCCTTTCCAGAGGCCTATCTCAGTCCTTCTCTGCCCAGCCCCACCACACACCCAGCCTCCCTGCTCTCAGAAACTGCAACTAAGGTGAAGCACATTTAAGTTTCGCATCATCCCGACATTCCTTAAGGAAATAGTTCCTTCAACATCTGCAAGTGACTGCTTTTTTCCTCCTCCTCAGCACTTCCCACCTCAAATTTTGTCCCTCTGCCGGTCCTCTGCAAAGCTGATCACCTCCCTGCAGCTCCCTGATTTACCCAGGCAAGAAGCTGGTTCACTCGGAGCAGCAGCTACAAAAGGAGCAACATCTGCTCCGTAAGCACTCAGCAGAATGTTGCACAAGAGCACTCACTTCAGCCTGCCTGATATTGCAAATGCCAAAGGAATCTGGTTCCCTCGTATCTCTACTCACGGGACCTCTGTTTAGAATATTTGAAATTACTTGGACTCCAGCACGTTAATAAGACCCCCCCTCCTCCAGGGTTTCACTCTGGCTCTCTTGCTTTCACCACCTTTCACCTCCAAGAAGTTTTTTCCCATTCCTCCACTTTGCTCCCTGGTGCCAGTGAAGAGCCTCATCTGCACCCCTGCAAGCTGAGCTCCCTCAGTTTTATTAGGAAATCATCTCCAGTGATTGCCCTGGGCCACGGTTCAGAAAGACTGATGGAGAACTGCAGGTTTGTCTGCAGGGCTCCTCGCTCCCAGCTCAATTCATTCCCTCTGATGCCCTCCGAGAACCAGAGCACACCATGCTGATTATTTCTGCAGTTTCTGCCTGTGACTTTTCTGCCCCTAAACAGGTGGGGAGGGGACATTTCCTGAGCCTCCTCTAGGAAAAGGCCCATTCCAGCAGAAAATTCGGTTCTCCCTCTCCCTCCTGAAAACAAGTCTGCTCCTGCCTCACCTCACTCCAGCCCTGACGGTGGAATTTTAATTGCTGTGACTGGTGAAAGAGGGGAGGGAAGGTGTGGTTTGGCCGCAGGACACGGAGTCAGGACCTCTTCCACTCTACACCTTGCCCTGACCGTACCTCCTCCTGTGCCCTGGGGATAACCCCGTGCCATGCAGGGAGAGCTGTTGTTCCACAGGGTGGAAGGAGCATGGGAAAGGTTTGCAAACCTCTTTGATGGCAGAGCACACAATTCTAGACCCGGGGTAACAGTTCCCTCAATGTACTGGGAAATCAGGTTCCTCCAAGTTTCCCGGCGAGCTAGGTCAAAGCCACGCTTCAAGTTTGCTCGAGAATGACAGCCAGCCTAAAATGAAGCTGAAAAGTAACTTCTCACCCTCTTGTGAAAGAGGGCACGAAAAGCTTAAATGCATCTTCAAAGCCAAAACAGATCTTCAACAAGAAATACTCCCTAGAGAGGGGAGCAAGCACAGGCACACGTTCCAAGGCAGAGCTGGGTGTCGACATCAAGGCCTGGGCAGGGCAGAGCTGCTGCTCTCAAGGGACAGGGACTTGGTGGAACGTGCCATGGACCCACCCCGAGTCACCTTTTGCCACACTCAGCTCCCAGGCTTCACCATCTATCCACGTTAATGGAGCACAAGGGAAGATCAACGTCAAACCAAAAGAGCTTAACATGGAACAGCACATCCCTCTCGTGCTCTTCCTCTATCCCACGAGACCCATCTCATGGTAATTCGATGAAAAGCTGTTTTTCCACCCAAGCTCTACTTTGAGTCAAGAAGCCAGCGGTGACAGCATCAGAAAGCTATTTGGGAATGGAACTGAAGAGCTGTCAGATAGCTTTGTGGGGTTAAAAAAACCAACTCTGAAAACCAAACACAGGAGACAGGAGATGGCAAACCTCAAAACGTCTGAAGACCACAGGAGACAAACTCAGAGATTGCCAAATCACCAGGACTTGGTCAGTTTACAGAGCCTCCTCTCACTCTCTCCCCTACATTTCAGAAGATGAGTGTGCATTTCTGGGCAGGACTGGTTTCAGCAAAGTGTCTGTGGAACAAGCATGAGGACACGTGCAGGAGGAAAAAAATAACAGTGGAGGCGGGGAAAGGATGGGGAAATTAATCCAAAGGCTGCAATAAAGTTCAAAAATTTTAAGAAGTCAGGGGTTTTTTCCATTTAAGTGCCTGATGAAGGACTGGGGTGCCTCTGTTATGCTGCACACCGTGCCTTTCAAGCCAGGTCTGTCTCTGGAGCAGAAATTCAACACACTTTTCCCCAGAGCAAGTTCTATTGTCCTGCAGTCACTGCCAAATTCAGATGTTTAATTCGAAGTGTGAAACAGAAGGATTCCAGTCTGCTTTTCAAGAGAAAATCTCCAGGCTACCACTCCATCCCATAACTAACACCAGCTTTGTTCAGGGCAGGACACAGCACAGCTCCCTATCCTCAAAAGGAAAGGGAGGCAACATATAAACAACATATCACTGTACATCACAGCCTGGGAGCTGCATACCTCAAACAGTAACCAGTGCTAACAGTCTGAGGCACCTCGACAGATGTATGGCCAAGCAGCTATAAAAGAGCCTTTGTGCTGGCTGAACAGAAACAAGGCATTTTCTGTACGGGAGACGGCCTGACCACCTCGCAGGATAAACGGGGTTACACATCTCACACCTCCCCTGCACCGGGGACCCCAGGGCAGATGGCACAGGGCAGACGCCACGGGATGGAGGAATGACCCACGCCAGGGATCTGCAGGAGCCGCTCTGCAGCCACAAGGAAGATGACTCTGCCCTCACCTTCCATCCTCCTCGCTCGCAGCCCTCATGTCAGAACTGCACGGCCTGGTTGGAAGCGGAGCCGTTCCGCAGAGGCTCGTCCCTGCGGAACAGTCCGTGCAAAAGATCATCACAAATACTTGTGATCCACCAGCCAGAGCCCCAGACAAAGGCTTTTCGTCCTCATGCTTAAAGCACCCAGCTGCTATTTTATATATTTTGAAACACACTTTTCATCTTCACCCTAGTTCCCAGTTCTGAAATTCGGCTAATTCTTCAAGGCCGCAGGAGCCGTGGTGTTATTTTTGGCCTAGGGAAGATAAGAAACCATGTGGATGGTTTTTTCCTCAGTACAAGCACACGCAGCAGCAGCAAACTTCAGGATTCAGCCAAACACATTATTCCATAGGATCAGAAGCGGCTTCCAGTTGGGCCCAGTAAAACACAGCACGAAAAAGTGCAACTGCAAAAGGCTCTCGCAGTGACTGCAGTGCATGTTTCAACTCCAGGGAGGCAGAGAGAGGGGGGGAAAAAAAAGAATATTTGAAAAAGTCAAAGAAAAATTGCTCTGTCCAAAACCTGGAAAAGCCACAGTTAGCAAACATTCCCAGAGAAGCAAAAGCCCTGCTGCTTTATGAAGATTAAATCTGCTATTGTCTCACAGTTCTTGGCTGTTTGCTTTTTTTAAAATAAAGTTCCCCTTGGCCAAAGATGTTAGGAAGTATCTTCAATAAGTAAAGGATATAAAAACAAGTATGCCAGTTAATGAACCTGTGATAAGGTTAAACAAACAAGGTAAGGTAAGGTGAGGGTAAGGTTTCTTGACAAATCATCTGTGATAAGGTTAAGCAAATTTCTCTTTTGTCAGGACAGGAAAGATACACACGCAAGGGCACAATATTTTCACTGATCTGGACAATGAATGTTAGAGGTGTATGTTCTGAGTCACTCATGTTGGACAAGACTTTTTTTCAAGCATATGGTCTGAAGACTGTAGGAAACCATTAAAAAAATTGGGTCAGGCATTTAACCCACTCTGCACCTTTAAACTGAGGGGGACGGTCGGAAAAAAGCTTTATAAAAAATTCAGACCTTAGATACAGACAGCTGCCCGCTGAATATCTATGCAGAATTACACATAATGTTAATTCTCAACAACCCATCTACTAAGAACTTTGTCCTTTTGAGGACAAAGAACATTGCCCTTATGCAGAGATGCTGAAGAGTGAACTCTGCTGTCCCCTGGGCAAGTGTTTTCTCTCTCTGTAAGACAGTAACACACAATAAAAAGTATGGTTACAAAGGATTAAGGCAGCTCAGTTAATGCAAACTAGCACTCTCTCCTGCATTCCTCACTAATACAGTGGTGACATAACCAGCCAAAACATGTAGCTTTAATTCAAATAAGGTTTAAAGAAGTTACTGCCAAGTAATTACACCCATTGAAGGCCCATGAGCAGAGGAACCTTCATTAATACCCTGCCGCCGTTCTCGGAGCGCTTTTCGGACCAGCTGCACCAATCTGAAGTGGCAACCATGAACAAGAGCAGGCAACAAGTTTTCATGAGCAGACTTGTGCCTGCCTTTCAGAAGACACTCTGACACATGGCTGAGCACAGCCACGAGGACAGCAGGCAAGGACACAGCATCCAAGTGCTGGCTGCCTCCTCTGAAGGGCTGGGGCAGCCCTTAGGTAGAGGAGCTTTCTGGTAATGTCATCCTTTATTTTTCTGATAACACGCTTTTCTTTGCAGCTGAAAGAAGGTGACAGTGGCACTTCAGGAACTGCAGGCAGCTTTCTACTACCCTGTTCTGCTTTCTAATGAACTGCTGGCTGAGTCCAAACTATGGGTTCCCATTTATTTCATTGCTAATCCTAGCCTCTGTGTAAGAACCTGTGCTTAATCCACAAAGAGTACCGGATGCTTCTGAAGACTGCTTCCAAGAACAAAAATATAGCACTCAGCTGGAGCTCCCTAAAGCCATTCAGTAGGAAGGATTAAACTCAGAGACTTGGAAGGAACTTAGATCCAGTGGGCATGACCCTACCTGTGCTCTCTTCATTACACAAGAGCATGTTGTGCCTTTGCCTTTTCCTAAACCTCTTTCTAAGTTAATGACTCCAAAGCGCTGGCTCCAGGAGCCTCATCTCACAGCTCTGCACAAACATTCAGGGCTCCCATCCATGTATAAACCAGCACAGACCCAAATGAAGCTGTCGTCTGTAGCAATGCTCCCAGGACATCAGATCACCAAGCACAGAAGCTGACCACCGAAGCTTCGCCTGCACTGCAGCTCTGGGAGCAAGTCCCTGCCAGCAGCTCAGTAAAAAATGGCATCACACAGGCTGCAAAGCTCTCTGTGAAGAGGAAAAACTGCTTCCATGCTCACCTGGAAAAGGGAGCTCGCTGTAGTGGCTCTCCTCTTACCACCAATACTTCACATCGGGGTATAACACTGAGGCGTGGACAAGAGATAAACTGATAAACAGACATTTCCTGTTCAAAGAGCCTTTTAAAAATGGTCCCTAATAGCTTGGGTTCCTAACAGCAACATAAATTATATGCAGGCATTGATTCTTTTCCTGAAGTCACCACTACCACACAAGCTGCAAAGTAACTGGCATGAAGTTCAATAGGTTCTCAAGAGTACCCCCATAAAAATCTGTCACAGCTTTTACTTTTGTTTCATTATTGTAGCAGCACTTTTAACTTGCTCAAGACACAATTGAAAAAAACCACCAACTTGCCCTCACTGAGGGTACCAGCAGAAGTTTACTTTCATGTAAAAAGACTAACCAGAAATAACCAGAACTCAACTTTCAGTTTTGCAAGGACTCCCAAATACACTTCCAGCTGAAACTTCAAAATTTAAGAATACAAAACCAGTTAGTTCCCCAAACTTTTCCAATTAAGTTCCCAACTTCTTTGTGACACATAAAGGTCATTTTGGTCTAGGCATGCAGAAAGATAATCCCCACCCTTCAGGGAATCGGGATTTCTGGCAGGATTTTAAGAGGTCTCCAGCTGATAACCATGAAAAGTTCACACCACCAGGAGTCCAGATAAGCTTTTAACACAGGAAATTAGTGCAAAAATGTTTTAAGCATTTTAAAGATCAATTAAGATGGTGCAACAGTCCAGCAAAGTAGAATTGAATTCTCTGCTTCAAATCAGATGGGTTTAGAATACAAAACAGCAGCTCTGGAGCTGGCAGGTGTCTACAGGAAATGAGGTTAGACAAATGCAGGGCAATTAATCCTCTGTGCAGTCAGATTACAGACTCCCCCCATCCCCAGGGCCACCAGACACAGCCAGAGCAGGGTTAAACTGCTGCAGGTTGTCATCTTGCATCTTCCCTGCCCATCCACGGGCCAGTGGTTCTCCCCCCACAGCCTAAAAAGCCAATCTCTTTCGTGACGTGTGAGGTACACTCGGGTCAGCACACAGGGAGGGACACCCAAGATGTGCAGTTCTCATTTGCAATTGCAGATGCAAGCTATGAAAAAATCAGCATCAAATGCCGTTTTCTGCCTTGTCAGCACTGGGGGACTGCGAAGTTCATCAAGGACACTGAATTTCGGAGAAGCAAAAGATGAACTGGGAGTTCCTGGCTAGGGTGAGGAGTCAGCTGGTGTTAACAGCTCTTGTCAGGATCTCTCCCAGCACAGGCAGCAGACCAGTGACTGCAAACAGTGTGAACTGGGGAAAATGTGACTGTACAGATCACAAATGCATCCTCAGACACTGCTCAGGTCCACTGTCAGCCCAGGGAGCAAAGGGAAGTGTCTCAGCACACAGCCTGCTAGGAAATATTCTTTCCCAAAGCATTAAGAAAACCCTTCATAGCAGGTTAGTGCTACACACCACTGTGGCTACAACCACTGTCTAGAACAACTCTGGTTAATTATCTGTGCTCATTCATTGAAAGTTCAAAAGAAAATGAACTTTTAGACCAAATTTGAGGTTTTTGTAAAGTAAATTTTACTAATTTGGGGTAAATTTTACACTAATTTGGAGTTTTTGTAAAGTAACAAATAGGTATTACACCAAGACTCATCGTATCCATCCGTTTAAAAACTCCAACTTTCGTTTCTTCTCTGTGATAATTCAATTGTTTTTATTGAAAAAAATCAAGCATTTCTTAAAACACCATACTCTAAGTACACCACAGGTAGCACTGAAAGCATTTGAGCTGTGTTCCTACCCTCCCGTCGGTGACCTCAGCTAAGTTTATATTTATACTAAGCCCCTTCCCCACATCAGCACTTCATTTCTATTTCCCACCATCAAACAAGTCTGGCTTTTCTCTCCCATGCTCACAGGCTCTGACACCTCCTTGCTGCTGGTGCTTTAAGCTGCTCACAGAACTCAGCTTTAATAGATTGAGGGAAGAAATGCAAATATTCTCTCCAAATTAACACAATTAACCCTCCCCCCCCAAGCATCCAGGTCACACTTACCCTCTACATAGAGATCAGCTAAAAACTTCCATACTGAGAGCCCCAGCTGACAACATTTTATGTCCCCTTCAGTCAAGAAAGACAAATTTTTCATCCATTTTTATCACTGTCTAGTCACACAGGATGCTTACAGAGATCCTGGTCTTATACAGAGGTATCCGTGAAATGGTTTATTCCCCCCACCTTCATCTTTTATACACAGAAATAAGCACTAAAGAAAATGGAAAAGGAAACTTGCCAGCTCAAAGTTTGGTCAGATATCATTGACCCACAGGAGATAACTGACTACAAAGGTATTACAGGGTTTGACATTGATTAGATTTGGAATTTAACAGTGTCATTCCAAGGTCTCCAGTCAGGTGGGATTCCCCCATAAAAGGCAGTGCAGTTCTGATCACAGCAAAAGTACCAAAGTCTCACAGCTCCAGCAAGATGCAAAGTAAGATTTTACCCTGCAAAAGCAGAATGGCTTTTCCATCAGTTCAAAAGAAAAATATACAATAGAAAGCTTCTAGTCTCAGACTCACTTCCCTCTGACTATCCCCACTGCTGCTCAACAGAACAAACTCAAATCCTCAACTGTCTTCTGAGTGCCTTAATTAAGAAACTGGCATGATGAGCTATTTTATTAGAGTTCTTTGTCCTGTCATGCTATGAAGGATTAGCCTTTCCTGACTTGTCCTTAAGATAACAACTAATCCTGATGTCTCCCTCAACTCAACAGGCTGCACAGATCCTAATTTATAACAAAATGACTGCACTCCAAGACAACAGTAACGGGGGAAAAGCAATACTTCTGTTTGCTGGATTCATGGCTGAAGCTTCCTAAGAGTCTGCATGACACCATCAAAGTCCTCATTTCAGCAACCCTCAGCTTAGGCATTAGGTCAAGTCATCCAGCTAACTAAGGACAGATTAACCACGTGCTCACAAAAACTAGGTCAGTCCCAAACAGGCTCTCCAGCCTGGAAAGGCCTCTCTGTGCCAGCACGAATCCCCCAGTCCCCCTCTCTGAAAAGGATGTTCTGCAGAAAGTCAGTGGGACCCAGACTCAGGTTTTGTTACAACACTTGTTCTTCATCTCTACAACACAGAATAAACCTTGACCAGCCTGCGTTCAGACATCAGTAAGAAACCACTCAGTAATGCCAACTTCTCCCTCTTCGGAATATCTGGTTCTCAAATACTCAGTTATTTTCCGAAGTGAAAGAGCCAGGTCAGGACCTGGCTGCAGACCTGAGGCCTGTCTCCCATTCCAAACCTTCCAAACCCTCCTAACCCCTAAACCTTGGTTTCACAAACCCAGTCTGTAGCCTTTACTCTCTCCTTTGATCTCTCTGCCCTCCTCCTCAGCAAACACTAAAATTAGACCACAGTGGTCATACCACACTGCCTCCCCCACTGCAGTCACAGACTCCCTGTCACATCAGTCATGTATTTCAGTCTCACCCCGAGCCCCATGCATCACCTCCCCTGCCCAGATAATGCTCTTCTCTAGTCTTACCTGTCTGTCCTTTGACAAAATGCCATTCCTCATTACCTTCAGGGAGCTCAATCTCCATCCACCCCCAGAATGCACGGCCACCCACTTACATCTTCATCTGAAGCCAAAGAGACATCTCTGAGGCGTTCCAAAGATAAAACTTAGTGCTGGAGGAAAGATGGTTTATAAACAGCCACCCTAAAACTCTGGGCATGCTTGTATCCTCCCTCTCTCACACGCACAATTCTTATCATGGGTTTCTTGAAATTAAGAGATGCAGTGGGCTGCACACACAGCGAGATAAGGTGTCTATGCTGCCAGGGTTTGCCAAGTTTCCTTGCTCCGACTTCAGAAAATGTCCAAGCTTTGAAGCCAGGATGATACACACGAATGAGAATGATTTCAGGAGCGCTGCTGGATGTTCCCACCACAAAGACAAGTCAAATCTTTCATTTGCTGGCTGGGAGTCCAAGGAGAGGTTCGTGGAGCAAGAACAGCCAAACACCACATTCCATCCCCACTGCTCTCAGTGTCTGCAGAGAACGGAGGTGCTCCAGAACACCCTGGCCCAGCACCTCCTCCCAAACCCCATCCTCCCCTGCTCTGAGAGCACACTGTGTGCTGGGTGTCACTCACCACCCAGCCACAACAGGATCAATCTCCTTTTCGGTAATGAGAGAAGGTTTTCACAGAGGATAAAGCAAAGGAACTGGAGGCTAGCCATTAACAGCAGCACCTCTTCCCAGTCTTTCAGATCTGATCAATCACTCTAGGACTATACTTTTTTTATTATTATTATTATTTCTGGCTGTCTTACAGAAAACCATAAACTTCAGTTTTGCCCATGGGAACATCCATCGCAGAAACGGTACATTCTGGCACTGCCAGTGTACTTGGCAGATATAATGTGCACTTTAAGGGCTTTCTTAACTCCAGTGAATTTCAGAGTAGCAATTATCTTCAACTACTCCAGATGAAAGACCACACAAAATGTTAATTCAACCCTCCTTCTCCCAGAAGCCTCCCACTATCCCTAGTCACCACTGCCCTACTTTTTCCCCTCACTAACACCCAAAAGGTTGGACCTGCTCTTCCTTGCTGCTCACGTTTCCTGGTGTGATCGCTGCCTTTGTCATACCTTCTTTCTCACGTATATTGTAAAAAATCCTGTCTCCTTTCAGGACGTTTCAGAGTACTTGCTGCAGTCTGGAGGAAAGCACTGCTTTCTCCACACAGACACACTTGCTGCATCTCACCTGATTTCTCCCACAGCTTCAATCAGAACAGGGATAAAACAGACAAAACTTGTCATTTATACCAGTTAGAGGTAGCAAAAGGTGCTCCACTGGATCCAGCTGTTTCTATTGCGCTGTAGGACATAAAGGAAGGAATTGCTATCACCTCAAAGCAGCATGTGTCAGAAGGGTTTTACTTCTGAAGAAATTAATGGGACATATCAGCATTGCCTTGACTTCTAGCAGCTACAAAGAGCCTGTAATAAAGTTGTGAAGCTGTTAACCACAAATTAGAACAATACTCAGCAACAGCTGCAAAACAAGGCTGAAACACCACCAAGCTACGTGGCGGTGACTTTGTAATTCAGGTGCATTTAAAGGAAATATCAGACACAAAACTGAGATCAACAATACTTTGGGATGATTTAAATCACAAATGAAAGAGCTTGTCGACAAAACCAGAACATGTTCTCAGGCTGAAATCCAAGACCCTGTGTGGCACCACATGGCAGTGTAGGAGAAAACAAAACTTCCATGTCCCTGTGATCCATGCAAGATGGACTGGAAGAACTACTGGTGGAAGGAAAGAGGAGAAGGAAGGAGATTTAAGTAGGCAATCCTCTCCTGAGTAAAACACCCAGCAATGCGCCAGAAGTCTAAAGTACCAATATTCACTAGAAATACAGAATCACTTCTAAGCAAGGTCACTTCAAGCCTTTAGTTCTCTTCAAGCAAAAGGACCACACTCTATATTTCTCCATAAATTCTCAAGCTCCCTTCTGTAGGCTTCAGAGATTTTACGGCTCCATTCTTTTCATGACTGTTTTTTTATCATTTGCTGCATAAATTCTCTGGTTTTGGCTGCTCCACCCTATAGAGTGCTGAGTTTTACAGCTGTTTGTCAAACAGCAGCGACAGTCTGGGTTTTGTTTTTACAGTGATGATAATCCTTGCCCTAAAGAACTTACATTTAACAGCCATGTCTCATCTGTGACTCACTCAACCTGTGTCAAATAAGGCAACAGCTCCGAGCCTGGTCACAGGAGCTTAAAATCCATCGTGGGCTGCAAACTGCTGCCAAAGCAGCAGCCTGGGTGGGTCAGACGAAGCTCCCCAGAGCTCAGAGAGCTGCAGTTGTCCTCGACCTTGCACACGATGCTGCTGCTGCTTTTCTGGGCCAAGATGACACAGGAAGTTCAAAGAATGGCGGTGTCAATTCCTCTACTGTATCTGCTGAAAAGCTCCTGACGGCAGGAAGAGTGTGAACAAATCCTCACAAGTCTTGAAACGGGCAATAACCGGTGCCACTCTAATGAAGTGGTCTGAGAGGCACTGCGGAGAGCAGCGGAGTGACAGAAACACAGGAAGGGGGGAAAAAAGGGGTTTTGAGAGAGACTGCTGCGAGCAGAAAAGCCACACAGAGCCGGGCCTGGTGATGCATTCGGGCACACCACCAGAGCCAGGGCCAGGGAAGATGAGCAGCACAGTAAAGACATTGTGAGATCCTAAAATCAGAGAAAGCGGGCAGTGACAGTCATGGAGATGAGTAAAACGATTCTGGGCAGGGAGCCCACCACAAGAACAGTGCAGGGAAAAAGCCACCCACAGTGAGGACCAGCAGGGCACTCCACGCCCGAGATGCTAAGAACGAAACACAGCAAGCTGGGGGGGGACTGCAGAGACCTGAGCTCCTCGTTTGTGCTGCCACTTGAGCCTCTCCAGAACAGGAAGTGCAGGCTGCAAAGGAGAAGTTTGAAGTTCGGGATTTCTAAGGCCAACACTGCTCTGTTTGCTGAGCCTTGTGCTGTCACAGCTTTTCTTCCGACGGGAATCGTGAAGGATGCGGTGGCTGTGCCCCAGCAGAGCAGGCACAGATAAACTTTTTGCTCCATCAGAAGCTCAGTGAAACACACCACTTTGCAATTCATTTACAGTGGCCTGTTACTTGATGTTCATGAACGTACAAGACATGGAAAATGTCGCTTTTACACCAAGCCTTCCTAACACAGCTGTTGCGACAGCTGGGTTTTTTCACACAGCTACTGCTTTATCTGAAATAAAATACCAGGCACATTTCATCTGGGCAACGAGAGGACCAGATCAAAAAAGATGACAGGTATTTAAATTGAAAAGCCACAATTAAATGAGAGTGGACCTACTTCTTGCAGAAGCTGTGTGCTTTCATCATTGAAACTCTTTCTACTCTCCCAAACAGCTGAGCCTTAACATCTCACACTCACAGGTTACTTCTGAACACCCTACAGTTTATACACTTCACACAAACCAGTTTCAAGTAATTCAAGGCACTTAGGAGAATCCAGCATTAGGGATAATAACAGAAGCTGATCAAACAAAACTGATTATGAGAAAGCCCCATCTATTTCTGTCAGACAGCATTCCCAGTGCAGTTGTGTGCTATCACTGGCTATTTCAAGCCAACATTTGATTATACTGAATTTAGGAGCTCTTTGCCCGTTTCAACAGGACCAAAATGCTGACCTTCAGTAAACTTATCAAATGACAGATGGTACAGGCATTCACAGCAGAAGTTATTTCAACTCTGAATGTCTACAGTAAAATTTTATGCTGCTAAAAACTGTGGAAAAAGTTACTGACTCTTTACGAATGGCTAAACCACGATGCTGGCAAGACATAAATTAGTTCTAGGTCTGAAAGCAGGGAATGTGGAGAGGCACTGTTAGTCCAGAAAATCTCTAGGGACGAAAGATATTAATCAATAACTGCAGCTGGAAACCTCCTTCCCCTTCCTCAGAGGCTTTCCCATCACTGAACTGTGAACCGAAACAAAGCAACAGCTTTTGGGGGCAGAAATTCAGTGTCAAAAGTTAAACACAAGTCTTTGCCAGTGAGAGAGTGGCTCAGCAGCAGTATCTGTCACTGCCTGTGACCACACTGTCACCGTAACCACAGCTCCTGTCACGCAGGCAGAAGAACTCCCCTTCACCACATCTCATGAACGGACAAAGCCGTAGCTGCGTCAGGTCGTAAATGTTTGTGTACAAACTGTTCAACCTCTCTTCTGCTTTCAACTTCTCCTATATTTCTAAGGCAGACCCACCAGCATTTGCCCTGGTGAAACTGCAGGTCAGGCCCAGCAGGTGTTTTCAACCAGGCGGTCTGTAAACAGCCAGGACTCGCTTCAAGGAGCCCAGCATACCCAGGCAGGAGAAGTCCCTGTCACCCCCAGTGAGGAGCTGCCAGCTCCCGGCAAACAGCAGCAGGAAACTCTGCTTCACAAGCAGGCTCTCTATTTTTTTTTCCCCCAAAATGCCAAATTTGCAGGCACATCAGCGTGGGCAGACCACGAGTTTTGGTGTAAGAGTGGTGGCTTGTCTCTGCTGACGTCAAGGACCTGCTGAGAAGGCGCCTGCAGGATGGGGCTGCCAGCGAGTGCCCAGAGCAGCAACGGATTTGGGCTGCCAGGAGGCAGCTCAGCGTGCAGGGTGACAGCGCCAGCCACCATGAGACACCTCCAGTTTGGGGAAAAACTGTCACTGTCAGGGTAAACATCTGTCAGCCTCACATATTTCAACTGCAGTAAGAAACACTGTAATTGTATCATCCATTTTCCATGCTGACACCATGACGTACTCAGCTAAATAAGATAAAAGAGGCTTGGACAGTCAGGACTGCAGGCACTTGGGGCCATTTTGATTTAATCTTACACCCTTTCTGTCTAAATAAACATATCTGTTGTGAATGATGAATGTTCCTCTATTTCCCTCCTTACTGCTGCATCTCCAAATTTTCGTACGTCTTTCCAAGGCTGACACTTGCAGGAAACAAAAAGCATAGAAACCCTACGGCTGGATGGTCAAGCTGCAGAGGGAGGTGAGGCTGGGGGAACTGATGTGTACAACAGCAACCCTCCCTTCCACCTCCCACGAAATCCACTTCCCCATTCCCTCGTCCTCACCTCGTAGGACCAGACGCACTGCACGCCCGCGAACCTCCGCACGCAGCGTCCCACTTCCACATCCTCGTGGGTGGTGTACATCTCCCGCAGGCACTCGCCGATGTGGGGCACCATCCTCCGCAGCACCTCCCGGCTCATGATCACTCCCGGCCCCCCCATGCAGAAGTTCTCGCCCGGCTCCAGCGCCAGCTTCCCCATCTCCTCCGTGGTGCCGAGGCCGGTCTGCCCCAGGAACAGGGGCTCGCTGCTGTTCAGGCTCCTGAGGAAGTTCTCCAGTTTGTCCCCTTTGATGTAAACGTCGTCGTCAGCCCTCATAAACCATTCGTATTTGTCCAAGTAGTGGTCATGCATGTATTTGAGCATCATGAAGGATTTCTTCTGGGGTGGGTAGGAGTCATCTACACCTGGAAGCGGCACGATGGGGATGGGGATAGAGGTGTCCGAACCCTCGCTGGAGAAGAATTCAACCTTGCCAGGAATGGTTTTAGACCACGTTCTAGATCGAAAAACACAAGAAGGAATAATTAAATATGCAAACCAGGGCAGGCAGAGAGTGCTACCACAGACTACGGCTCATCTGCTTTATAAATTTTCTTTTTTGAACGCCTTGAAAGGTTATTTTTTACCACACTAATGAGGACATGCACATGGCACACACAACAATTGGTACAACACACACAAAATTCTGATATGACAAGCATCTAGAGTATCATTTTTGCATCTCCGTATGTTAGAAAAATAATTCAATCGTAGCAGTTCACCAGTGGCAAGCAGGATTTCTTAAGCTCACTCGGCTTTGGACTAACAGCTATTGGTCACAAAATACAGAGGAGAGCCAATATGGGCCAACAATTCACATACAACTGAATTTACTGCTTCCAGAGCTTCCCTGCAAGTTATTCAGCATCATAGCCACCTTCTGCTCCCTCTAAGCCTCCCCAAAAGCTCAAATGTGCACTCAGAATTACAGACTTCCAGAGAGCAAAATTCACATGAACTTTTAAGGAAGCGGCATCCCTTGGGAAACCAACCAAGCAGCAACTTCTCCAGATGGTGTGTGGAGAAGCAAAGCACAGAGCATGGAGCAGAAGTAACCTCAAGCAGCTTTGTTCATACCAGCAAAGTTCTAAGAGATGCCTGTAAAACTCTTAATTCCCACAATAATGTGGTGCTACCAACACCTGCACCTCCAGCAGCTTTCCAGACACTTCACTCCAGGTTTCAGTGGAGAGGAGCAGCACAGGAGAGGAGCCTTTCCTGCACAGAGCAGCACAGCGACGACATCTGCTCCACACCTTCCGTGCTTCTCTCTGACAAATCCAACCCATCTGCGTGGGCAAACTGGGTCACTGATAGCACAGGAAGAGCTGAAGGATGATTCCTCAAGGCAGAGCACAGCCTCCTCCAGGGAGGATTTTCAGTCACGTAACTGCTACAGCCTTGCGCTCAAAAATTATTAATTTTAAGCCTGCAGTACCATTTTCTGAGATTCTATCTGGGAAAAGAGCAGAGATCACATATCTCTCACAGAAACTCACCACAAACTGTTTTAGTTGGTAAATCAACAGGTTTTCCCCCTTTTTATATAAGGACAGAATAATTAATAATTTTATTTGGCAACTATACTCTATCTAGCATATAACTTAAAGCTGATGTGGAAACCCTCTCAAGGTAAAGGACACAGTATTCCCTCAATGCATCACTGTCACTCTGACCAGATGCCTCTCAGTACAGGCTTCTTGCCAAAACCTGAGCAGATTTTGGGCAGCACAGACCATCCGAAATGTGAAATCTCCAGAATTAGCTATCTTATAAAGCCTGAAATGCAAAAATACTGCAGGAGAATTACTCCCTAAGTTCCATCAGAAAATGCAGAGTTATTTAATGAGACTACCTAAACATCAACTTTGACACCTTAACAGTTTCTCGCTAATTCCACTCTGTGTAATGAGTATCACCCAATTACTTTAAGAGCTTTGTCTTCTGGATTTCTTACTGCCATGGGTAGTGTTTCACAGCAAAAGTTTAGATCCGAGCTTCCCAGAAGAGCACAGAGTAAAGCAAATGGAAACATTCCCACTGACTTCACAACAGAGGTGATGAGGCCTTTAATCATCAGTGATGCAATTAATGCACAGTACTACTGCTTATAAATCATATCCTGTTAAAGCACTGAGAACTGCTCATTTTAAAATGAAACAATCATATCTCAAACTTTCACTAACTATTAAGGAAGTTCTGCTGTTTATTTTCTGACACCCACACTCCACAGCTCTTCCCATATCAACTCCCAGTCTAAGCTTAAAAGACTTTTCTTCACTAAAGATGCATTTAAATTTTAGTGTCACAGGAAGAAAGGACAGAAGGAGTTACTGAGAAATGCTCATCTCATCCACCGAGATACAGCTTTGGGTGGCCCAGGATACTCTGCAGACAACCACCAGGTGAAGTTATAAGCTAAGCCTTATGGAAATTTCTGTTTATTTAGTTTTTTATTCAAAAGCAAACAATGAATTTTCAGACTTGCTCTTCATATCCTGAAAGATCTGCCTTTATCATGACTACAGTCTATGGACAACACAGGATGTCTTTGATCACTCCAACCTTTAGTTCCTTTCTGGAAGTCGTCAACCCCTTCTGTTGATTCCCAGTTTAAATTTCCTCCCTGCCCTCCAAATAGGTACTCTCACCTCAAGAACCACTAATTATTGTCAAGAGAAGAGCTCCCATTCAATAGAAAGAGAACAAAATGCACACACATCCTTAAACCCTGGCATGCTTGATGCCCAGTCTTCTTATTGCACTAAACCCCTCACCCCAAAGCCAGTTTGTGCCCATCTTTCCATATGAGCCACATTTAGGTTTCACATTAGGCCAGGGGTAAAACACAGACCTTCCTGCATGTGTGAAGAGCACAATGGGGACAGAAAGACTGTGCCCTAACAATATCCACACCCCAAGGACCCGTGTGTGACCTGGGTCAGCACCACAACATTTCTCCAGCCTTGGGATCTCATGTTAACCACATCGACCGTGCACCAGCACAGCTTGACTGAGCCTTTGTTCACCTCCTGCAACAACACAATTTCTAGGATGAGACAACTCAACGTGTTATTTGTGACCATGGCTCTGAGCGATTGTTTGAAGCCAAAGGCACGAAACACTCCCACATGGAAAAACAGCCCGAGTGTCTGTGTCAACACGAGCACGGCTCGGGCAGAGGCTGAGACAATGGAGTCACCACGGGCTGCTCCTCACGTCGAAGCCACAGCTCGCTGTGGCCCTTTTTGGGGACAGAATGCAGGGAGAATAGTCTGCTCAGGAAACATGCTGCTGCACTTGGCCAAAGAAGCCAAACCACAGAGCGTGAGATGAACTGTAAGTAGGTTTTTCTGACCCCAGTTATCAGCAGAACTAAGGACAGGGATGAATTCCGATCAAAGCTGCTTTTAACTTTTTTATCCAGTGTTGCAGATAATCAGACCTGGCTCAATCATCAGCAATTCTGTAGTTTAGTATGTAAAACCTACATTTCTTGCCAGTCCTCCCACCTCCACTGTAGTTTACCCTGTCTGCTCTCAGGTTATGGGCAGCAACCTGACCCTTCAGCTCCTGAGCACAGAGCTCTTGTCTCAACACCTCCCCATCTCTGGGGCCCCACCAACACCCCCTTCCACCAGCTGACACCACTTTCCTGGTCAAGGTTTTTCCAATATAAGACCTGCACATTGTATCTGCAAAAGAATTGCATGTTTGATAATTTAATAAAAGAAAAAAAAAATTATTGAAACTTGACACCATCCTTCCTCCCCACACGCCCTCACCCTCAGCTGTTTAAAGGACACATTGACACAACACTTCTGCCACCAGACTCCTGTATCTGCACCTGCAAGAGACCACCTGGGCTGCAGTGAAGGATCACTGATGGCCTCAGCCAAAGCCATTTCAACTCCGTCTGGAGAGAAGTATCACCTTGTGAATACAACCGATACTGTACTGAACTGGTCATTTAAAAACCCTGACAGATCCCAACCTTATCTCCTCCGTGTAATCTGAATCTGCTGCTTAAGCAGGAGGATGTGCATGAATCAGGACAGCAAGGCTCTCTATTACCCTCCCCAGGAGGTAAAAAACCTGCACGATGCTGCCTGACCTGGTTTCTCTCAGTGCACAGGGCACAGAACTCCACAAAGCAGAGGGTTGTGTTGACAAGGAAATCAAAGTGAAAATTAGACAAACACAAACAAAATACGTAATGCTTCCTCAGAAAAAAGCTCTTAGCAGAGGACGTGAGTCCAGTAATGCTCCAGTTTTGGTGGCTATCAAATCAATTTTACCATCCCTCCCTCACCCAGTTTTGCACACTGGATATCCTACGTGTACCATAGGCTAAGCAAGTCACAAGCAAACTGGGTGAAAAGATTTTATCCCAGCTGGCTCCCAGGTACTCATGAAATACAGAAAACCTTGTGCACACCGCGAGTGCTAAAAAACCCCAGTATTTTCTAAAAAGTGACCACGACTGTAGTCATGAAATGTTGTCATAAGTTACTTTTTCATTTAAAAAGAAGCTTAAAAAGCACAGCTTGCAGCAGGAGCAGCACAGATCTGGAATGTTTTATCTTCAGTTTCCAGTATTTATTATTTATTTGTATTATCTTGCTTTGTTATCAGCTCTGCAGACTCGGCAGAAGCACAGTCAGTGGTGTTATGCAGACAGTGCTCCCTTTGTAGAGACCCAAGCTGAAGACTATGACAAAAAACGTATTTGGTTTTTGTCTGCAGCTCAGGAAGTTCCCTCAGAGGAGATCAGAGAAATCATTTAAAGTTTTGAGAAATAGTCATCGTGTATAATTACGCTGAAGAAAATCATCATTTGTGAAGAACTCAGCAAGACAACAGACATAAAAGACTGATGTCTTGAATGCAGCTAAATTCCATGTTGAATTAGGGCTAGTTGTGCATAACTGTTCTTCAAGGTCCCATTCTTCCAGCAACACTTGGTACAGGGGAAGCAATGAACCACAGCTTAGGCAGGAGAACTGAGCACGGAAACCAGCACGCTGCTCCTGCCTGAGGTATTGCAGATGACCAACACGAGAGGTCACCAAAAAAAACTGGGGTGTTAAACCTCCAGATCTTCGTCATTAAGATCTACATTACAGAATTCGGACTTTGAGGAAAAGTTCCTCTCAGGTTTTAGCAGGATAGCTTTAATGGAGAACCCAAGCTACTTCCACAGCTCTTTGAGTCCTTTGAACTCTTCCAGTTTTAAGCGATGCCAGTTTTCTGTCCATGCACATCCATCCACCTTCCTTGTGGATACAGGGACAGAAATGGATCCATCACCCACGGGCACACAGACAGTCGGTGGGTCAGGCTAAGCTCAAAGCCCAAGTGCCTCAGAGGTTTGGGCCAGACTCACACATGAAGTAAAACATGTATTGTGTTGGCACGACACTCAAAGTCACTTCACAGGACCCCCTCCCAAGAGGCAGGAACTCCACAATCCATCACATCCCCTCACCAGCAACCAGAACAGGCCAAACCACCCAACAGATTCAGATCTATGCTCTGAATTTAGGAGCAGCACAACAACGTGCAAGTGCAGGCTTAGGCAGATAACACAAACTCCCTTACACCCCAAATCCTTCTGGCTGCCTTTCCCTTAAGCTCTTCTGAGCATTCAGGTATTTGGATTCCAGTGCACGCAGCTTCCTGTAAGCCACCACCAACGGAGGCAGCACGTTCGAAATTGAGCCTCCGAAGGGCATCCTTCTGCCCCAGGATAGGGACGGCTTAACACCAGCCCCGGGCATCACTCATGGTCCTCGTGGCACTCTGGGGACTGTCCCAAACCGAGAAGTGCTGCAGCTGTGTTCCTGCAGAGATGCTGCCAAAGGCCAGCCGCTGACATCTCGCCATTAACTGCATTCACACCACTCTCCTGCCACGTTTCCCAGGAAATCTAGTTGCTACGCAAACAGGAAAAAAAAAAAAAAATGGGTTAACCGCCTGATATTTCTGTTCGTGAGACAGCAGACTTAAATCTTCTGGGAGACTGCTTATTCCCATCCTCTCCTTCCTGCAGCTCTTTTAGGACAACTCCCCTCAACTGCAAAACCATTAGCACATATTGTTGCACTTTCCCTGAACCCCAGCCATCCCTTTAACTCCTTCCTGCCCAGCTCTTTTCCTGACTGTTCCTTGTCCTTTCAAGTGACACCGTGGCTCCTGCTGCTGCACTTCACCGGCCTCCTGGAAGGGAAGCTCTGCTAACCTGGCTGTCAGATGCAATAACTGCTGAGGCTGCAAATCCACCCTCCGAAAACCTGTGGATATAAAGCTTATTCTCTGCCTCACAGACTACAAAAGCACGACTGTTACAAAGAGCCGGCGGCTCCCGAAAATCCAGCAGGCCTGGTTTGCCTTGCAGTGGTCATTTTGCTCATGATTGATGTTCAGGAAGTGGATTGCTTCCCCTCTCGTTATACCCTATCTGGATTCACAGCAGCCAGGATCAGCAAATGCTTTCCGCTCCGGTCCCTTTTAGCTGTGTCTGTAAATGGCCTTTGAGCCACAGCAATTTGGAGGTATTCAGCCTCTGAATCCCTAATTCCTTTCAGCGTGGTATCAAGGCTCTGCACACGCTGCCACCCCGGGAATGCCTTGCTAGCAGCTTCCCATTTCACTGGCTGTGCCAGCGATTCAGCTCACCAGGATGCTTTGTCAATGTAGTAATCCCAGCAATTGTCTGCTTGAGTACTTCATGGCAATCAAAAGCCATTTAAGATTTCAGGTTTGTCTTCCTCTTCCCCCCTCCCCATCTTCCCCCAAAGATGTCTTCCTGTCACCAGGACATTAGCTCATTTCTTTCACCAACGGAGGTGAGAAAAACGCATTTAGCCCTACTAAGAGTCTCTTTATTCGTCTCTTCCAAGAGCAGACATCATCTCTAGAGGTTAAACCAAAATAGCAGTGCAGTAAAAAGCAATACTCAGATCTCCATCTAAGGGCTGAAGGTGCCTGATTCCATTAGCTGGATTTGTTAAGTTGCATCTTTAGCCATTGTTTTGTGCGAGCAGATGTTGCAGATCTTGTTCTCTAAACCCAGCTCCGCCACAGCACGAGACTGTTCAGCGAGCGCAGGCAAAACCAGGGACAAGAATCCTTCCCACACCAGCAAAGCTAATTCCTCCCCAAATAACACTCTGGACAACACAGCGATAAATTTCCCTTTTTTGAATTCTTGGTGCAAAACCTGATGGATTCTAGACAAACTATTCTGCCATAAAACCTGTTACGTGATGTCCCAACACGACTCCAGCCTCTCTGTATGTAAATCTAAATTACACAGCCCATGAGATTTGCAATCCAAAGTGCTCCATCCCTCGTGGTGAAGGAGAACATTACCCCGAAGAAACAGATTCCTTCACCCATTTCAAAGCATCAATCATACGCTCTCCGTAACTTAATTACAGGTCTACTGCTGGAAGAAGGAATTAAGTTTCCATTAAAACCATCGCTGGTGGACAATATGCCTCAGATTGCCCAAATAAAGCAATTTTACTGCCTTTGATGCTGATATAAAGACAGATTTCCTGAAACCAGAGCTGAGCTGGGAACGATGGTGTGATGGTCCATCACACAGTTTTGCCATGCTGCTCTTACTGGCCAATAGGGCCAAGTACTTTTCAGCCAGGGCAGGCAGGACATGGAGAAGGGTTTGTTACAGCACAATACTAAAGGGGATGTTTTATTAAAGATCTGCCCCAGAGCTCCTGGCTGCTCCTCCGAGGGTGCTGGCTCAGCCAGAGCTGGGGTACACCCGAGCTGACATTTTAGCTCTTAACTCTTCCAGATTTCCCGAGCAGGCTTCCCGTGCAGCCTCCCAGCACTGCCTGCTGGCGCACACGTCGGAGCAATGAGCATATCGCAGCATATTTCAGCAGAGCGGGGAGTTTCACCAACGCCACAGACACATCTCTCACAGAAGAGATGATTATCCTGATGCTGCCGAGGCTTTGGACAGAATTCCCGTTAGCCCGCGGCACCCACGGCCACACACAGCTACACCTGGGGACCACAGTTAGCGGGACACATTGCAAAGCACCAAGACTGTCCCTGCTCCAAAATTAGGTGGGCTCAGGTAGTACACACATGGCTCTGAGACCCTGGTTCCTGCATGAGCTTAACCAGCCTGAAGCACGGAGCGCTTCACCCAGGCTGCCTCTCCTCATCCGAGCTGTTTCACTACCTGGTCCAGCCTCAGCAGCGGAACAGAGGTGGGTCTTACTCTTTGTTCCCAGATGCCTTTTCTGGGTCTCATTCCCAAGCACACGCTTTCGGCTTGGCACAGTGGTCTTTGCTTCCCTATCCAGGGGATTACAGCGGTCTCCAAACTTTATTTCCGTTACCATCAGGCTGTCAGCTCTCTCCACAAGCAGCAGCCAAAGACCGTACCAGCGTGGCGCAACTGCGCCCAAGGCAGAGGCACTGAGGGACACACTTTGATGCCCGTGTCCCCGCTGGTGACCGGCAGTCAGTGTCCTCTCGCTTCGGCGGGGCTTCGTGACCCTCAGGCAAGGCCACTGGGGCCACCTGCCAGGTGGAATCTGGCTGAGCCAGACCCTGCGGGAGCGGCAACGCGACTCACTCGATCTCTGCCGAGCTGCCCGGGCAGCGGAGCAGCGCTCGGGGCATCGCTCCTCCCGCAGCCCGCCCGGAGAGCGCCCCAGGGCTCCTTCAGTGCGCCCGGGTCGGAACGAGGAGAGCCGGGGCTGAGCGTGCCCCGAGGCTCGTTCGCACCTGCCCCGGGGAAGGGCGAGCGGTCCCTGGGGCCGGCGGGGGCATCCCGGCTGCACGGGCACCCCGAGCCGGGCGGTTTTACCCCGGGGGGACCGGCCGACCGGCCCGAGTCCAGCTGAATGGGACCGAACCGAGCCAAGCCCAGCTCCGCTGAATGGGACCGAATCGAGCCAAGCCCAGCTCAGCTGAATGGGACCGAACCGAGCCAAGCCCAGCTCAGCTGAATGGGACCGAACCGAGCCAAGCCCAGCTCAGCTGAATGGGACCGAACCGAGCCAAGCCCAGCTCAGCTGAATGGGACCGAACCGAGCCAAGCCCAGCTCAGCTGAATGGGACCGAACCGAGCCAAGCCCAGCTCAGCTGAATGGGACCGAACCGAGCCAAGCCCAGCTCAGCTGAATGGGACCGAACCGAGCCAAGCCCAGCTCAGCTGAATGGGACCGAACCGAGCCAAGCCCAGCTCAGCTGAATGGGACCGAACCGAGCCAAGCCCAGCTCAGCTGAATGGGACCGAACCGAGCCAAGCCCAGCTCAGCTGAATGGGACCGAACCGAGCCAAGCCCAGCTCAGCTGAATNTCGGCACAGGCGCCGTGTGCGGCCCCGCCCGGCCGCCGCGGAGCCGCCGCCGCGCAGCCCCCGGTGCGGCCCCCGCCCCGCTCGGGGCTCCGGGACACGGCCGTGGGGAGAGGGCACCGAGAGCCGGGATGTGTCCCCGGATGGGAGCCAGCTCCCGAAGCACCACCCTGGAGCGGCACCGCGGGACGTCCCGCCCCATCCCTGGAAGTGTTCCAGGCCAGGTTGGACGGGGCTCGGAGCAGCCTGGTCTGTGGGAAGGTGTCCCTGCCCATGGCAGGGGGTTGGAATGAGATGAGCGTTGATAATGATAAGAGCCCTTCCAACCCAAACCGGTCGGTGGCTCTGTGACAGGGACCGGCACCTTAATCAAGCATTCCACACAGGGGACAGGGAACCTGGCCCAGCATCCCATACTGGGACCTCGGAGCTGGGGCACCAGAACCTCAACCCAGAGGTCCAGATCAAGAGGGGCAGGAGGCCAAGAGAATGTGGATGCTCAGCTCTGGGGACCGGGACTGAGACCCTGGACATAACCCCAGTACAGGCATCCCAGCACCCCACGCCAAGATCCCACGTCAGAACCCTGCCTAAGGAGCCAGAACTGGGACTCCAGCCCTTCAGAATAGGATGGGAAGACACTGAGACACAGATCCAGGATAGGCACCAGGTCGGGTCCCTGCTGCCCAAGCCCCAGCTCTGCCCCACGGCACACACAGAGACCGAGGGGATGCAGGCAGGGAGGAGCAGCCTTCCAGCCCTGTTTGCCTGGCGCTGGTGCATCTGTGCAGCACAAGCTGTGGTGCCAGGGAGCAAAGGCACAGGCACTCTCTGTTTTTTCCCACCTTGCTAATTAAACCAGCCAGAAATAGGTCAGTCTGTTTCCATCCGCACGCTATAGTGAGTGCTCCACAGAGTGAAGACTTTTTCTGTATCGGGTGAAGATTTCTGTTTTCTTTGTCCACGCTGTCTCCACGTGCATTTCATCTACAGAGCACTTCAGCTTCAAATGCTGCAGCCACAAACCCCTCACATTTCACAGGGAAAAAACTCTCCAGTCTAAACAGAAGAAACTTATCAAGTACAACCCACTGATCTCCTGCTTATCATTGTGGTTTCTTCCATTTCCTGCCCACTTCGGCCTTTCCAATTGCCAGTCTTTTCCATTTTAAATTTTATTTATATCATGATGTCATCCACAACGAGCTGGGAAGAAGAAAGTCTTGGTGTAACGGCAGCAACCTCTTGAGCAAGAACCATTGCAAAAGAAGATGTCGCATCACATTAATACTCTACAGTAATAAGCCAAAGACAGACATGATCCATGACCGATTTTTTTATGATCACAAGTAACTGTCTCACTTCTCAGATTGAGCAGGTAATGACACAATCTGCTTATCTAATGAGCTCAATGATGTCTTGAAAAAAATGCTTTTGTTTGGGGTGTATTGCTCTTGGGATGGTTCAATCCTCAGACCGAGGTCAGCACAGATGAACTCGTGATGTCAGGAGCACAAGTAACACAAGGAAAGTGCCACCGCGATTTATGGTATTAAACAACAATAAAATTGAATACAAATAGAAACTAGATAAGAAATACAAACAGGGAATGGGAAAGAAGAGCAGGACGTCTCCTTTTGTTCACCCATGGGCAGTACACAGACGGATTGAGAGAGATGTGTTTGTGTGAAGAGAAGAACTAAATGGTGAAAGAGAGAGAAAGGAAGAACAGTCCAAACTGGAATACACCCGAGGCAGGTAAAGCCAGGAAGGGCAGGAACACCATTGCTTGGCAAAGGGCAGCTGGACTGTCCTTTCCATCCCCTCCCCAGCCACCACTCTAATTCCTTTCTACTTCCCAGGGTTTGCAATGCTTCACAATTATTTCTAACTCCTGGTGCACTGATCCCTTTCCATGAAGTCTGGGGTTGTCCTCAGCCTGTTCCACTCTGCACACGTGGATCTTCTATTGCACTTTCAAAAAGATTCTTCATTAAACTCTGCTTCTCTCCTCTCCCCAAAAGCCTGATCATCAGGTCCTGAAATACACAACACCAAGAGACATTCAAGCTACAAAAAAAGCAAGGCCACTCCGTTCCAAGAGAAGCACATGTGGCAAGTCCATGAGCAGGAATGGGATTACTCTGCCTGCTCCAAATCAGCTGTAAAAATCTCCTGATTCAAGGGAAAGCCACTGTGGCCTATGAATTACAGGAAAAGGCAGAGCTAGCATGGTTAAAAGGCAATAAAAAAGAGAGAAGTTGGTGCTGGGGCTGAGGAGCTGTCAGTTGGCTTCTTCCCACAAAGAAAAGAAGTTAGTCATCAGAACTGAGAACTCCGTGCAACTTCAGCACACATGGAAATGATGAAGCAGAGCAGCACATTCCCCTGATGGATCTCCTCAGCCCAGAGCTCTCCTGGGCATGTTCCCACCTCACTGCACCTCCGGGTCCTGGAGCTCACCATGTGCAGGGGTGGTCAGCAAATGCTTGGGGAAGGGGCAGGAGAAGGAAGGGGAGCTTTCCTGATGCCAGGATTTGACCTGGAGAGGAGGCACGGTCAGACTTCACGCTGCTGCCACCACAAGAGATCACACCCCCAGCTGTAAGGCTGAGATGCCCAGCTGGGAAAAGGGGGTGCCACCTGGGAATGCTGCAATGCTCACACAACTCCCAAAGCACATCCAAGTGCCTCTCTTTATGTCATTTATTGTGCCAAACTCGTGTTCCAAAGTGCAGGCAGGCACATGCCCCTTTTACTGCTTCTGCCCCCTCCCCTGTCCTTGCATAGAGCAGCTGCTGGAAAAAAAAGGAAAAAAGCAGATTTAGGGAAAACTTGAAAAGCATGGCTTAGTTCTTCCAGTGGAATTGTAATGCTGTTACCTGCCTAGAGTGCATTTTTAATCTGGATGGCAGGGAAAGGTCATACTGCATAATCACATTTAAGTGCCATTCCCTATTAATACAGCTCTTGGTCTCAATAGCTGCCACTATATATCATGGTTACTGTATATTCAGAGATGTAATATTTTTCTTTTACAGCACGGTATACAGGCCTCAACGCATTTTTATGCAGCATGTTTTCAATTCCTTGTGGGATGGCTGGAGGAAGTATTCTGAGGGCTCTCCAAAATCTGCAGAGGATGCATTTCGTGTGTGCTCATCTCCACGCTCCCATCCCACTCCCTCCAGCGAGATTAGCACCCAGAGCAGCCGGTGAGAGCCCACTTGACAGGCTCACATGGTTTAGATTCATAATCAGATTAACAAAACAGTAATCCTATTTTTAAACAGTGAAAAAGCCAAGTCCTTGAGCTGAGCCAGTGCATGCGTGTGTGTGTGTGCATACAGAATAAATGTCATCCTTTTGGAATAAAGAACCTGAATACCACATGAAAAAAGTTTCACCCACATAGGAGACTTTGCCCTGCAGAGAAAAGAGGGACTATCTTGCATTATAACCACTTCTTTTTCCCATTGATTTTCATCTCCAATGAGCCCTCTCCAATACTGGCAGGATATCTCTTCTACAACATATATTCTTTAAAATAATAGTTACAGAAGTGAACTACTCCCCAAATGCTCCAGAAACTTTAATTATGAATGTTCCAGTACTCAAACTTATACTTTAAAAACTGCCCAGGCACTGGAAAATGAGCATACTTCATATATTCAGTGTAACAGACTCATGGTGGAAAAAATCTCACTGGGCAACCAGTAGCATTTGTCTCTGTCACAGTATTTCCAGCACCGCTGCATTTTCCCAAATGATGCAGAAACTCCTTTCTCAGCTCCAGCACCCACTTTTTTTTTTTTCCCCTCCCCATCCTATTCTGGTCCTGCCACGGCGCTGCCCCAACCTTTCCTCAGCTGAATGACTCAGAAGCGGGGCTGCAGGAGAAGTGTCCCCGCTGGCTCGCTCCGAAAGCCGGCCCGACATTGCCACCGCCCGGCCCGGCCCCGCAGCGCAGCGGCCTCGCCCTCCCGGCCGGGAGCCGCATTCAGGGCTCGGGAGATGTGGGGATGCCGTGGAAAACCCTCCTGCTCCCCACGCAGCTCCTCAGGTGCCTGCTCAACCTCATGGGCCTGCTGACAGGAGCAGCACGGCGGGGTGTAACAAAGCACTCGAGCTCGGCACCGCGGAGGGGACTGATGCGTTTTTAACGTGGTGCTGCCAGACCTGAGTCAAGAAAGCACTGGAAAAGCCCAGAATGTGTGTTTAAAAAGCAAGCATCAAGATGTCATAGCCTAAAAAGCAGCACATCTAAAGAAGTGGCAATTACATTACCTAAGAAATGGAATTCACAGCGAGTGCTGCCCCCTCCCAGCATGTGATAAAGTAAAGCTTTACGACCTGGGTTGTTTTTTTTTTCTTTGAAAATGCATCTTTCAGGCCAACCTAACTAACTCCCCATTTTAATGCAGAGTAGTAGAACTGGACGCAAATGCCAGGTATTTCAGGGTATCTATTTCCCTTCCATTCTCTTTAAATAAAATTTTCTAAGTTCTTTTCCCTGCCTCCCTCCACGACTGTTACCCACAGAACCAGCTCGGAAGCTCAGCTCGGTAACCACCACAGAAAGAATCTATGGTAGACACAGAGGGAGGAGTGAAACTGTGAATTTACCAGTGGAGATCTTGCTCTGCGCTGAAAGTGCTTTTTAGCAGGTGTGCACTTCAAAACAAAATCACAGCACTAAATACACGAGAACAGCACCTGCCTCCCTGCCAGCACCTTGCCACGGAAACCTGCAACAAGAAACGTGTGTTTCCCCACCAAAACTGAGCTGAGGGGACCTGTTCCATTGAAGACATCGGTTTCTCGTAAGAAAAACAACGGAAGTTTTTGAAGTCGCTGGCTCTGGAGCTGGGAATACGGGCAGGGTGTGTGTCAGGCATGGAACAGCTGGCTTGGAAGCTCTCACAAAATCAGCTACAACGGTGCAGCCGGGCCAGGACACCACCCAGCCAGCAGCCGTGTGCTTTTCCTTTGTGGTTGCAGAGCTGTTCCAAAAGCCAAGCTTTCATTCAACACAGGAGGGAGAAAAAAAAAAAAAAAAAGAGAAAAACCCAAGGCTTCAGCCCATCCAAGTCTAGACCAGCTTTTTTTGCAGCTGGAAATTGCATCGTTTCACTGTTCAGCTACAGCACGGAGAGAAACACGCTGAGCCCCACTCGTGGCTAAACTGATCCCTGAAAAGGTGGCACTTTTTAGCCTGTACAAGGGCAAAATTCCTCCAGAAGGTGGATCTGAGGCAGAGATGTGTGCTGATGTGCAGCCAGGCTTGCAAGGACTCAACTGCCCAAGAAGGGAGCTGCCTGCCTGAGCAAGAGGCAGAAAGAACAGCAGCACAGGGGTTTAAATGCAGCCAGTAACAACAGGGCTGCTGGTAAAATGTGCAGGAGACTCGCAGGCTGGATGCCATCCCCCTTCACAGAGCTCTGGAATGCAAAGTCATCTTCTAGGGAGGGGAATAAGACACAAAATCCCTCCAAAAAAACAATCTAAACACCTGAGCTGAGTATCAGCAGAGTCTGAGCACAGAGCAACTGCAGAATGGATCAGCTCCTTGAGTTTTGAGTCAGAATCGTACAGAACTGCATAAAACACAGCAGATGAGATTTGTTAGCACTGGCATTTCACACCTGCACTCAGATTTTGCAAGGACAGCAGTTCCTTGCAGGTACAGGTGCAATTGTAATTTTCATTCACATTGATCTTTGATTGAGACACAGATAACTCTGGAACACCTGGGAACAGCTCTGCTGACAGATTTCCCCATTGCCCTCACTCCCCCAACTCCCTCTTCTGTTTGTTATTAAAAATTTCCAGCACAAGAAACATATTTTTTAAACGCCCAAGTATGCAATATCACTCTTAAAATCTTTCCCTCATTTCACAATGTTTTTTAAAGGCATAAATAAAGCCAAATAACTTTTTATGAGTCTGACAACATGGGTTGTTTTGTTCAGTTTTAACTGCAGTGCTCAGTATCTCCTGATGAATAGTTAAGAGAACTATGCACAAAATAAATCTCATCTGCAATTTAAAGAAAACAAAGAACTCTGCTCCTCCAGCATATAAATCATCTAAAAGCAACAAAAAATACTTAGCTGCACTTCTCAAGCAACTAACATTTTCAGGAATTTTTTGTGCCTCTGAACACTTGCTTGATTTTTGAATTTTTCAATATCCAAACCAGATTATTCTTCAGTGGTTAAATAACCATTTTACAGCAGTTAAATGGTTTATTACCCAGCTTCTTCCAGATAGAGGTATTTCCAGAACATCTGCATGAGTAAAGCAAGAGGCTTCTTGCATAACTGCTCTAGTGAGGGGGAAAAAAAAAAATCTCCTGAAGGCTTTTTAATATGATCTTTCATAATTCAAGTTCTTGGGAATTCATACCAAACCAGGAACAATGGATTCATTAAATAGTTCACTTTCACCTAATGCTTTCTGCATGCTTCACTCCTGAGCTATAAAGCAGCCAGCAACCACGTTTCCATAATGCTTGTGGTCAGGGGAGAGCTTTCCATTTGAAGTCAGAGGAAAAACCCTTCCATCTTGTGCAGGTTGTGAGCCAAGAGAAAAGTTTTATGAACTGAGGCTCGTCCTCCCACCCTGTTCAATAGCTTAGAAGTGTCTGACCAAGAAAAACTCAGGAACCTGAGGATTAAAATTAAAAAAAAGAAAAAAATTTTTAAAAGGAGAAATAAGGTTGAAGCTTCCAGAAATACGTATATCATTTCATTTTCACTCGACATGTCTTATTAAACCTTGGAATTGGGCAAAAAGCCACATCCCTAGTCCTCGCCAGAAGCAAGTCTTGAGACACAGAGAAAGATTAGCATATGCTCAGTTAAGACCTATTTATTTTGCAAATGTTTTTACTGAATTAAATAAACCCCTCCCTGACCATTTTATCAACACAAGGATTTCTGCTTCTTTAAGACAACAAACTCCCCCATTTGTTTTTCTGAAGACAGCACCTCAGTCTGTTGCCTGTTTCCCCAACACAAGGGAGAAGATGTTCCCTAAGGCATTACAACTTAGTCCTCTTTCCTGAGGAAGAATCTTCAGATCTTGAAAATATCCTTCCCCACCTCTATTTTTTTTCCTTGTCAAAGATTGAAACCTGGAGTTACGTACACTGGCCTCTGTTACAATGAAAATTTAAGTTTACACACCAAAATGGACAGGAGCCAGGGAACGAAAATGAATTTCCATAGGAACATCAACAGCCTCACTTCACCTCCACACACATGTTGTTGTGTCTAAAACAAAAGGTTCTTGGCCTTTCAATTTCATTACCAACTTTAAAACTCACTAGCAACATGCTCCTGTTGCATTTCTAATCAAGAGAAATATCTCCATGCATACAAATATTCATTCAAAGTTGGCACTTGTATCTATTGATGAGCACAAGTATTCCAAGAGTAAACACTCAGAAACAAGTGCTCAAGCAGCCCTAAGCTCTAAGGAACCACGGCTCCCTACCCCAGTGCCCACAGACCAGCTCAGGAACAGCAACTGGACACAGGGACACTTGTCCTATGCTGACAGGAATTACCTCCCTCCTTTCCAAAGGCAACCTGGATTTTATTTGTCTGTTGCATTTTAGAGAGAAAATCAGGGGGATGGGATGCTTGGCAAGTTTGGTTATGATGGCCAGTTCTGTTTTCTGTCCTCAGTGCTGGACATACACCAGAAGGATGACCACCCCTCACTTGCCCGTGTGACACTGTCACTGGCCAAGCCCTCCTCAGCACCCACCACCTTCAGCTTTGGTGCTGTTTGCTTACCCTTTGCTGCAGCAGGGTCACTTCCTCTCCCACCTGGCTTTATACACATTTATTGCACTAGAACAAATGCCTTCTATAAAAAAGATGCTGTAGAAAACCACAAGATTGTAAATACTAGATTTATGATTTGTTTGCTATGATATTTAATATTAATAGTGTCTTGTTTTTACAAAGCAGTTGAAATAAAAAAAAGAAAAAGAAGAAAAAAAAAGGAATAGGAAGAACCCCCCTGTCTGCTGTCTAGCATCAGTAATCCTCACTGGTTTGTTTACCATTTATAAGGAAAACATCATTCAAGCTGGCTTGTCACAGAGACTCTTCTGCAATAACTGGCCTTCGGTGCAAATCCGTGGCATTTGTCAGATCACCTGTGCTTTTTCTGAAAGTCCCTCTGCCTAAATTCAAGGTGTCTGCCAATGGCAATATCCTTCCTCTCTAAATTACCTTCCAGCCAAACACAGTCAGTCTGGTAACATGTCTGAGGATGGCAAATATCCTCATCTTACAGAGGTAAACTGAGCCCAGATCTCACAATCCCAGGTGATTCACCTTGGCTGGAAACTACTCTCCCTCTTTTTTTAGTGAAAATTAACTGATTATACTGAAATTGCTCCTCTCTTTGCCCTCTCTAAGAGGATCAGGTATTTTTTCTGGTGTCGGATCAGCCAATGCGTTACAATTTGGAAACGGTGCAAATCAAGCAAACAAAAAAACTGTTTGGAGTTACCAAGTGCACTAAACCAGCCCTAAAGCAGTCCCTGTGACAGGCCAGCTGCAGGCAGTTAGACAGGGGGTAGGATCAAGCCTGCTAGTGCCAGGGGACACCAGGGAGGTTAGCCTCATCCACCTGCTGACGGGCCTCGCCGGCCGGGCCTCCAGGAGCACGTCCCTCCTCCTTCTCCAGACAGTGGGTTATAGCCTAGAACACAGAGGAGAAATCCACTGTGTTAATATTCATCCTCCACAGCCCTTCACCAACGCACAAGGAACACCAAAAATAGATCTCACAACTATTTACACCAAAAGCATATTTTACCCAGGCAGCATTTTAGGGAAAATGAAAGCACAGAAAATACCCAGGCTTGAGAGGGTTTCTTTCTTTAAAAAGCCATTGCAAAACACTTGTGCTTTAATTTGATCAATTTAGATTAAATGAAATTGAAATTAATTACCATTTAATTTTTCTAAGTCTGCACTAAAGCTGCAGGGCTGCTCTGCAGGATAAACAGAGCAGCAACAGCAGCTCTTACAGTAAACTCTGTAAGAGTGAATGTGTTCTCCAAGAGCCCTAATGGCCAGGGACTTAAAATAATCCCTTCTTCCAGTCCTGCAAGAAATACTCTGAAGGTCAAAAGGTAAATCCACTCACTAATACTGCAAAGTATTTTTTTAGAGCATTTGAAAAGGCAAGCACAGGCAGTGAGGCAAATATACTTCAGTTGAACGTCCTATTGCTGTAACCATGGGAAACTTCATGTCAGGAGAACACATTCAGAAAGTTACAACTTGGCAAATGTCTTCAATTTGTTCTGCACAAAGCAAAGAACCCAAATCCTAGCAGCACTGCTGACCGGGGGGGGTTTCAAAGCAACCTGTTCCACTGAAACTCCCAGCATCGCCTTCATCTTTGAAATTTGTTTTTCTCATACCAGCCAAGTTTTGCTTTCTAGCTTAATTGAGCAGCCCAGATGGTTCTTTCACTTCATGCTGATCTACCTTAGGAGAAGATCTGAGACCTCTAATTCTGTAATTGGTTACTTAAGCAAAGACTTTGCTGAGGATTAAACTAGGACAGGTAGCAGCTGCAAGGGTGCCCCAGCCTAGCTGCCCTGATCCTGGCTCTCAGCACAGCTGACCCCTGCATTTCTCATCCCCCAAGGAGGTAAATATCCTGTGGCAGAGCTATCAAAGATACCTGACAGCATCAGACATCACACTGCCCTCATATTAAACAACCTAAGATTAATCAATTGCTTGTTTTCTTCAAATGTCAGGAAAAATACTCAAAGCAGAAATCCCAGCACTGTGCTATTATTGAGGTTTGGTACGTTTAACCATGAATCCACAGGTTTCATACATTTAATCAAGTGACTTCCTCAGCACTGCACCCTAAGTGGGCCTCCTTTTCAGCCTGATTGAGGCTGTCTAGATGATCCACTCCACTCTGGAAAATTGTCATTAAAATATACCCAAATTAGCACCTGCAGGTATGGCAAGGGCTGTTGGGCTGAGAGGAGAGGAAGCAGACTGCCTGCATGGCCAGGGAGCCTGACGTGGGCAATGAGGTCACAGAAAGCACTTCACCCATCAAGATGATTCCAGCAGGTGACAGTGAGTTTAACAGTGAGACCTCCTGGTGCTTTGTGAGAGTTGATAAGGAGTTTATACATCTGCAGGATTTATATATTCAATAGGTCAGCATTGTGGTACATGAAAAATAAGGTCACATTTTATATAATGATGTCTTTCATTTTCTGAATCTACATAATATAAAGTAAAATACCCTCTTCCTGCATTTAGTCAGTACTACAGGTGCTTTAAAGACAGACCAGATATTAAATTATTGAATTTATACAATAATGGGGGACAGATCCCAGAAATATTGTAAGAATCCCTAATTCTGAGTGACAAAAAAACTCAGTAAATTATGCCAAAGCATATTTACAAAAAACCTGACACATTCTTTTCCCAGGGAAAAGCATTCCCAAAACCTCCTGCCAGCTTTTGCACACAGGGCAGAGCAGAACAGCTGATCAGAGATAAAGAGCTCGTTTGTAAGGAACATTTTGTTTCCTCCTCAAAAAAGACAAAAAGTATGTACAGAGACTACAGAAACAGCTGGATAAATGACCTGTTCCAAGCTCAGAGTGTCTGAAGGGTTCCATACTCACCACCTCCTCTCAAAGGCTTTTTGTTTGGTTTAGATTTCGGGACTGCTGAGGCGGAAGCACCGGATTCTACTCCTTGCTGTTCAGAAAAGCACAAAGTCACTCAATGTGAATTTCAGCTCCCTTGATCACACGAACACAACTGTGACCTGATCAATGCGGTTGTTACCTGATTCAGTTTCAGGTTTCCTTTGTAGCTTTTTCCTTCTTGCATACTCTCCCACATGGCGATCTTCTGCCTTCGCCTCTCCTCCTCGAGCTACAGAACAAACCCAGGATACAGACTTAATCTTATAAAACTAAGATTTCAGAGCTAACAGAATCCCCAGAAACAGCTGCAACGGACTCATCAAACTGTCTTTATCTGATGCTGTATCTCTGAGATTATGGAAGAATTCACTCTTTTTATACACCCGCATCTCTTCCCCTCCTCAGGATGTACTGACCGAGTCTGCAGCTTCTTTTGGCCACTTGATGCTTTGAATGTTTTGAAAGTAAAACAGAACCACGTGGCAAAACCCTGAGTCTGTAAAAAGTACTAAGTAAAGAATATTGCATATGACAGTAATTTAATGCACAACGTGGGGTTACAGAAGAAAGGACTTTTCCTTGGTTTTTGACTGCCAATATTACTTGAAGCATCAGCTATAAACTGAGGTCTGAGTGTCTGACTGCAAAAGCAAAACCAGAAGAGGTGGGATGATGATCAGTGTCATTGCTATGCTGATCACAGCCATCTTCTGCACTGCCCCACTCAGCAATTTGCTGTTCCTCGTTATCTCAAGCTGTAATTCAGACCCTTAAATTGCAGCACTGCTAAGCTACATTTCTAACATTTATATTTGCCATTAAGAGCAGGAAACACACAGTTGCAGTGGTACAGTTAATTTAAACACCAGCAAAACCCCTCCAGCCATTCCCTGCACACACAGCTGAGTTCCTGCAGGTACAGATTTACCTGTGAAAAAATGAACAGCAGGCCCACAGTGACCCTGGCACACAATTACAATTTGCTGCTCTCTTTTACAGCAGCAAAGCGCTTGATGACAAATTTATGAGTTATAGGAAGAAAAGCTCTCTGGTTACCTGTCTTTGCTTTTCCTTGTATCTTTCTGCTTGTGCATTCAACTCCTCTTGCATCCTGAGGCGAGCTGCTGCCAAAGCTTCCTGCCTTCTCACCACCACATCAGGTTCTAGGAAATCGGGAAAGAGTTTGCAAAGCTACTCAAAGTAAATTCTAGATGGTGTCCTCAAAGAATTGTAATAAGGAAAGGGTCACATCTCTCCCTGCAGCTGTTTTGCAGAAAATCACAGCTCCAGTTCAGTTTCCAGCTAATCTTTTATAGCAATTTATATGCTGAATTAAACTTCATCATGTTTTGATGTTTTAAAGCAATTACTTTAACAGGATTTTAACAAGGACACAAGTGTAATTAACCATGAAATTTAAACCTCACACTTCGAGGACACTTCTTTCTATTTCTGAAGGATTTGTTAGATACAAATAAATTCAGAAATACCACCCAGGCTTCGCAGGGACCATTTTTACCCAGAGAACTTCTTTTACGCAGAAGGATGAGGCAAGCAGCCCACACTGACTCCCACTCCTTCTGGCAATGGGTCCCGCTGGTGTCAGTGCAGCAGTGGATTTAACACCCTCCATCAGCAGAGAAATCACCGACAAACATGACACACATCTCAAGAGACACCTGGAGAACTCAGAAAATCCACACTGAGTCACCACTGCTCTCCATGAGTGGCCTTTGAAGGTCAAAAGGAAAATTATACCCCCCAAAAAAGGCAAATGTTGCTCTGTTTTCTTCCAGCAGCTGAAGCATCTCCACATTTGTCTGCCTCATTTTTTGCTACGATCCAGTGATGAATATGAAAAAGAAATGTCAGTACTTTCAGCAATTTCATTTTACAGGCAGTTTGGGCAATTAAATCGCCATTTAATTATCATCACAAGAGAACAGCTGAAGGATAAGGGCACGCAAGTGAGATTTTTCTGGGGCCCCACGTCCTGTCGTGCCAATGTGCCCAAGGGATCAGTGCCAAGCACTCCTGGATTTGGCAGATCCACGAGCACAGCCTGTGCTTTCCAGCAGGATCGTGACTGTGGGAGCTTTACAACCTGTGCCACACTCCCAAAGATAACACAGTATCACACCCCAAATGTACACAGTCCTGCCAGAGCAGGAACTGGGAAAGGATGACTGGAAGCGGATGACGAATATTAATAAAAAAATAATATCTATAGAAGTATTTTCCCCAGGATTTAGATTTGGGCGTTTTGGTTTTGTTGGTAAGTCTGAAAGTTATTTGGTAACTGACCACAAGTGCTTTTAGCCTTCATCCCCTCAGCTCCTGCAGCACCAAAGAGCAGCTATCCCTTGTTCTGTCACGTCCCGCTCCTTCATTCCCAAACACGTTACTTTGGGACGCAGCTTTTCCTTTCCTCCTTTTAAAAACCCTTCCCTTGGCCCAACCTTTCCCGGCGCTCTCGTCAGTCTCAGGATCCGTGCGCTGAACAGTCATCCCGAGCATCACTCTCCATCAAAACCCCTCCCCACCGGATCTCTACCAACTGCCGACCCCTGCGCGGACCCGAGCAGCTCTCGGCCACCCGGCCAGGCCCGCGGAGCGCCAGCAGGAGCCCGGAGGGGCACAAACACGCCAACACCGGCTCTGGAGAGGGCACAGCGCTTTCTGTACTCACCCTCCGCCGCCTCAGCTGCTCCGGGCCGGCCGCTCGACCGCGCCGCCAGGCTGCGGGACACCTTCTGCACCAGGACATACACGGCGACGACGACCAGGAGAATGTACCAGCCATAGCTGGACAGCACCGAGCCCACTGCGACGGGGACAGGCCGGGGGTGAGCGCGGGCCGCACGGCAAGGGGCCCACCCGGGCGGGGGAGCGGCCCCGGCTCCGCGCCTCGGCCTCGCCGCCTCCCGCCTTCACCCCCGGCCGCTCACCCGTGTGCTGCAGGGTCTCCAGGCCGCCCCGCCCCAGCTCCGGCCCGGGACCCGCCG
>VZTF01003047.1:604878-641908 GCA_013397755.1 Cnemophilus loriae | reverse complement strand
TGATACAGCCCCCCAACGCCCCATCCCGGGCATTCCGCTCCTCCCCGGGGCCAGCTCCCAGCCCCACGCCTGAGCCATGGGTCACAGCCTCAGCAGGGACTTGGCTTTGCCGTCAGCAGCGCCCTAAAGCAGCACAGATGCCACCAGAGGTTCCCTCTCACCTGCTGGTGTTTCGAGGCGCAGATTTGTCTGCAGAAACCCGGGCAGAGCGGGCTGGGAACGCGCTTCATGCCGTGGCCGGTGCTTCCCTTCGCACGGAGCCGCGTTCAAGCTCTTGGTGCTCCCCTCCTGCTGCACCTTCCACAACAAGCACAGCTCTCGGTGCTTTCCCTCCATCCCAGCAGCGGCTCAGCCGTTGCTCCTGGGCGCTGTGTTGCCCATAAGCACCTTCTCCCTGCAGCATTTGGGGCAGTTCCTCTGTCACTTCCATGTGCATTCCTGGTCTCAGAGGTGCCGTGATGGGCTGGGAACACCCCACAGGCTGCGGCACGACACAATTCCTTCATCTGTGAGATAAAACGTGCTTGCAAATGTCACTACATCCCCCTAAGCGGCTTTGGGAATTTGGGGAGCAGCAAGGAAGAGCTGGGAGTAGCACTGGGGGAGCTGAGGTGGCTCTGGCTGCTGTGTCTGGCCAGGAACTCGCCTCCCAGGTCCCTGCTGAGGCTGGGGCACTGCCCGGCATCACCGGGAAGGGCTCAGCTGGTGGGCGAACCAAAGTGCAGGTGACTGGACTGAAAGTGACGTGTAAAGGGACACAGCTGATCACCCCCAGCCCCCAAAACCTACCGAATGTCACCAAGCCACTGCTTCTGGGGAAGTCCTTCCCCAGCCTTCATGGCCGCAGAGCGGGACGAGGAAGGATCAATTCTGCCTCCACTGCTATTGAGGGAAGGATTTTTTTTGTGAGCCATGACATTTCTGTGAACCCAGAGGATGTGATAATAGGCTAAACGCTGCAGCCACGCTTGGCACTGCACAGGGATGGCTCATGGGGGCTTTTTTTGGGAGCTTCTAAGGGCACCACCCCGGGCATGACGCCTGGCTCAGTCCCCAGGACTGCAGCGTCAGAGCTGGGCTCAGGCAGCTCCTGTGCTCCCTGCTGTGAAAGCTCCCTCACCAAAGCTGTACGGGAAAGCACAGAGTCAGGTTTTTATAACAGCTGCATTTGTTTTATAACATAAGAGGGAGCAAGAACAAGAGGGAGCTGTCATAAGAAAAAACCCAAGAATTAGCAGCGCTGTTGTACGTGACTGAGGCATCATGCAGCGTTAAAGACAACAGAGACTTTAGTCATTTCAGGCAGTTCTTAAAAGGAGACTCTTTTCAGGCTCCTGGAAAGCAGGTCCTGCCTCTGACAAGGCCAAATAAAACGTGGACCTGTCTCCCTTAGCACAATACATCTGTTTGCTTCAGCTCTACAGCCACAATAGAATTGTAATTGCGAGCAGATGGATTCTGGGTCTCAGACGCTGCACACAAGCTCTCGACAGCCCTTTCTTTGCAATGGAAACTCAAAGCAATGATTTTTAAGATCTGTGTTCCCCACCTGCCAACTACACAATGGCAGATGGCCGTGGCTGCAGCCCCACGGCCAAACTGCAAACGAGGAGTCAGGCTGCGCTAAGATTTTCCAGAAAACAGCTATTATAGATTTGGCTTTGGTGCCAAGAGACAACAGAGAAATGAGCTTTAATAAATTGCCTAAATATGCATTTGTCTTGAAGACACAGACACTTTGATCCTCTGAGCATACCAGTCAGACTTTAATAGCTCCAAGCAAGTGTTGCAACAGCTTGGAGAAATAATCTGAATTTTATTACTTTACAAGAATGATTTCTGAGGGAATCGCTGGAAGCTGATATTGTTGCATGAATTCAATGTGCAGAATTTGTTTTTCTTTTCCTGGCAGGCTGGAAAGCAGCAGAAAGCAGGATAGAGCTGGGACTGCTGGGGGACTGGTCATCTTAAATTGCATTGCCTTTCCCAGTGTGTATTTTAAGTTATGTCAAGATGTAAGAGTAAGCATTTTCGTTTCTTTGTAGCATTTCAGTACATCTAAATATACCACGGAGCAGTATTTAGAGGCAGGCTGCTGTGAGCTAGAGAACTGGAAGCCTGGCACAGTACTCCTGATCCACAGCTCCTGTTTTTTCACTAACACAGTAGGAGAAATGAAGTTTGGTATTTTCCAACCAAAGGGGCAGAAGCCAGGCGTGTGTCACCCCAGTTCTGACCTCTGGTTTGGCCTGAGACTGAAAGGGGAATCCTGCAGCAAGAGAAGGAATCACTGTATGTGATTAATTCACATTTATCGTCCAGTGAATGTGAAGACCAACAAAATGCAGGAGCCCATAGTTGCACATCTCTGAGAAAGCATCTTCCCTTGTGGGAGGGCTCCATTCTTTTCTGTTTTTCCCCACTTAAAAAGCTCAGTTCCAGATATCCAGGCACTACCCTGGGCACTTGGCCCACGGTTATTGCAAAACCAACACGACAAACAAAGGGCTCCAGAGCTCCCTCCATTCCCCAACCACACCAGCAGCTCCTCTCCTTCCCAGACAGCCAACAGGGAACAGTGACCCCGTGGTTCCCAGCTGCTGGGAGCTGCAGTGGGGAACTGGGGGACTCAGGATGCTCCTTGTATGAGTGGGAAAGGGGATGAAGCCCTTCTGCCAGCTCATCCAGGATCCCCCACACTGGAGAATACACCCAGCCGTGCCCAAGCGCAGCCCCAAACCCCAGACAGATGGCCCTGGGTGCACCAGAGATGCCAGCCCAGCCTGGCACAGGACAGGTATTCGGGATTTGAGTTTCTTCTGGAGGTAAAAGACCTTTATGACAACAATAGTGAGGTTTTTGCAGATACAGCTCATCCGTTCCTGAGCATTTTTCCCACAGGTGCTCTGGGCAGATCAGGAGCTCCAGCCAGGGGAGCTGCTTTGTCCAGCAGAGTAAGGACGTGCAGTGCCTCCAGTCAAGGCTGCATGAATTTGGAAAAAGCACAGATTCGTTTGTCAGGGGAGATCAATAGTTTATTAACTTAAAGATCAGTTCACCAAAGCTCCATCTTTCCTTGGATTTGGTCCAGGCAGGTGAGGGCTGGAGACAGTGTGGCTTTCCCCTCCTCACCTGGCTGAGGTGAGCTCTTGTGGGCAAGCCCAGGCAGGGCAGATGTCGTTGCAGCCGAAACCAAGCAGGGATTATCCCAGCTCCGTGTGGAACTGGTGACAATTCGTACTGGGAATTTCGCTGGCGAAAGGTTTAACTCATTAGAACTATTAACAGTGAAAATCAGAACATGCAGCGTAGGAAAGAGTGTTTACATACATCTGGTGCAAAGGGTGGCTTTGCAGGGTCAGAGAGGAGAAAAGGAGAAGGAATAAGACACAAAAAGATACCCCACTCCCATATAAAAAATAGTCCACTGAGAAAAAAAACAAGGATTGTATAAGTTATTTTTTAAAAATCTGTAAAACAACATAGCCAAGGATATTTTAAACACAATTATATAAACACCACATGACTTACTATTAAGAGAGAGCGTGAAAAGGTTTGTTTCAGGGAAGAGTTTTGTAGAATTAAATTTCCTGGCTGGATCCCTGGAATGTCTCATTTGGGAAATAGATGCCCAAGAAAAATCACTGCCATGAACAGGAGGATTTTGTGAGAGAGAGGGGTGTACCCAGCGAAACAGGGGGAGGATCGTAACGCAAAATGCCAAGAAAGATTAATCGGGACATCTCATTTAGAGGAAGGATTTAGCTTGTTCCAGAACTGAATTCATCAGCAATGTACAAGCGGTTCCAGGAGGGAAATACATTTCGTGGTAAGGCTGGTCTGTGTGGACAAACACTCCCCCACAAAACCCTACAACTCCTTGTAGGCACACGGGTCTTGCCTGGCTGCAGTTACCTGCAGGGCAAAGCCCTGCTGGGCTGACACACCTGCAGAGCCACGTGGGGCAGCTCTGGCTTTGGTCCTCAAACCTCCAGTTATTGCCACGGCCAGAGGGAAGCAGTGACCGACCGAATCCGAACAGGAGTGCCGGAGTGGGCTGTGGGGCCCCGCTCCGGAGCCAACTGGTTCATCGTTTTACCTATGTACAGAGCACGGCGCTGGCAATGCAGGTTTTGATCAGCTGTCACCTGGCACAAAAGGGTACCAAAAATGGAGCCAGAAACGGCTCTTTCCTCGCAGGTGTGTGAAGTCCTGCACCCCCTGTGGCGAGGGCTCCCGCTGGCCGCTCGGAGCGGGCGGATCAGTAGGATTTCTGCGAAGAACCAAGCGTGTGTACATGGATCATGCATTGGTCCCTGCTCACCAGGAGTGTTTGAGAGTGTTAATATCACCACTTGTCTGCTGCTTCCAGGCCTTGATCACTCAGGGTACGCTCCAATCTCTGCTTAACATATTGCTATAGAAACGCGCCGACAGTGATATTAAAGCTATCAAACTTACGAGCGAATGCTTGACAGCACCATGTAAACTCTCCCAAAGCTGAAAAAATAAACTTTTGTCCTAAACATTTGGCAAAACTGGGCTGGCAGTCGGTGGAAGTCCTGGATGGATGCAGCCGCTGAACTTTACCCGGCCATAAGACACGTCTGACAGCAGAACTGCACAAACAGCTTCTTTTCACAGAGCTTGTTTGATTTCACCATCTCACAGAAAGTCTTGTCAGCTGGGAGGCCGGGGTGAGGAACAAGAGAAAATGAGAGCAGATTAACATTTTAAATAAACAAACATTGCACGTAACAGGCGCAGCAACTGTGCCAGTGTTGGGGAAGAGAGAATTGAAAAGGACTCGCTTTTTAAGGGCACCTTTCACATGGTTTTAATGAAGGAATAAAGGAGCTTTGCAGTGAGTGGGAGAATTAGCCCCAAGACTAAACTGTAACGAAATACGAACGCTTGGATGTGTTTGAGCAACAGGCAGATATCCAGAAGCAATGCCAGGTGAGCCACCTGCCCCCCACAGCCGGAGCCCAGCCCGCTGCAGCCGTGCCCCAGCAAGCCCAGGAGCTCCAGCACTTTCAGCTTTAAATGGCGAAGGGAATCCCCCAAACCTCTCATTTTTGCTACTAGGGAAGTACTACTGTGCCAGCAGTTCTGCCACTTACCATTGGTACAGGTTTCATTTGTCACACAGGAGCCACCGAGGAGGCTGTAACCTTCCTTACACCTGAGGCAGTTTCCACTGGAGCCCTCGCAGGCTGAGCAGTGGTCATCACACCTGGGGACAGAGACCCTGCTGTGGCCTGAGCCAGCACCGACACCCTGGTCAGGCCACCCAAAATGGGCTGTCAGCCAGAAGACCTCTGCTAGCACTGTGACAGCCAGACCAAACCAGAGGATGTGGAAAATGACAAATTTGAAGCTTGAAAAGTTATTGAAACCCTGGGAAAATGGGCTCAGTGGTGCCAGCTCAATGCCCAGTGACATCCCAAAAGGTCTTGCCTTCTGGGAAGATTCACTGGGACATGGACCTCTCCTCCCAGCCATCCCAGCTAGAAAAATGGCTGCAAAGGGAACTTGTGCTGCTCCCATCCATTTGCTCAGAGTAAAGAGCCCAGCACTGTGCCTCCTGCCTGGGGACAGTGGCTTGTGGAGACTGTGCCTGAAATCCCTAGGAAGAGATGCCGGTCTCTTGTTCCTCCCTGCTGAAGAACCAGTGCAGGTGAGTGAAACCCCAGCAGGCAGGGATGGCGTTCCCATGTCAGCTTTAATCCTCGCCTTTCGTGTTTGCTTTCATGAGGGTGAATCCACTCCCACTCCCCACTTAAAGCACAGAGCTCCGGAAAGAGTGGGAGCAAATTGTTGCCTCCCGGCATCTCCCTGTCTCCCGCACGCAGCCCCGTGCTGGGCCAAGGAGTGGGGAACACTCCTCCAACATGGCCACGGGGCGAACGGAGCGAGTTTAATTGAAAGTTCGAATATTTACCTAAACATTGCTATTCCTCCCACGCCTCCTCCAGAGAGCCCAGGGCCAGGGCTGAGCCCCTTCCACCGTAGCCCTAGGACAACTTGGCTGGCTCTGGCGGGGGAGCGTGCGGCTCCACTGCTCTGAAATCCACAGGGCAGGGCCGTGTGGGGTCCAGCCCCACAGCTGCCCTGGCTCTCTCATCCCTCTTTTAATTTCCATCAAGCTGTGAGCTGTTTCCAGCATTATTCTACCATGGCTGGCAGTGCTCCCCCTCGGGCCTGGCTTTGCCCCGGTCGTTCTGTACCTCTTGCAGACTTTGTTGGGCAGCCCGTGGCTGTCGGCGGGGTAGAAACCCTCACGGCAGGCGGGGACACAGCGCCAGTGGGGTGCAGGGCCCTCGGGGCTGCAGGAGGTGCAGTCCTCCTCGCCGGGCCCTGTGGGGACAGGGAGAAGGGCAAAATAGCAGCTGGGTGGTTTTGGAGACAGTGCCATAGCCCCACATGCGATGGGGGGCACCAGCTCGGCTCTGTCTTGCTCATGAACAAGATGCTTGTTGTGCCACACAGTCCCGAGCATGTGCTTGGCTCCCACCCCAAAAAACTCAGCTTCCATCCCAAAAATCTCAGCTGGGACCCAGTGTCTGTCCCTCTGCAGAGCCAAGAGCTGGCTACCAGATGAGGAACAGCACATCAAAGTCCCCTCCAGGCCATCAGCCGCCACTCCCAAGCATGCAGCAGTTTGGGTTTCCCCAGGGTGGAAAAGGAGATGCTAAACTGGGCCACGGAGGAGCTGGAGGAGGAAAGGGCTCCAGAGAGGAGCTGGGAAAGCAGAGAGCCCCGCTCCGATGCCTGTGTGTTGTGGCTGGACAGCAAAGCTCAGTGATGGAGGTGGTATCATTAAAGGGCTTCCACACACCCAGCTTGAGAAATGGTTAGGCAGGAAAAGGAGCCGAGAAAAGGCTGGAAAAATAATTGTGGTGGAGAACGTTCACACTGACTGGAATAAGAATTAGAAGGGAAATAATTTTCTTCAGGGATTAAGAGCCCGTTCCCTTCCAAGCTTGCCAACAAGATCAATAAATATTTTGGATTTAGTCTAAGGCAATTGCCCATGTATGATAGAAGAGGTTCATGCCACTGAACATGGATTGTCTAGAGATCATATTATCATCAGATCTATGATGATTTCAAGGGCAGACGCAAACATTAACAATGGAAAATAATTGGACTTGCAGGAAGTGAGAAAGGCGGGATTTAAAGGGAATGCTGAGCAACTTGAGGCAGCCGGGGGAAGCCAAGAGCAGCCAGCCTGGCACTGTGGGGTGGCCAGGATAACATGGGATAACACAGGATAACACCCCTCAGCTGCCTGACATTTTTATCCGCTGCAAAGCCACCTTCCATCACTCCGAGAGGGTTTTACAGCCTCCCCCGCAACCTTATTAAACTAAAGCACCTGGCTGCGGGGAGATCGAGAAATAAAAAATGGCTCTAATAAAAATGTAAAAACTCCCCTAAAAACCTTTCCAGCATGAACATATACCTCACGGGACGTGCTGGAGACTTGGGATTGCTTTCCCTCCAGCACACTCTGCCTCGGCTCGGGGTGGGTACAGTGGGGATTGGCTCCTGATGCACGAGGGCTTTGGGGTTTTGCATGGGATGCTGTGGGGCCGAGGACGTACCTGTGCTGGCGGGGCAGGTCTCGCACCGCCGGGGCTCCCGGCTGAGGTACATGGCAGGCTGGCACTCCGGCACACAGCTCTCCCCTGCCAGGCTGCCAGGAAAGCAGAGAACATTTGCACCCAAAGCTATGGGATATGGGGGCTCAACACAACCCATTCCCATCTCCACATCCCCCAGTGTCCTACGGCATCCTCAGCCCGCAGCGCAGGAGGTGTTGGAAAGCCAGCCAGCGTTTTAGGAGAAATTAAAATCCTGCCTGGACCAAAGGGACAGCTGCAGGTTCCTTAATTAAGTATCCAGGAGGAAATAAAATTATTTTTTTCCCATGGGCAGCCAGCCAGGCTCTCCCGAAGACCTTTTGCACCATTGAGGCTCCCCGGAATAAAAGGAAATTGGTTCAGCGCCGCGGCTGGGCCGGTGCTGCTTCACCGTGGCAGGGATGATTTGAAGTCCTGGCTTAAAAGGATATTGGACAATAAAAAACAAGCGCCGTGCGGATTATGTCTGACAAGTGCCTCCACTTGTGCTTTTCCGAGGGAGTAGATAATCTTTTGGCAGTGGGAATTTCTTTGTCTGAGTGAGCCCCACTGCTACACCATGGCTCAGACTCACAGTGCCTGAACACCACAGACTGCTGTGGGATTGTACTTCCACGAGCAATTGGGGATGGAAAACAGCTTCTCCCTAGTGCTGACACTGGGCTCTGCATCCCACAGGTGCTGTGGCACCCAGTGATGCTCACAGGGTCAGAGTTGCTCTGCCTGCACCTGCAGGGCTGGAAAATCACTGTTCTATACTAGCCCACTCAACAGGTATATCAAATAAAATTTTCAGCATGGGTGAATCTGAGGGAAGGGTTTCTGCATTTACAGGGAGCATTCTCAGCCTGCCAGGAGCAGCTCAGGCTGGTACCAGCTCTACACAGCACTTACCCACCACCCTGGAAAGAGCTGGGGAAAATAAAATTAAATTTAAATCACGGTTTTCAGCTAAGAGAGGGACACTAATCATCACCTTTAAATTCCCAGACCTCCAGCCCACTGCACCACAGCTGCAGAATCATGGAAGCAGGATCTCTGGTCTTTAACTTAATTCACTCTCTAATTTCCCATCGGCTTTCCCAAATTTAAACCACAGGTATGAATGCTGCAGGTATAAACTCCTCCCGTGCTGGTGTTTTACCTGAATCCCTCTTTGCATGCAGTGCATTTGTCTGCTTCGCCGACACATTTTTTACAGCTTTGATGACATTTCAGACAGCGTTTCTGACCTTTCAAAAAACAAAGCAAAGCAGGGAGAATAAAATCTGGACAGTGATTTGCAAGCAGCAGTCGGAGCCGCAAAGCCCCACTGCACCCCAGCACCAGCTCCCCAGGGTGGAAAGGCACATCCCTCCCCAACAGATCCCTGCTATTGCAGGTGACCTTATCTGTCACTGCTTGCTAAAAAGAAATATGCTTTGCAAGCAGCCAGGATCATTAATTACAGTCTTCTAATTAAGAGCTTTGAGTTGAGCACCTCTGTGTGGCACGATCCTCCCAACACCCAGAGGTTTCCCTCCTCCCTTCACCGTGCAAAGTGTGTCAAGAGGGAAATTCAAAGCCGCTACTCAAGAATCAAGGTGTGTTCTCCACCCATAGCACTTAAAATAGAAGCAACCCCTGCATATCCTCATGCTGCAGCTTGCAAGTGATAAACATCCTTACGTTCCTCGGCGTAGAACCCGGGCGGACACAGCACCACGCAGGTGCCCATCTCGGGGTGGTGGTAGAGGTTCCTCTTGCAGGCCGTGCACTGGCTGGGTCCCCTCCCGACGCAGCGCTCGCAGCCCTTGTGGCACCGCCGGCACCTCCGGGCGCCGTTGTCACCGAAAAACCCGGCGGGGCACGAGCTCACGCACATCCTGGGGAGGGAACCGCGAGCGCCCGGGCTTTGGTGCCAGCACCCGCCACCTCCCGCCTCAGGCACCCGCCACTGTCCCCTCGCCCGCTGCGCTTTTGGGGCATCCCCCAGCCTTGGCAGCAATTTGAGCTCGTTTACTTCTTATTCTTGTGATTTAGTGTCTTGAAAGTCATGGCTCTCTTGTCCCAGGTGTAGGAAAAGTTTGCCTGTGCCATCCCAAGAGACTGAGGAGTGGAAACCCCAGTTGCTGAAGTGATTTGGCAGCTCAGGTGGCTGTCCCTTGGGTGTGGGTGACCCCAGCCAGTGAAGCCAAAGCTTCTTCCCCAACATGATTATGTGGCCAAGGTCCTCCAGGGCTCTCCAGCTCCATGTCTTCCACCCCACTGCACCCTAATTCAGGACAGGGATCCCCACACCTCCTCCTCCATCCATTTAATTTCTCATATGTTTCTTTCTCTGTGCAAACGCCTATCACCCACACTAAGGTGCAAGACCTGAGGAAAGGTGCTGCTGCTGCCCAGGGACGCCATGGGGACACCCCACCACCCCTCACCTTCCAGTTTTCACGCTGCCCAGGCTGTAGTGGATGCAGTTCAAGCACTGGTCGGCGTTGGGGCCATCACAGCCCTGGTCACCACACTCAGGGTGGCACGGACCTGGGGAGGGAGAGACCAGCTCAGTGTGGGAGATGCTGAGCACCCTGCTGGCACCACTGCCAGAATGCCCTGAGCACACCCTCCCTGGACCAATGGACACCTGGACCCTCTACCTATCTTATTCTATATACTATATCTATTATATTGTAAATTTTATCCTATCTATCCTATGGAGCTGCATGGCTTTGGGTGCTTGTCTTTCCTGCAGCTCATCCTTCCCAGAATGAATCCCACCCACCCATCCTCTGGCTGAACACTGGTGCAGGAGCAGCTTTGAAAGAGGGACCTGCTCCTCAGGGAGCAGCAGAGACACCCGCCCCTGCCCGTGCTAGAGGAGGGAAGGTGGGCAGAGGAGCTTTTTTTACCCCTCAGACGGCTGCACCACCAATTTGTGGCTGGGACGGGGCATTTTCCTACCTTCTAATTTCACCATCCTGCTGCCCTGTGCTGGCCACAGGCACTGCTCCTCCCAGCCCGCCTCAGCCCCAGGCAGGATCAGGCCTCGTGGCTCCCCCAGTTTTTATCAGGGTTTTCATTTTCCTGGGTACTCTGGGGGGAACAACGTGGCAGCTCAGCCGGCACTTACCCGCGTACTCCTCGTCCTCCTCAGCCACCTCCACCTGGCTCTGCAGGAAGGCGGCTCTCGATGGCTCCATCTCCGAAGTTGGCACTTCCAGGGACCTCCCCCGGGACTGGGGCCCACTCAGCGCAGTGTAGGGGTGCTCGCCTGTCCCGTAGAAGATGAGGCTCCACTCCTTCAGCTTCCCTGTGGGGCAGGCACAACGTCACCCATCCCGCTCCCTGTCTCGCCCATCTCTGGGGGATGCAGTTTTGGGGGAAGGAGGAGGAGGAGGAGGATGGACTGGACTGTCAGAGTCTCACCACTGGCACAGCAATGCAGAACCAAACAGTGAACACCCGGAAACGTTCATGAGCCCCTGAGCTTCCAGCCCACACAAATGCAGCTGTTTAAGGCACTTACAAGGGATTTTTAATTCCATAACTCATCTGAGGAACCGCAGCATCACCACAGTCTCCGAGTCCAACGCTGGAAAGAACCAGTAATTTTAAAAGCTCCACAATAGAGGATTATTTCTGTCTGACAAAAGCCACCCGGCACACACTGGATTATTTCTTGCTGCTGTTGCTCCAGCCATCTCTTTGCCTGACACAACAGAGGTCTGAGCTTGGCATCCCCCAAAACACTGTGGTGCACCTGGTGAGACCCCCCCCAAGGCCTTACACCCACACCAAGACCCTTCGCGAGCCACATGGCTTTGGGGAGAGAGTCCAAAAATGCTGCTGCTTCTTTCCAATGCTGTTTTTCTTCCAATTCCCCATCAATGCGAGTCACTTCATGCCCGCAGCGTGCTCGGCTTTAACTCTTAATCCCTGTGTTTCCAGGAAGGGCTTAAAATTTGCAATACCCAAATCCCTTGGCTCTCCCAAAGGCATGAGAGGACACACCTGCTGCACTGAGCAGTGCTGGTGTGGAGCCTGAAAAGCGTCAAGCTCCAGCAGCATCAGCTGGGGAAGTGCCTTTGCCAAAAGAATTTAATTTGCTTTAAATCTAAAATATCCTGCGTGAGGAAAGCCCAGGCTGCACAGGGCTGATGTCGGGGTGCAGCAGTACCAGCCACATGACACTCATAGTATTTAATTGATATTAAATTAACGAATTTAGTGGTATTAAAGGAACATTTAATACCCATTTCTGCTACGAGCTGGGAGCATCTTCCCTCTCTTTCCTCTTGCTGTGCCCTCTCTGCTTCAAACCCAGTGCAGACTTTTTGAGGGGATGACAATGCACTCGTTTTCATTATGTTTTGCCAAGCCCTGATGCCCCTGAGGGGCTCAGAAACACCCGCCACAAACTGTAAATACTGGGGGAAAGCAGCTCCGTGGGCGCTTTGCTGCTGCTCTCGGAGTTCAAAAGATTTCGGGTGAAGGCAGCAAACAGAAACACTTTCTGTGCAATGCACCCCTTTGTGCACCTCCCGCCAGAAAGTAGCGTGGGAGAAATTTTTAATATGCTCCTGGCTTCCAATCAATGATTGTGTGGATTTAACACCCCCATAACACACACCAGCCCCAGGCAGGACGTTTCATGTCCCGCTGCCCCCAGCCAGCGAGGTGGCTGCCGCTTCCCAGCGGGGCCGGATCCTGCCCACAGCCCCCAGAAATCCCTGGGAATGGGTCAGGAAGCAGGCGGCCAAGCTGGGGAGAGGGGGACACAGCAGGGCTGGGGACATGCAGGGGGCCAGGCTGAGCCCAGCCACCCTCCACCAGCACGGTGACAGTCCAGGGAGGATGTCCATCCATCTGCAGCCCGAGGGGCATCATCCCCTTGTGCTATTGCACAACCAGCCCACATGCCAGATGTCCCAGCAGTGAAGCAAAACAAACAAACAACAATTACAGCTCTTGGGTTTCCTCGTTTTGACTCATTACAGTTTAATTTTGGAAACCTGGCTCTTGGGTGCAGCCAGTTTACTGCTGCTGCGAGAAAACCGGCTTCCAGCTCAGCCAGACCAGCAGCCTCCTGCATTCAGAGCTGACGTTTCATTCCCATTTATGAAATCTTGGGCAATACAGTTTTGCTGGAGACCATAAAGCTCACAGCAAAATTTACAGCCAAGAGAGCAGTCTACAAAGGGTTTTGGGAGCGAGAGGGACTGCTGGGCACTGGGGGATCCTTACCTTGCACGGCGGGGTTGCGCACTTGGGATGGCGTGTCGTGGATCTCCAGGGTCCACTCCCCCGCCGCCCGCTCCCCCCAGCAGTGGACGGTCATGAACTCCCAGCCCTTGAAGCCCTCGTTGGAGTGGTCAAACACTCTGCAACGGTAATGCCATGCCTCAAGAAATGTGACTTTGAATGTCGTATTTTATCAGAAAAGGTAGATAGGTAATTGAGGATTTTAGGGATCCTTGCACGCACGCATGCTTGCACCAAGCTCTCCTGCAGCTGAAACCTGGGCGTGCTTCCTCACCTTCCCCAAAAACCCGAGGAAACTCACAGCAACCCCCTAAAGCAGGATGCTGCCCAGCCCAGATGCACCCTGGCTGTGGCCGTTCTCACCTTCTGGCGAGGAGCTGTGACCGTGTCCCAGCTGGAGAGATGAGGCTGATCTGGAGGTCTCCCCGGCGCGGGTGGGCGATGCTGAGCCGCACCACGACGTGCTCCAGGTACAGCACGTGCTGGTCCCGCTGCTCGGCGCAGGCGCTGCTCAGGGTGCTGGCACGCAGCACGTGGTCAGCTCGGATGTACCTGCCAGGGACAGGGCACGGCGTCGGGATGGGGACGGAGCGCCCCTGGCTCCCAGGCATGGACACCCTGTTAGATTTGAACCTGGTCTCCTGCTGCTTCACAGCAAAAATTATCTTATCTGCCACCGCCATTCCCAGTGTCCTAGCACGGGAATTTGCTGAATTGCTGGATGGTAACGAGATGAGTTTGAAGTGCTTCGAAGATCTATGCCTTATGGGCTGCAAGGGCGCTGCTTTATTATAATTACGAGTGCAGCGCTCCTCTTTGGGCTGTAATTAGTGTCTGTATCAGATAAATAGCTTCATGAACACACTTGGCTCCGCACTCATTCCTGTTTTGCATATGCAAGTCTCTAAAAGACTTTTCTGTTGAACAACTCTCTCGCTCTACAGACAGGCATTGCAAAATGAGGAGTGTCCTCTTGGTCAGATCCCCAGTCCCACTCTTTAACCTAGGAGGGACCGACCTACCAAGGATGAGATGTGAACCTGAGCTGGATTGAACCTGAAGCCAAATGCAAAGAGAACCCAGACACTGGAAATTTGGGGATCTTTGCAACCAATCACCAGTTTTTGGTGTCTTTGATCAAGACAAAGTGTTCATTGTAAGAGGGCAGAGAGACCAACACATCACCACTCACATAAGAGCAGGCAAGGTGGGTTTGGTCTCTCACTGTCAGCCCTCAAAAATTCCCTGCTGACCACTGGTCTGGGAAGCAAAATCTTGCAAAAGGGAAAAAAAAATCACCCACTGTCAAAGCTGGCGCTGGAGAGCCCTCGTGGGACCTGCACTTCACTGAGCCATAGGCACAGACCCCACAACACTCACTTGGGCACCCTGTCCAGGCTTCCCACGCAGACGTGCTGGGGAGGAACCATCTTCCACTTCTTGGCTTCCACCACAATAGCATCAGCATCCACCAGCCCAAAGCCATATAGATGGCTAACTGGAAAGAGAGAAGACTCAGAAATCCCCTGCCCTCCCAGCAGGGATCAGGAGCTCCTCCTCAGTGCTCGGTGGAGCATCCTCCAACCATCAGGGAAGGTGTGGAGATGACCCTGTTGGGGTATGAGGTGCTTCAACACATGGAGCTCATCACCCTGGCCAAGTTACACTCCAAATCCACATTGGCACCAGGGAAAACCCATTGTTGTGAGCAGCCCAAGGAAAGCAGCAAGAAACTCTGCAGCTCAGGAGAGCCTCCACCAAACAAGTTTTCCAAACATCTACCAAGCAAGAGTTCCAAGCATCTCACCCCATGAATTACTGCCCTCTCCTCCCTCCACTTAACAGCCTGAAGGTAGGGACCCCCAAGGAACCTGACAGTGGCCACTCACAGTGAATTGTCCCCATGAGCACAGCTCTGGAGACCTTTATTTTCCCTTGGTTGGCCGTTCTTGCCCTGCCACCTCCATCCCCATGGCCTCTCACCTTTGTGCCCTGCTCCGTTGGTTTTCCAGTCGGGCGCTCGCAGGTGCCCCGGCCGCGAGGTTTTGACCAGCAGATGCTGGACGTCCCTCCAGGTGAGCAGGGGGCTGCAATGACACGTGGCTCATGGGGTGGCTCTGCTGTTCCCAGTCCTCCCAGCAGCAGCAGGTACCCCACTGAGTTAAAAAAAAAAACAAAAACCACACCAGCCACCCCTCTTTCCTGCTCGAAAAAAAGCAAGAATTGACGATTTAAATGCTGACACCCTGGAACCACTCGAGGGGCCCCAGCAGAGTGCTGTGCCCCAGGAAGGGATGCCACATGCCAATGGGAATTCCAGCATTTACTCCTGGATAAGGCCATTTAACTCTTACACTCTAGGGTAGAAATGAAGCAAATCAGGAAGGTTTTCCCCATTTTTTTTGTAGGAGATAGGAAGCAAAGCACATCCTGAGACAGGATAGTGGGCTCGGCAGCTCGCTGATGCACAATGCTGAGCAAACCTTCCCTTTGTAGGAATAACAGCAAAAAATTGCTGGAAGTAAAACCTGGGTTGTTCATCAAACAGAAAAATTTAAACCCAAATTGCCTCTACCTCCCCAGACTGGGTTTGTGTGTTCAGATTGCTGGACACTGAGTGCTCTGTGCTTCTGAGCCCCCTCATGACCCCAGCTCAGAGATATTGCTGGAGAATTTTCCCCGCTTTACTTACAGTCAGTTGTTCAGCATCTCGAGCTGGGATTTATACTGCTCTCAAGCAACATTTAAAGAAAGAAATTCAATTTATTCTCTCTTGTCATAATGGAATGCCTGAGCACCAAGCTCTGGTAGTTAATGTTGTGGTTTATGCCTCAGCTAAACAATTCAAAAATTACATCTAAAGCTTTTAATATATTTGTAATGAAAACGGCGTCTCCGGAAATGCTCTCACCCGACCTGGGTGCTGGGATTAAACCAGAGGAGGAGGAATGGAGCCGCAATCACCATCCCTGGACGAGAGTGCAGCGCTGCCCTGAGGCTTATTCTTATTCCCAGCCTTAATTTTACTTCCACTCCATAAAAATAATAATAATAAGCTCATGAGAAGACGCTCCATGAAGCAACACAGGGATGCCCAAGGGCTGTTCCTGGGCTGGGGGACCATGATGGAACCAGGATAGAACGGGGACGGGGACAAGAGGAAAAGAGCAGCTCGTTTGAACCAGGGGTGTGTCACTGACAATGAGGTTCTGTGAGTTTTTGACATTATGAAAAAGCAGTCCTTTTCCCCCAGAAATGCAACACTTGCTGAAAACCATCACTTCTGCTGACATTTCCCAATGTCTGTGATGTTTTCTGACATTTTTTTTCCCAGGAAGTATTTATAAAACTCGCATTGGAGCTGGCTGTCAGCAGTTTCAATGCACCTACTGAAAAGGCTGACTGATGACACCAACCCCAAACTTCTCAGCAGATGGCAACAAGTGAAGAATTAGATCAATAAAACACCTGTGGGAAGATCAGATTCAAAACAACAACGCTGCAGTGAAACCTTGCCAGAAAGGAGCGATTTAAAATAACTTTGTGTCATTTTGGTTGCTCCAGAGGAAACAAAACTGCCTTGTTTCTTTCAGGTTTTGCTCACCAGGTGCTAAATGTGGGAACATTTCTGCTGACGAGGTTACACTTACTTTGCCTCCAAAGCCAAGGCGATGATGCCCGCGACCATCGGGGCGGACACGGAGGTGCCGGTGTGGCCGTCGGTGCAGCGGTGCCGGAGGTCCGTGGTGACCTGTGGAGAGAGGAGCTGCAGCCCCCAAAATGCTCCCAGCACAGGCATCACCCCATCCAGCAGCCCAGATTTGCTTGGGATGCTGCCAGAGAGGAGCTGAGCCTGCTGGTACCCAACCCCTGCCACGAGTCCAATGCCATCGGGGTGCACAGAGCCCCAAAAATGGGCTGCAGATACATTTGGTGCATGAGAAAACACCCTTGTGCTTACATTTTCCTTTGCTCAAAGGTGGCAAAACTATTTGAAAGGGGGCAAAAAATCCATTTGGCTGTGGATCAGCTGGAAGAAAAGGCAGATGGAGAGGTGTGAGCTGGTGTAGGTACCCGTGCAGGGGTGCATGTCAAGCCAACACTTTCCTTAAAACCTCCAGCTCCTGGTTTTGGACAAGAATTTCCATTTGCATAAAGGAAAAAGAAAAAGGCCGTTTCCATTTGTTTTGTTCTAAGACAGAGCACGATGTTTGGGTACCAAAAATTTGGAGAGAGGAGGTGGGCCAAGAGATGCTCTGTCTCAGTTTTAAAAGGCTCCTAAATTTTGAGTTAATCTGGTGATTTCTGGAGGGGAAGCTCTTTGGTTTTTTTCCCAGCAATGCTCCAGTAGCACAGGACTGGGGATGGCCTCAGCCATGAAAACACTCCTGGAGTGCCACGAAAATGGCACTTGCATTCTGTTTTCTGGCTGGAAATTCCTCTTTTGGGGGCCAAAGAAATCACTCCTCAATACCAAAAAAAATTTATATACTTGTTAATAAACAAAACCCCCACAATTTTTATTCAGAAGACCTCACCTGGGTGGAAAACTCCCTCCCCAGGCTGGGTAAAGTGCTGTTTTGGTGGGAGATGTTTTACTTCCCGAGGTTCAGATGATGCACAGGGATGTCAGTAACGATCAGCCTTGGTGTGGCCAGGCCACAGCAGCTTTTGGGACAGGGCAAATATAGCCTGGGTGGCAGGGAAAACTGCACTGATCCACATGTGCACACACTTTCAGGCAGTTCCTTGGCTCTAGAATGTCTCAGCTCCCAATTTGGGGCTCCCACACCCCTGTTAAATGCCTCCATCCTCCCTCTTTTTTCTCTCTCAGGCTAAAAATCCTCAAAATTCACTTTTTTTTGGATAAAACAAGATACAGTGAGCAAGCACTTTGGGGAACAAGTAAATATTTACACGGGTATTTTTGCAAACCTCCAGCCCTCTCACCCATTTACCAGGGAAAACACAACATCCCTGAGCAAGTATCAGAGCAAAACCCAATGCGGAGCTAAGGACAAAGCCTGGCTCTTACAAATGAGCCATCACCCAGCCCAGCCACCCAGCAAACACCCAGGGGATGCTGCCCCACTCGACGCTGGGGTAAAACTCACGATTTTCCGCTCATAGAACGCCCCGCTGCTGTAGGTGGTGGCGAGGGTGGAGGCACATTCCTCCAGGTACCAGGGCTTGTAGCCGTTCTCGGTGGTGCTGCTGATGGAGATGGTGTAGATGCTGTTGGTGTAGCCGTCACAGGAGCAGTAATCGCCCTCCCTGCCGCCGTTCCCCGATGCCCAGACGAAAATGGACCCCAGTCCCCTGCGACCCTGCGGGCACAGAGGGGGTGGAGGGTTAGAGGAGGTGTTTGCCCAGGGTGAGAGATCACCTCAGCGTGGGGAGGAGGGGGGTAAGTCTGATTTTGGGGGGTTTGGTTAGGGTGGAAGGATGGGTCCCACCCAGCCCAGCACTCAGCCTGTATCAGTCTCCACATGTGTCCCTGGGCTCGGCCAGCCCCATTTTACAGGCAGTGATTCCCCACAAGGATGGGAGAGCCTCCAGCAACAGGCTTTTGGCATTTTCTATGAAGGAAAACATCTTGGGTACTCAGAGCCCCTGGACCTGGCACTAACACACAGCATGGTGCTTTTTGGGATGGCCCTGCAAGAGGAACTGGCAGGGAACCCCCCAAACCCCATATCTCCCAAGCCCACAAAGCCCCTCGTGAACCCCCCAAACCACCAGAAACCTTCTCCCAGCCTATCCTTTAGTTTTCTTTTGCTTGTCTTTTATTTTTTAAATCCCACCCTTTTCTCCCCTCCCCATCACTTGGCTGGAACATCTGATGGAGCCATCCCCACTGGGTAACAGCCGTGGGACCCCACTGGGAACTGGGGAGTGGGAGGGGTGTGCCTGCTGCCCAGACCTCCCTGGAACCAGGGGAAAATCCCACCCGGCAGCAGCAGCCAACGAGGGGCCCCTAAAGAAGCCAGCACCATGGGAATGAGCACTGTTCAGCCCTCCGTCCAACCCACTGCCGGCACACCCAGGAACAACCCAGCCCTGCGGGGGTTCACAAGCAAGGTGCCGACATCCCAAAAAGGAGGATTTTTGGTGATCCAAAAGGGTTAGGGGCAGGAAATGAAGTGGCTGGTTCTCTTCCGTGCCCCATAAGGCAGGGCTCTCCGGGGAGGATGGAGAGCTGCCGGGCTTGGCAGGGGATGGAAGCGGCGGAGCAGCCCCATCCTCCCCGCGGGCTGCTCCTGCCACGGAGAGGTTTCGGCGCTCGCCTGGGCAGATCTGGTGTTTACCTCCCTCCCACTGCTCTGCGGCAGCTTCCTCCACAAAAAATAATAATAACGATAACAATAATAATAATAACAATAATAATAATAACAAAGCAGCTTTGCTCTGGAGGAATTCACCGGGATTTATTGTGGGCTTTAGGCGCCGGGGGGAGCGGGATGGTTTATTACCTGTCTCGCCCCCCTCCTGGTGCAGAGGCTCTCTGAGCTGACCCTGCCTCTGGATACACAGTCTAAGTCAGGCTCTTTCCTTACTTTATGAAAGTTTTCATTATCTGGGCTGCCTCCCAGCCAAACTGGGTGGGTATTTCCCTAGCAGAGATTAATAGAGCTGTCTGGAGCTCTGCAAGAAAAAGTGCAATTGCCAAGGGAATTACTGCCCTGCTCCGCGTCACAGAGAGCTCGACCCAGCTTGCCAGCCCACCAAGCCTGCTGCTGGCATCTCCCGTCCCACTTTCCAGGGCTTCCTGGATCTCCAAGGTGGCAGCATCCCAGCCCACACGCTCGGCGCAGACACTGACCGTCCAGCTTGCCCACACCAAAGTCAAAACATCTCCAAGGATGGGCCCCACTGCATGCAACCCAAGCTTTCCCAAATCACTAATCAGAGGAATAAAACCAGGCACAATTGGCCAAGCATGTGGAGACGTAGCAATGATTTTGATTGGGATCAGAAGACTGGGAGCCCAGACCTTCCTTTCATCCCTCTCCCTGAGCGTCGCACCCACAGGACCTGAGAAAGGCTCAGATCCGCTCCAAACCCACATCCCCATGATGCTCAGGCAGGGCTGTGCTGGAGGAAAGTGGGTTTGGAGCCAGCACGGTCACAAGAGGACATGAACAGGCACATGAATGACACTACAACAATGCACAGCTAACACCTGACAGCATTTCCTGGTGGAGCAAGAGCTCACCACGTATTGCAGCTCCCTCGGATTGGAAAAATCCGTTCTTTCCCTTTGCTCTCAAACAAGGAACGATCAAGATGTCTGCAAACAGACCCCAGACACCCAACTTCTTTATGTGCCATCCTCCTAAGCCAATGCAAGTCCAGTGAGGGGCTCCTGGCTGCTATAAAACCTGGATCTGGGCATCATTTAAACCAGGGAATCCCTCCCTGGCCAAGCTGGGGCTGATCCAGCTCACCCCAGCAGCTCATGGGTTGGCTGTGGGACGCACAGCATCTCCTGCTTCCGCAGCGCTGCGGGGCCTGGGTGTTTGCCCAACGGCACTCCATGAATGACCAGGATAAATATCCCCTCGTTAGCTTGGGAACTAATAAAGTGTGGCTGGAGGAACAAGAAATAAGATGATAAATTACCCCAGCGCAGTCCTATCGCTAATAGATAAAGGTTATTTTAATGTTTCCATTAAAAACTCAATTTTAAGGATTTATAACTCGGTTACAGCTGTTTGCTTGGGCTAAAGGTGGTGGTTAACTATCTGCTTGCAGCTTTCCTTGTTATTTAAGGAGATGGAGTTGGCAATTATGAGCTGTGCATGTGGGATAGTGGGTGCTGCAAACACGAGGTGGCAGTGGGGGGACCGGGGTGTCCCCTGGGAGGCAAAAATGAGCATCCCAAGACAGTGGGGCTGTGCTAGGCAAGTACTCTGCTGCTGCCCGTTTGCTCCTGCATGGAAAAATAAGGTCTAAAAAGCAGCTTGTTCCCCTGTATTTACACGGCGTGAACTCCCCGGCACTTCAATGGATTCCTCGGCAGGCTCACCGCCCCAGCAGGAAATCAAGTAAACAGTGGGAAAAGCACTCCACCCTATTTTTAGATAAGAGGCCGCCCCGACTCCCGGCACGCTGCGGGAAGAGGCAGCAGAGGAAGGAGCGGTGGCAGAGGTTGAAGTGGGGGCTTCACAGCCCAGCCTGGGGCTGCTGGCAACGGAACCCCAACCCCAGATTCTCTGGAGCACCCAGGGAACATCCACTGTGGAGCCCCGAGCCACTGCAACACTTACCCACGGTGCCCACCCAGCTGCCAAGAAAGGCCTTTTTCCCAATGCTTTTAGCCAATATTGGGCATATTTTAAAAGCACCCAAAAAGGGAAGGGGCACAGGAAGGCCAGGGCATCCCCAGCAGGGATTGACAGCTGTCAATCACATGTGATGTTGGCTGAACTTTCTTACTGGAGTATCTCGAGGACAAGAATCCATTGACAGATCCTGTGGCAACACTCATGTCCCTTCCCATGACACAGCCACTCGTTCTGGGTGGAAAACCAGGGGAATGCTTAACATGACAGAACCCCTGGGAGAAGATACCAGGAGCCCAAGGAGCATGGACGAGGGGGTTGGACATACTGGGGTTTGGGACGTACTTCTGCTTCCATCCACGCCAGCATCCAGGGGGGACATTTTGGGGTGCAAAGTTACCCCCCCAAGAGCCACTTTGGGTTTCTCATCCCGGCAGAGCTTCGCAACACAACCTGGGGCCTCCCTGCTGTGCCGGGGCTGTGCCGGCCGTGCCGAGGGGTCCCACCATCACCAGGCACCTCCCGCCGTCACCACCCTCGGCCGCCAAATCCACCCGAGCTCTTAGGGACGCCGGGGAAAACTAGGAAAAATTAGAGATGATTGGCTCCCCCCCGCCCCAGCCCTAGTGCTGGCATTGTCGCAGGGGGCCGAGCTGCCCATCCCCGCGCCAGACCCCGGGCCGGCCGCGGCCCTTCCCACGGGACAGGAGGAGGAGGGCGAGCACGTCTGGGTGCTGTGGGATCCACACCTTTTTAATGCCTTGCTCAAAAGCCTGTTTGGCCAATAGACCAGGTCCATCAACTGTCTTCCCATCATCATCTGGCCCCCAGCTCGCGCTGTAAATGTCAATGTAATCGGGTCTGATGCCAAGCGACTTCGCTTCAACAACATCTGTTACATCTCCATCTAACATACGAATGCCTAAAAGCACAAAAACATCAGACATTAGGGCTTCATGGCGTGGATGACAGTGTGAGGATTGCAATCAAAGGGCTTTGTTAACGGCGGCGGAAACCGCACGGCTCAGGCGCGCCTGGAATAGCTTCAGCCCGCGGCCCCGCATGCCAACGAGCCTGGCAGCAGGATGCTGGGGAGCTACTGGGGAAGTTTTCTGTGTTGCTGGCTTCATGGCCAGTGATGGAGAAGGGGGTGTTAAAATTCACTTCCCCTCCATTGGTGGGGAATGGGTGGTGGTAGTGGTACTGCATTCCCCAGCGACAAAATCTCCCCACTAAAATCCTTTTTTCTCCCCTTTTGATGCCTTAGCTAACATATTTCTCCACCTGGAAGATATTGGTGTTTCCTGAACACTCATGCCCCCCAGCTTCAGGTGCACTGATGGGATGAAGCCTCTCCCCTTGAGAGGGGGTGACTGTGACTGTCCCCAAACCCCATCACTGCCCGACTGATGCCAGCAGTTCCCTGGAGAGGGAGAAGCCCCAGAAAAAAAACCAGGCTGTGGTTTGCATGGCCAAAATCAGAGCCAGGACCCCAGTACATGGTGGGACAGCAATGCCACCTGGGGTAACTCTCACTTCCAGCTGGGAATGCCAGCAGGTACCCGCCAGGATGCTCGCAGGCAGAGCCCACCAGCCATGGTGGGATGGGCTGGGGGAGCAGCCTCTGACTGCTGCAATATGAGAGCACAACCCCCTCTGCTCTCCATCACCCTTTCCCTGCTGGATTTCCTCTCCACACGGTGGGTAGAGGGTGCCAGGCACCCCAACAGGCTGCCCAGAAACAGCCCTTGCAGGAAAAGCGATGCTGAAAATTTCAGCATCATATTTTGTCAGCCAGGGAGAGTCTGGTTTATAAAAATGCATTTCCCTTTCCACATGTATTTTGTCTTAAAGCAAACAAATGCAGGCAGATGTCATTCCAGCTGCAGCTGCGCTCTGGACACCAGTCAACTCAAATATCTCCTTCTGACGCTGTCCCCGACCAGCCGAAACCAAGCTTAGAAATGTAAAACCAGGGAGCAGAGCTGTTCCCAAAAAATTCCTCTTTGTCAACAAGAAAACACAAGGAGAAGGGAAGAAAAGCCAAGCCCAGTGTCTAAGCTGCACACAGCAAGGAAAACCAGCTAAGAGATGGGGTTTGTGCTTGCTGAACGTTGCTGTTTTCATCAGCAAGCCCAAAATCAGCCTAAAGTCAACTCAAAGCCAACCCAAAGCCTGCCCAGAGACAGCCACCCACAATGAGGAACTCTCTGGTCAAATAATGGGGAGCAGGAGGAAGCAGGGGTGGGTGCTGCAAAATAAATGAGCTTCGTGTCACACAGGGAGCAACAGCGACCTCCAAAACGAGCGTTTGAGGAGAGGGAAGAGGAGGAGGAATGGCAGGAGCCCTTTCCTTGAGCAGTGATGTGTTTAGCCCAGGGCATATGAAAAGCAAGGCAAGAGCACTGAAGAGCAGCCAGTAAAATTAGATGGGAGCTCTCCGAGTGTGACAAATAGGCTTCCCCAACAAGTTGTGCTCATTAATCGCTTCTTTATTTGTGTAATCCATCTAAAATCACTCTCACTGCAGCTATAACGTATTTTCCTCCATGATCCCAAACTTGATACGGCTCAGACTCTATTTTTCCCTTTTGCCTGTTCACGTTGTGGGAAGCCCCCAGCCCTCTGCCAGGTGCCTTGTCTCACTCAACACCTCCCCAGCACACCCCTGAGGCAAAGCACTCGTTAAAGGGAGCAAATTAAAATGAGACCCAGAGGTCGTCATAAAGTCAACAAGGAACGCTCGTCTCCACAGCTGCTGTACAGAAAGTAGCATGAAGGGAATGGCCTGATCCTGCAGGATCCAATAAATCCCACCACGAGCTTTGCCTTGCTCTGCTGCTGCTTGGTGCATGCTTGGAGATGGGATTTTAGAGGCAAGAAGCCTCTAAGAAGCAAGAAGCCATCACACATGGAGGGGGCACGGAAGATGGGATAGGATGATGTGCCTTTACAGCCCCTACCAGTCCACTCTTCACCCTCTGTGGGGTTATTTATTTGTTCCCTCTGGGGATTTTCCCAGCACAGACAACCACTGGAGGTGCTTGGCCAAGAGCAAGATCCCTGTGGACACTGCACCCATGCAGACACAACCCTAACAAAAGCTGTTTCCTGCACAGCCAGGATGAACAAGCCAAAAGGAATTAAACCCTGAATCCACCCATGGGCACTTGGGTCCACGCTCCTGACGGTCACTTCTCTCAGCACTGGGGTGGGTTAAGAGGAGCTGCAGGAAAAGCCCCTCTCCTGCTCCAGCCTTGCCAGGGATGGGCCTGAAAGCTGAAACAACCCAGCTCCAGGCATTTGTCCCCTAAACAGTTCCACCAGCCATGTAGGTGGGACACCACACTTTTATCCCTGCTAAGACCCTCATCTCCCCAGGTTGCCTGGGTTGGCCAGGACTGCCCCAGCTCAAACCAGCTCAGCTAATGCAAATGAACTCAGCAATGCTAATTAGCACCAGGATCCAATTTGGTGATAGAGATTCATTTGCTTTCCACACATCATGTTATTTGAGGGGCTGTGCAGAAGATCCCCCCTACATGCATCTCTGGCCTCCCACCTCCTGGGTGTTTTTTCCGCCCTGAGGGTATTTTGGGGTTGTCCCCAGCCCCCCTGCTCTGAGTGGTTCCTCAGCATCCCTTGACACCACAAACGAGTGACATCAGCTCTGAACCTCAGCCAGCACCACTGACCATGGCAAACACAGCCACTCCAAGGACAGAACCCCCGGGAGCAGTTATGGACTTTTGGGGTGAAAACACCACATCCTCAATCCACATGCACCCTCACGGCAAGGATGCAGCCCAAGCAGAAAGTTTCCACCCCAAATACATGGAGCCAGAGTCCCCTGCATGCCATATCACCCATCCTCCCCCAACACCCCTGGGGCTCCCTGCAGCCAAGGCACCAAGGAGGAGACTCTCTCTCGGGGAGCAGCATCCCACCACCTGCCCCAGGAGCCCGTTGGCATGACCAGGGTGGCCATGGTCCCTCAGGGGTTTGGTGAAGGGCAGGGGAGCCACAGAGGCGCCAGCCTCACCTCCGATGCGGGCGTTGTAGGCGATGCCCACGATGCAGTAGGAGTTGTTCGCCGCCGCCGCCACCTCCCCCGCGCAGCGAGTGCCGTGCCTGCAAGGAGAAACCCCCATCAGCTGATGGCCACAGCAAAGGAGCCCTCCAGCCACACCCCACCCAGCACCCAAAACTGGCCCCAAGGCTGGAGCAGAGGAAGAAACTGCCCTTACCCCAAACCCACAGCAATCGGGTGGAGGAAACTAATGCTGAAAGCAATTTGCTGTTTGCATTTTGCACCTAAATCCAATCTGCTGTTTGCATTTTACACCTTGATGCAATTTCCTCTTTGCATATTGCACCTAAATGCAACTTCCTCTTACATCTTGCACCTCTATGCAGGCTGCTCTTTGCATTCCTGTTTCCTTTCCACATGTATCCATCCCACTCTAAGTGAAGCCCAAAAAATGCATCCAGGCTTTGTGATCTCAGCCACATATCCTGACACTCACGTGGTTCAATCCCCAACCAGGGCAAGGAACCCCCTGGTGCTGTCTTGGGTGGCTGGAGGATTCATTAGCAATTAAGTGTGTTTGGCACCGGCTGGATTTGCATTAGACACAAGGACTCTATGCAAAGCCTTTAACACAGCCTCCTCTGCAGCACTGGGAATGGGGAAAGGGACCTGGAAGACACCTCAGGGGGACACCCAGCCTCAGGGACCCCCCCAGACCCCTTGCTCCATGGCAATTATCATCACATACTTGTTCTCATTGCTGGCATCGTAGCGTGGAGTTGGGTCATGGTCATTCCCATTGACGTCGTAGCTTGCAAGAGGGTCCTGAAAATATGTTGTTACCATTAGATTCAACTTACCAGGTGGTTGTGGTGGCCAGCAGCTGGAGTGATGGCCAGTGCAGGCAAGCAGGGCAGAAAATTACATTTTTCCCTTAGTTTCTGACTGTTTGCTCAGAATAAACAGTTTTAGGCTGCAGTCCTGCATGTTTCCCAGGGGAAATATCCTGCTATCTCAGGGACTGCTCCTCTGAACCTCAAATCCTGCTGGGTCCAGCATCCCCCTCCCTCCCACTGTGGCCATGTGGGGTTTGAGCTGGGGCTGAGTGGGTTCATGCAGGTTTTTGGCTCTGCCCTGGTGAGCAGAGGGAGGAGGCTGCTTCCCAGGCAGCTGCAAAGGGAGTTTCCCCCAAACCTTCTTATCTAAAAACCTCATTTCCTTCTTAAAAACATCTCAAGCTTTTTTTTTTTTAAAAAAAAACAACTTTTCCTCTAAATATGCCAATGCACAGACTTCAGCTGTGTTTACACACTGAAATTCTCCATAAATCAGTTCGTGGTGAGGATCAGCCCCAGTCCATCCCGTCCATCCCGTCCATCCCCCAGCTCACATAGTTCTGCAGGAGGTCGGGGTGGTTCCTCTCTATGCCGTCGTCGAGGATGGTGACCACCACGTTCTTGCCCGTGTAGCCCCTCTGCCAGGCTGCCAGGATGTTCATCTCCGACCTGCACCGACTGTTTTTATCACCGCAGTGCTACGGGGACAAACACAGCTGCAAAAGGGCTGCAACCCCATTCCAGCCCATCTAAGCAAACAGCCAGGCTGGGAGCCCATTTAATCAACCAGAAAATATATTTACAGCCCAGCCCCTGCCATATAACTTGCAGATTTGTTATAACTTTACTCCACAGATCAAACCCATCCAGCAGCAGTTAATCCAAGCAATGCTATCTCCCTATTATTCTTTTCCTCTTCCATTTCAAGTACTACGGGCTCTTGGGTTTTGAAGTGCTCGCTTCCTTTCTGCCCTTAATTTTCAATGAATTTCCCTGTCAAATACAGATCGATGAAGCCGGCAGGAGAAAAATTATATTACAAATAGATGGCTGCAGCTCTGGGATGGGTAAAATACAGCGGTGCTGCTCCCAAGCCTCTGCTGTGCAGACCATGATGAGGGGCTGCTAACAAGGGTGAAACACTTCAAAACAGACTCTCAGGTGTATTAATTCACAATTTTAAAATCCTGCTGCCAAGAACGTTTGCTGCTATTATTTCATTACTGGCTGGGCTGAGCAAAGATTGATGATGCATTTGCTTAGAAATAAATGACCCCCCATAAAGCAGTGACAGGGAGACACGCACCAGGTACCACATGTTGGGCCACACTGGGTCGTTGAAGGGCAGTGCATGCGGCTCCCCTCGGACCTGCCTCTTCACCCTCCTCTTCACCTCCTGCTGCTGCAGCCAGTCCACCTGCAAGCAGAGACCTGGGTCAGCATCACCCATGGGCACTGAGCCTGGCATTGCCCACTGAAATGGGATGTGGGATGCAGAAGCAACACCAACCCCAGCCTGAACCCATCTCAGCATCAACCCCTGCTCTGGCAAACCCTCATCTCCGTGGCCAGAGCTGCTGTGGAGACAGCAGCTCCCTTTGGAAGGAGACAGGATGGATGGACAGACAGACAGGGTGAGCTCAGCTCTTTGTGTTGTCTAAGCCAGACCAGATTCCTCTGCTGCTGCAGAAAAACCCTGGAGCACAAATAACGTCGCCTCCGAGCTCGTGCCTAAACCCCCTCGGCTTAGCGAAGCACAGAAGCACGCGCTGGAGTCCCGCTGGACACAGACCACATTTTTCAGTGTTTAGTCAAAGTATTGGAGAGAACTCAGGTGCTTGGCTTAGGTTTTGGGCTGATCCTTCCTGCCGGCTGGGAGGCAGCAGCTCAGCCCTGAGACTGTGCCGCCTGCCTCCGGGGCTGCTCATCCTTCAGGCTCCTTCCTCCTGATAAAATAATAAAATCTGGGGGCTTTACCCAAGCACAACACGCGTTTCCCAAAAATATGTCACGGCCACACATGGCTGAGGCAGATCTCAGGGGACGTGGCCAGCTCCACGGAAGTATTTTTGGCAGTGGCTGCGTGTGAGGTGGCCTTGGAGCCGACCGCTTTGACATTTGTTTGCTTTGCAGCAGGGCATGACACGCAAAGAGATCAAACGGGAAATGATCTGGAAAAGGCCGTGATTGGGAAATGCTGGTGTTTGCCCCCGCTGCTGTGGCAGGAGCTGCCTAAGGTGCTGCTTTGGAAGCAGTCACATCACACCTCTATCAAGCATTAACCACCCACCAGACCCTTTATTGCCACATAAAGGGCATTCCTGCCTTCAGCATGGAGGTGAAACACAAGTTTAGTGAAAGAAGATTATAAAAGTAAGTTATGGACCAAATTTTTACAGATGTTCATGCTAGGGGAGAAAGGAGGCACCAGCCAATGATCTGTGAGGGCTGTGTGGCACATCCCTCCTTGCTGGACACTTTCTTCCTGATGGCTCTGGGTCTTTTGGGAGCTGCTCATGGGGATGTCTCTATTGTTGTGACTAACGTTTTGTAACAAAAGGAATAAAAATACAAAGTGCAACTTTTGTTGAGCTCATTTATGTAAAACTGTCAGCTGAACTGAGTTCTTGCACGGTTTATTGCTTTGTGCCTCGGATGGAGGTGGATGTCAGAAACACGACAGCTTCCAGCCTAGAGCTTTGGTTTTAAACACATATATATTATAAAGCAAAGAACACTGTTGAAAGGGAAAAAAAAATGTATTTCATAGAAAAATGATTTTCCACGCTGCCTTGGCTGCCGAGAGCGCACCACTTTGCTTACACAGTGATGGATTTAAACACTGGAAGCAATAATATAACTTCATGGTCTAGTTAAAAAAAAATAAAAATACATTAAATGGAGGTTATGGCCCAAATAACAGGTTTTTTTCCTTAAAGCACCTCTCCCTGGCAGCATTTCCTTGGGTCTCACTGCCCGAGCCACAGCTACCACCTTTCCCTGCTGCTTTGCTGGATGCAGGAATGATGGTAAAGTGTGGGATTTTGGGGGGTTTTGCCAGGAGCTGTCTCACAGGGATGTCTTCATCTCAAATGAGCTCCTGATCGACCCCAGCGCTGCCAGCCAGGAGTCGATGGTGACGTCGTGTGTGGACACAGAGAAATCAGCAGTTTAAGGACATTGATTCCAAGGAAGAGTTGATAAATCAGTGTGGCTGGCATGGGAAAATGGGCAAGCAGGAAGGAGCCTGGGGCATCCCTGCAACAGCTCTTGCAGCTCATGAAACTCAGATCAACTTCCATTGCTGATCCAGGGTGGGGGAAACACTCCTTGGAAATGTAAAAAAAGTAAAAGAAATATTTTTACTACTACAAATGGCCCAAACTGTTATAGTCCTGAGACCCAGGGTCCCTGCTCCACCTCTACCAACCCTAATTATTGCAGAATCACAAACTGGTTTGGATTGGGACGGACCTTAAAGCTCATCTCATTCCAAATCTTCTGCCATGGGCAGGGACACCTTCCACCAGACCAGGCTGCTCCGAGCCCCATCCTTGAACACTTCCAGGGATGGGGCAGCCATAGCTTCTCCTGGTAACTTGTGCCGGGGCCTCACAACCTTTGCAGCCAAGAATTTCTTCCTAGTATCTCATCTAACCCGGCCCTCTGTCAGTGTGAAGCCATTCCCCCTTGTCCTGTCACTCCAGACCTTCATCCAAAGTCCCTCTCCAGCTCTCCTGGAGCTCCTTTAGGTATTGGCAGCAATTAGCTGTAAGGAGGTGACTGTGAGTGGCACCGAAGGACCCCACGAGGAGGTGGCACAGGCAGCCCCAAGCTGGACCCTTCACCCTTGCTGGAAACAGAGCAGGAGCTTTTCATGTTCCCTCTCACTTCGAGATTTTCAGTAGATGAGGCCCAGATCTGGCCAGCCTGGGAGGCTCCACCAAACACAATAACCAGCACATGTGAGGCTGCAAATCCCTTTGCAGTTCCAGAAAAGGGATAGTCTAACTCATCCCAGTGGGTGTGCAGGAGTTAAAGTGGAGATCCAGGATAAACAAGGTGGTTCCAGCACGTTTGCCATGAAGCACAGCAAATAATTCAGTTGGGGTTGATTTTGCCCTGGTGCATGGCCAGAGGCACAGGGACTAAGGCCATGGCATCCCCTGATGAGGATTAAGAGACTGGAGCAGTGAGGATGGAGGCTCAAGCACTGCATGGACCAGCACGAGCATCCCAAAGTTTACAGCAATAAGAGCCGCAAGTGGAGCCCTCAGAGGGGTGGCACAGAATGGTGTGACCCCACTCTGCATCCCACTGTCCCTCCCCGCCTCCCACCACCACGACCTGTCCCCGAAATTGCTGGATTTGCCACCTTCCTCCCTTTCCATCACCTGTCACATCTCTTGGCTCGTATCAGCCCCAGAAGGAGCAGCCAGCTGCAGGGTCTCTTGGGGCAACAGGGCAGCTCTCCAGCAGCGTGGTCACTCAGAGATCAGGACCCCGGCTGCTTTCCGGTGTGTCCTGGTGTCTCCCCTTTCCCAGACTTCTCCTGGGGGAGAAGAGCTTGGCTGTGGTCCTCCTGCCCAGCTCATGCCACTGACCCCACAGCAAACAAATAACAGCACTGGAAACAATAGCCCCCGGAAGGCATGAACCACCCAACATCTGCAAACAACCGGATTGGCTGGTTCTTCAGGATTTCTGCAAGATTTGTTTCCATCTTCCCTCTTCTAGCTCCTGTCCTCGTGCCTCGAGGTGATGTTTTCCTGCATGCATGCTAAGCTGCTGCCATCCAAATGCACCACTTAAACGATTTGCAAATGTACATGGGAGAGGGGAGAGGCAAGGCATGCCAACAGGTTTTGAACTGATAAGGAAGGATTAAGAGGAGTTAATTGCTCCAGCTTGGAGCCCACAGAGCAAGGTAAGGTAAATGTTAATATGACTAAAAGCCAATTGATTTAGTTTGCATTATAACCAGACTCATTTAAATGGGGGCATTTCAAATGCAAAGAATTTGTTTGCTGGGATGCCTATGCACCCCCCTGAGGGCAAACAGCTTTAATTAAAGCCCAGCACACTTCCAGGGCACCAGCCTCCCCTCGATGAGGTTTCCCCTGCTGGCAACGCAGCCACGAGTACGCCTCCTCCTCAAAAATGTGCTACAGACCTTGTCCAAATATTTAACAGCAAATCTCTCTGGAAAGCCTGGGGAGGGCAGGGCTGCTGTATGTGTCTGGAGAGATGTGGATGGGACGCGTGGTGCTGAGTGGGTTGGAGATGTCTTGGGAAAGAGCATCCCACGGGTGTCTGGGAACATCCCAGGGTGGCCAGGAGCACCCCAAGGATGGCCAGGCATTGCTGCAGGCACCAGCAGCTTCCTACAGCATGGGTACCTTCACCAAAATGGCTTTTTCTACTTTTATGTCCCCCTCTCCCAAAAAAAACCTCCCCACCATTAACCCTTCCCCTGCTCTGCACAAGTCACATCTCACAGTGCTCAGGGGGAGCTGGGGGAGGAGGACAGCCAAAGCAGAGCCACAGCCATTCCCTGCCACTGCAAGGCCAGCTTGCCCAGGTCCCTCCTTGCCTTCTTCCCCCCCTCCCCATTACTTTTGTCAATTCAGCTGCGCTGAAAATCCCTTTGGATGCTTGCTCTAGGAAAAAAGCAATGCAGAGCTATTGCCAAGGATTTCACACATAGCAACCATTGAGGCAGCAAGTGTTGTGGCAACTGGATCAACACCCCGAGCATGCAACAGCCTTTCTGTCCTGGAAAGCTTTTCCCCCTTTTCTTCCTCCCGGCTTTCAGGCAGATGTTAGTGTTTAGTCACTTTTACGTATTTTTCACCACTGCTCTCCCTACCCGTGTCCAATGAGTCACTCGTGCGTGCGCAAGGCTGCGGCTCAAGGGTAACATGTCATCCCAAGATGCTCCAGCTCACACTTGACCCAGATCAAGCCAACAGGCTCATCCAGGAACAGGTGGGGACCCCTGTCCCAGCACCCCACAGAGGCTGGGGGACACCAGGCTGCCCAGCCCCGTACCTTGGGGTCCATGCGGAGGAAGTTGTGCGGTCCCCGGCTGCTCAGCGTGGAGCGCTTAAACGTCTTGCTGTGGTGAAAGTGGTAGTAGTTTTCCAAGCTTCCAATCTGCAAAAAAAAACAAACAAAAAAAAAAGAGGTTGTTTGGGGTTTTTTTAAAAGTATGTTTTCCCTTGGCTGCCCCCCATTTCGTACTGGCAGCATCAGTGCAGCCGTGCCCTGCACCCCAAATCCCTCAGTCACACAGAGCTCCCGGGGCTCGGGAGGATGCAGGATGCTGGCATGAGCCCCAGTGCCACCACTGTGACAAACAGCGTTGGTGGTCGGACACTGCGCCGGCACAACAGAGCCCGGAAAACATTTTTATGAATTTTCACCCATTAAATGCATCTTTGAAAACTGCCTTTCATCAGCTCCCAAGCAGAAATAATGAGCTAAAAATGAGCTCAGCAGCTGCGGCGCAGCCAGGGGAGCTGTGCCTCATCCTCCTGCCTTCTCTGCCCGACGCTCCGGCTTCGCCTCAGCTGCACATAAGGAGAGGTGATGCGATCCCTGCTCGCCCTGGGATGCTCATGGGAATCGTGGGATATAAATGTGCATAGCCTGGAGTGAGGGATGGCAGCATTTGCAGAAAAACACGGTGCCAGCCGCACCACCCTGCCAAGCCCCGGGGTGGCTGCGCTGCCTCCGGCCCTCTCATCCTGGCATCTGGAGACACCACAACTCCTCTTTTTTCATCCCAAAAGCACGGATAAAGTCCTGGGGCTATGCAGTGAATCGAGGGATCTCAGCCAGACACCACATGTGAAACATCCCACGGGGATTCACAGCCAGAGGGACGGGAATGACCCAAAAGCTGCACTCACTGGTATGTGGCTCCCAGATCACACAATTTGGGTACAAACTGGGACTTTGCTATAAATTCACTTTTGCGTGAGTTTGGTCTTCTTTCCCCCCCCCCCCAAAAACCCCCACATTCAATGTCAGGAGCTGGATGCTGGGAGCCAGTGACATTCCCTGTGTCTTGCTCACAAGGACCAGGAAGGGCCATGCTACAAGCACCCATCTGCAACCCACGAGGCAACAACTTTAAGACTATGTGTGACCCAGGGGCCAGGGTGACATTCCTGAGGCCAGACCGGGGCTGGTTGCAATGGAACAGACAGGAGCAAACAGGTTTGTCTGGATTAGATGCTAAAGCAGATGACAACTACTTACATCTTCATCACACTTGATACCTTGAGATCTGCCAGTGTCTCTTACAAGCATTAAATATTTAATTAGTCTTGCTCTGCCTTTTATGCCAGGATGTCATTTCACCAAGTTTACTGCTGTTAGTGTGATTTTTATAATTTATTCCCACTCAAATTCATTTAAACCCTCCCTCTTCCCCCTTCACATTACAGCATAGCTGGGCATCCTCTTTAACATCCACATAAAGAGGTTGCTCATTGCAATATGCATTTGCCTTTTAAAACCCATTCTTCAAATCCATTTGCACTTAAAAAAGAGAAGGAGGGTACTTCAACCTCTCCATATTTTAGGGAAACCTTGACAAGGCCACCCTGCCTCTTGCTCAGGGCTTACCACAAAATCCTGCAATGGTTTGGGTTGGAAGGGGTCTTAAAGACATCCAGTTCAAACCCCCTGCCATGGGCAGGGGCACCTTTCACTAGACCAGCTTGCTCCAAGCTCCATCCAACCTGACCTGAAATAGGGATGGGGCATCCACAGCTTCTCTGGGCAACCTGTGCCGGTGCCTCACCATGCCCACAGTAAACAATTCCTTCCTGAGTAAAGAATTTCTTCCTTCCTTTTCACAAATAAATGCAAAACTACCACACGATAAAAAACAGCAACAGCAGCACAGGGAAGGTAATGACTTCATCACAGGCTCTGGGGATGCACAGCCAGAGCAGAAGGAGAAGAACTCTGTGCCCCACTTTTTTATCCTCCTGGGATTTATGGGTGGAAAAATAAGAAAAACCTTCACATACTGGGAATACCTTGAAAGTCTGAGCAGAGGTTGGTCCCAGTGGACCAGCCTGGTAGACTTCCAAATGTCCTGTTCCACCTAAGATATCCTAAGGAGAAAAATTTTAAAATGTCATTTTGCTTTTGAATGAAAAAGGATTTGTTGTCCTCCTTGTGGTCAGTCAGCTCAGGAAGGGCTCTGCAATGGAAACCCTCCAGCATCTCACCCAAACCATTTCATCTCTGGGAAGTACAGCTACACCAGCACTGGTGTCTTCCGGAAGAGTGGATCCAACTGGGAAGGCAGTGAGCACTCCCTTCCTGGGGACACCGCCCATTCCCATCAGGGACAAGGGGTCCAGCCTCCGAGCTCCCGCCTTCAGGAATGTCATTCTCAAACGATCACGGATATATTCAGCCCAGGAAGGATCAATCCAAGGGCTGCGAGATGACAGGAATCCAGGAAAGCTCCAAATACAGCCCAAAATGACTCCCATCTGCCTCCTGCACTGCAGATGAGACAACTGAGGATGTGCCAGCTCTTCCAAAACTTAGTGTTGAGCACCACACGTGGAAAAATTCATATAAACCCTGCAACCAGGATAGGAAGGGGCTCACCATCACCCCCGAGCCAGCGGCGCTGCCCGGGGCTCCGGCACCGCACCGTGCCCACAGCGCCCTCGGCCAGGGCCTGTCCCGGCTCGCCCCGGCACAGCCAGGGAACAAAGCCCGGCGGGGAGGAATGAGCAGGCGAGGAATGAGCAGGCGTTCGAGGGTGTAAAAGCTGTTTCTTTTGTTTAGTTGTTTGCTTCACTTAAACAGAAGTTGACGCAAGTGATTCCCCAAGGGAAATGTCACTCTGCCATGACCCAGAAGGGTTCAGAGCGTCCTGGCTCTCGGTTTGGGCACGGGGAAATGTGGGGAAAGCTCAAAGCTGTGTGTGCCAACCCCAGCAATGCCTTTCCCGGGCAGTACCACGTCAGGAGCCTCCAGGATTGCATCGCAGAGGAAAAGAGGTCACAAGCCACCAAGGCAGGGCTGAGCCTCCCTGCACCCAGCTGGGTCTTCCAGCGACCGTCACCTCTCCTCCTCCCTCACCACTTTGGACTCCACTCAAACATCTTCCCAGGATGATAATATCCTTGGCAGAGTTTTCCAGCAGGTTTCGTCCAGAATCAGGCCCCCCGGGAGGGCGCATCTCACTGGGGACACTGCCATCACCAGCAGCTCCACAAGCTGATGATGCAGGAGGAGAAGAGGGGGACACCCAGGTCCTCACGAGGCTCAACGCACCACGAACCCCGAGCACGACACTGCAAATGTCACACACGAGAACACGTGCAGGGAAAGAGGTTCCTCAAGGTTTGACCCTGGACAGGACTCAGTGGAAAAAGCCCAAAACCCAAGGGGAAAATCTTGGAGAGATGGAGAGCTGAAGGCAGGGTGTTGAGAGCAGCTGGCGAAGCCGCAGTGGTGCACGAGCTCCCAGTATCCACGGGAAAGGCAGGAGCCAGGAACACCCTGATGCAACCACAGAAATATTTCCCTTGCTCTCCAGCCTGCACAGGGCTGCCCTGGGGAAAGGGCTCAGGGGAGAAGGATGGATGCTCCAGTGGAGCCACATTGTGCCCATGGGCCAAATGCCTCCAGCATCATAGGGATGAGCTCAGATAACCGGGATGCTGGGGAAGGAGGGAGGGGTGCCAGATGCTCCAGCAGGGAAGGGACACAGCAAAACCCCAGACCAGGAGCTGACGTTAGGCTGATGCAACTTGAGAGAGTGGGAAGTTCAATCAAGATATTCTCCGGCTGAAGAGGGATAAACACTGAAAAGCCCTTTGGGTTGCACAACCACCTTTGCCCAGCCCTGTGATAGAGGCAATTGAATAATACATGTGATTTTCTCCTTGGTGGGACGAGAGCTGAGCACGCAGATAGGAGACTGAGGGTGGGATGTGAGGGGTTATCCCCCACGGGAGATCACAGACAGGGGTGCAGAAGACAATGTGCCCAATTCAGCCTCCCCCCAAAAAAATTGTTTACGCAGCACCCCGTGGCTTTAATTATAGTTAAAAGCAGGGTTGCGATATAAAGCAAGGTTATAATTTGTAGTCCGGGAGACACCTTGGGCAGGAGGACAACCTGAAGTGTCACCCAGCCAAAAAAGCGCCGGCAGCGCCATAGCAATAAACTCTGGAACAAACTCCGAGGACATCAGCCTGCATCTGGGATTGCAGGGGATGAAGAAATTGAGAGGGAAACGAGCTGCTGTGCTGAAAATCGCCTTTAAGACACCCGTGTTCTGCGGGGGTTTGAAAGCAAAAGTTCTCTGTGTTCCCAAGATCTCCGATAAACCCGGGCCAGAGAGTCCAAAGTTTGTTAAACCCACAAATACAACTTTCCGGGGTGGGAGGAACTTGTGCAACCCCCCGGCGCTGCAGGGCGAGGGCACCCACTCGGGGGGAGCCCGCCCCCGGGCCAAAGCGCTCCGACAGCATCCCCGCATCGTCCCCATCCTCATCCCGACCGCTCTGGGGGGCTCATCTCCCGCTCCTGGGACCCCCGGCACCGCTTCGGTCCCGGGGGACCAGGCAGCTCGGCGGGACCTCCGGCAGCCGGGAGATCTCGGGGTCCATCTCCCGCTCCAGGGATCCCCGGCGCTGCCCCGGTCCCGGGAGTGCCGGCAGTTCCGCGGGACCCCCGCCGCCTCCCCTTTCCATCGTCAGCTTCTCGGTACCGGGAGTCCCAGTGCGAGACCCCGGGCAGCTCCCCGGCGCCGAGATCCCCGCTCCAGCGATCTGCCGCAGGCTCCCAGTGCCGGAATCCTCGGCAGTTTCCCGAGACCGCTCCGCCTTTCCGATCCCGGGACCCCCGGTAGCTTCCCGGAACCCTCGGCTCCTCTCCGGTCGCGGGACCCCCGGCGTGAGACCCCCGGCAGCTCCGCGATCCCCCGCAGGCTCACGGTGCCGG
>VZTF01003047.1:587647-603809 GCA_013397755.1 Cnemophilus loriae | reverse complement strand
GCACCTTCCCCCTGCATCCCTCCAGCACTGCCCCCATATTCCCTGAGCATCTCCCCTCCACCCCCAGCACCCCCTGCCCCATACCCCTGGCACCTCCCTGCACCCCCAGGTGAACCCCAGCCAGCTCCTCGTGGGCTTGGGAAAGGCCAAGAGGAACTGGCTGGTGGGGAGGGTCTTGGGACAGGACTCTGGGGATAAACCTGGCCGTGGACACCCGAGGGGTGGCACCATAAGCCACAGGCTAGGGCAGACGGGTTGGAGTGCTGACTCTGCCTCCCACGGATGCCATTCAGGGAATGGCAGAGATCTCGTGGGATATTAGAAACTGGGCTTTGTTTGGAGAAGGTGGTGGCGCACACAAAGGCCGGGCTCAGGACCAGGCCAGGGATGCTGTGTTCCACAGCCCTCCCTGCCAATGCCGGACGAGGCCAGCAAGGAGCTGATGACTGCCCGAAATGAAAGGATGTTTCAGTGGCATTGCATTCACTCACATCCCACCACAGCTTCACCAGAATCACATCCAAGCTTCAGAAATGTGCCTGAGGCTCCCAGGGCCCTGACAATGAGCAGCTGCATCCACAGGCTCCAGCCAGGATGGTCTCAGGGTGGCTGTGATTCCCGGACTGGGTGTCTGTTTTCCAGACTCTGACCAGACTTGAGTAGTATTTGGGGCACAAGCCCCACACCCCATCCGTCTGAATACAAACACCTTCCTGAGCCCCAAACAGATTTGCAAAACACACCTGGGTGTGGGAGGGCAAGGGGGTGTCCAAGGGGCAATAAAGTACAGCCCATCACTGGAGCTGGAGGGGAAAATCACAGTCTGGTGCCACCCATTTGTACCAGCCCTGCCACTGGGCAGGTGAGCTAGTGACAGCCTGAGGAAAGAGGGAAGTACTCCCAGCTCTGCGGTGAGATTAATCCAAGGGAAATTTATAGGGAGCCTGTTCTGCATCAGACAGGGCCAAAATCCTCTGGCAGCTCCTGTGCTGGGCTGACTTTGACCCATTTGCAGGCAGCAAATACATGGAGGGGCCAGACAGAGGTGAGTCCCTGTGCCACAGGCAGGCTTATCCTGGGAAATTACAAATATCAGAAAAATGGGAATTTGGAGCATTTCTGTGTGCAACCAGTGTTGTGCTGGCATTAGGGATATGACAATTTGCTGCCACAATTTGCAGGCAATTGGGAGTTTGGTGACTCTGCACCCACGGTAAGCTGTTGCACATGGAAATCACTGTGGGTTATCACTGCAGGGACACTGGAGCCTCCAGGGCTCATTACCCCACATGTCCTCACAGGGCTGCGCTGTGAGCACTCTGGGCAGAAATGATGGGTTGTGTGTGGCCATTCCTTCTGATTATGCAGTGAAGGATGGTTTCCATTAGCACCAGCACATTGCAAATCCAATCCTCACTTCCCGTCTGGTTTATGGGCTTTTCCTCAAGTTTCCCATTGATTAAGGTGGATGAGATGGATGAGTAGGGCTGGCGGGTGCTGGGTGTGCTACGTGTGCGATGCACGTCCAAAGAGATGCAGGGGGGCAGAGCCAGAGGAGAGGTGGGAATAGATGAAAGAAAACCCTTTGGTTTCACAACATCCACCTCGCTCTGCTGGGGAAGGTCTGAGGGGGTCGCTGCTGTCGGCAGGGGATGCAAAGGACAGGCAAAGTGTCTCCACTGGGACCAGAGAAGGGTGAATGAGCTCTGGCAGCAGCAGGGGATGCAAAGGATGGGCAAAGTATTTCCATAGGGAGCAGAGAAGGGTGAATGTGCTCTGGCAGCAGCAGGGAGGGTTTAGGGCAGTGGGAAAAGCTTCCTGAAGCTTTTCAGAAGAGAGTGAAGATGGGAAAGGGGTTGCCTTTGCAGGGAGGTGTGTGCAAAACCTCATTGTGTCTGTGTTAGGTGATGAAAAATGGGCAAATCCCGGGGGAATCAGGCTGAATCCATGTCTGGGAGTGCTCTGCATCCCATTGCAATGGTCACCAATGATCATCACGGCCATCAAAACGTAGCTACGAGCTGCATCACAGACCTTCCATCCCACGGCCATTCACCACGACTCTCGATGTACCTGCCTGGGGAATAGTTACTAGTACCAGTAAAATCCTGTGCTCTGCTGTGGGTCCAGTGGTGCTCAGCTTAGCCTGCAACACCATGTGAGCTGAGTGAGAGCCTTGCCCAAACACTGACTGCATTTGGGACCCAGGTTTTGGTGCTCCCTGGTCCCCGCACTGCTTCTGACCCATCTCCCACTGACATAATTTTGAAATTCTGAGTGGCAGTTTTCCCAGATGAACCCAAGGGATTTACTAGGGGTGTCAGGAAAGACAGAATTTGGCCCCACATGCTTTGCAGTAGATGTAGACTAAGGCAGAGGCTCCAGTTAACTCTTTTCCTGGGATTATTTGAAAACCTGGAGAATTACAGCGAGCCACCAACAATACAATAAATTTTGTGAGCTGAGAGGTTAAACAGAAGCTGCTGCAAAGGAAGCATGGAAAGAGGCACTGCTGAACCAGTAACATTTAAACTCTCCTGAATAAAATTCATAATAACCCTGGCATTTTATATCTGTCCATGAATTACAGTTAAAATCCCACCACGTCCCACACACGCTCATTGCTCCGTACGGCAGTAAGATTACAGCGAAGAGCTGGACGAGCAGGGAAGAATGTAATTTAAATGCTGTTTCTTTGAAAACCAAGCCCTTCTTTTTAAGGCACGTTCAGAAAAGGAAAGTACAAATAAAGCACCCAAAAGGTGCTATTTTTTCCAGGGGTGGGAAGGCAGGGCTGGCACTGAGCTGCCTGCCCTGGGCAGCAGGATTGTCACCCTGTTCCTGCCTGTGGAGGAGGGACAGGACAGTGGGAGCTGTGCCTCTGCCTGCTCCAGTGCAAGGAGTTAAGCAAACAAAAGCCGTTTTGCAAACACCCACGGTCCAGAGGTGTCCCTGGGATGCCAGGACAGGGAAGCCACTTGGCTTGGAGTCATTGGCCAGCCTTGCTGGCAGGACTGCCCGGTGAAACCCCACAGGGCTCTGGCCACAGGAGCCGTGGTTTTATCCTGTGCGTGATGAGAGCCTGTCGACATGGAGATTACAGCACAAATCAGGTTAAAACCCATTTATCTGACCCAAGCAGAGCCCGAGTGCTGGGATGTGCAGAGGCGTGAGCGAGGCCGTGCCCGGTGTGCAGGAGAGCCTGAAGAACCTCGGCCACGCAGCTGTGCACAGTAAGTAATCCAGGCAATGCCATAATTGAACCAGCATACCTGGAAATAGCTCTTTCTGTAGCTCCCAGGCTTAACCAAATGAAAGAAATTTGCGCTGGCGTAATTAAAGCGATGCAGTTCAGGATCTTGTCTGTACCAGGGAGTTACTGCAGCTTGACTCTTCGCTCTCCGGTGACAGCCACGTGGAAGAACCCCCCAGCTCCAGCCCCTGCACAGCTCCAGTGCTGACTTCTCGCCATCAGGGTGCCCATTAACACCAGCCCATTAACACCAGTTCATTAACACTAGCCTTCAAACCTGTCCGGCAGCACAATGCCTCCAGCATCCTCCAGCAGCCGCCCCGGCTCACTCCAGCACACAGCAGCGATGGCAAAGCACCGGGCTCTCAGCCACTGTCCCTGCTCCCCTCCAGGGTCTTGTAAATCTGCAGGAGAAATCAGTATTATTCCATTTATATTCACTCATCTCAAACAGTCTCTTTTTTTTCTGTGCTTGCCCTTTTAGGTGTTAAAATAACCCCAGTCTCACTAGTGGCCAGATGGTTTTGGGGATATTAACGGTAAAATCCTGCACACAAGTGAGCTGCCAGTGAAGCTTGCTGGTGGAAAATAAGATTTGGAGCCTCCGTGGAGCTTCATCCCCACGGCTGATGTGTCACAGCAGCACACAGGCTCTGGCAATGCCACCACTGCTGTCATTGTGCAGCAGCCACCAGCTTTGCAGCTGGGAAAGCCCTGGGTGAATTCCCAGGAGATTTGTGCTCACTGGAAAAATCCTGTCCCTGCCTTTTTCCTTCCCTTTCTAAATCTGGATTCATCACATCAAATGTGATGGAGAGGAAGGAGGGGATGAGGTGGAGCAAGGCCCAGGGAGGTGGGGACAAGCAGCAGCTCTGTGTTGGTGCCCAGCCCTGGTCACAACACTGCAGGTACAGGAAAATTAATTTCCAAATTCTTGAAACACCCATGTTATAAATCTGTGACCCCTTGCAGCTTGCAGTGAGAAATGGGGAAAATTACAGGGGAAAAAGTGCTCCTGCCAGGGTGGAAGAGCTCAGAACCACAGGGATGACCAAAGAGGATGTGCCAATGGTTTTCTGCCATCCAGCACCTCTTCCAAGCACTGAAGGCAGCAGCCAAAGGGATTTAAATTGAGGATTAGAGAGGCTGCCTGGATGCAATGATACACTTGGGGTACAGGGAGCAGAGCATCCCCAGCACCAGAGGTTTTAGCTGTAATTAGACCAACATCTGTCCGGCGATGGTCGGGGCTTGCGCAGTCGCTGTGCTGCTCCAGGCTGGGCTGGAGATTTCCCACAGGCTCCTCCTGCTCTGCTTTTCTGCAGTTTCACAGATATCAGAATTTTTTTCCCCCATCTGATGCATTCTTCCTCTCCAGAAAGATTAAATCTTGATTGTCAGGTACTGGTGCAGCAGGCAAGAAGATTTCCCTGCCTAGTCCAAATGTCATCCTGGTAAAAATGCTAGTAATAAAAAATAAAAGAGAAAGGGCCCATTATGGACTCAGGCCTGAAAAAATATCCAAAAGATGGATCCTGAAGTTTAAAAACAATTGAAGCTCAGTGGCCGAAGGGTGCTCTGAGGACTGCTGGGCCCAGCACACACATTCACAGGGTGGGAAAATCAATCAAAGATAATTGCCTGTGTGCTGGTCTTGAGCTAAAAGGGAACAAACCCAAGCCTTTTCACCCATCTCAAATAGGTTTGGGGTTTATTGTTATTCTGGAAATTAGGGCAAGGAAGGAAATGCCCAAGCGAGGGGTGGTAGAATGCGGAGATGCTTCACCTGGAGAGGGTGCTGGGACTGGGAGGGGACTGCAGGGATGTGTCCTGGTGGCGCCCATCCCCCATGTGAAGTAGGAATCCTTCTTCCACCTCTCCTGGTTGTTCCCATCATTCCACTTCATCCAAGAGCACCGTACCAGGGAGAAGCATCGGAGTCAAGAGGGTGCTGGTAATAAACCGAGCCAACCCAACCCCACCCCTGGAAGAGCAGGTCTTGGAAAAGCCGGTTACACCGGTGCCACGTGGGGAACGTGTTGTCACCATGCAGGGGGAGGCTATTTCAGCTTCCCCCAAAGGAAGCATGGCTGTTGCTGTTGGAATGATGGCTCCAGGGCTGGACTTGGGATCAAAAGCTGGGGGCCCTCCTAGAAGGGGCTGGAGGTCACCAGGAAGGGACAACTGCTGTCTGCTCTCTATGGTGGCTTTGTCAGATCAAACACAACTCTTCTATTTCACCCCCAGGTGGGGTGATGTACCAAGGACCCGGCTGTGACTGGCACAGGATGAGCCTCCCCATTGCATTTTCACTTCCCAGCAAACCCCACTGCACTGGAGCAAGCACCAGGAGCAGAAACACAAGAGGAGAGCGATGAGCCTGGGGGTGGAGAGATGCAAAGATCAAACCAGCAGCGATTTCAAAATAAAATCCGACAGCCCAGGGAAAACACGGTGTGTCCTTGCCGAGGCTATCATTTATGCCAATTAAAAAAAAAAAAAAACCTGGCATGGCACGAAGGAGAGCTGCGTGGTATTTCCTGAAAAGGGTGTGGGGAGCATCCTTGGAAAGCCTGCCCCGCACAATGTGCTTGCTGTTTCCAGAAAAATAAAGTTTGCTGTGACCCACCTGTCCCTGAAAAGCAGCTATTTAGGGCTGGAACATGGTCAGCCCGGAGTCAGTGGCTGGGTCTGTCCTGACTGCAGAGCAGCTGGCACCTTTGCCAGGATTTGGGGTTTGGCATTTACCTGCAGCTCTTTAATTGCTGCAAAATGTCTTAGAAAAAAATGCAGGAGAGCTGCCCAAGCACCAAGCGCTCACAACTAAAGGTCTTTCCCTCAAAACATTTGGCTGGTGGCCATTAACCCCCCTACCAGCCCCCAGAGCCGTGACAGAACAGGACAGGAGGGGTTTTCTCCTTCGCTACCTTGAGGTTTTGGGAGTATTTTGACTCAGCTAGGAATCTGGGGTGCTTAGAGCGTGGGGAGCAGCAGCTTTGGGGTTTGCCAGAGAGACAGCTGTGGGAGTGATGGGTGAGAGCAGCCCCGTGAGACAGTGGAGGGGCTCTGCTGGCAAAGGACAGGAGGGCCCCCATTGGGACAGTTTTTGGTAGAGAAGGGAGTGTCCCGTGGGTTTGTGTCCCCTCATCCCCTGGCAAGCTGGGACCAGGACTCACTCCCCATCCCAGGGGCAGAGCATGCTTGGGGCTCACCAAGGGCATTTCTGGAGGTTTCAGCAGCATAGCAAGACTTGCCAAAGCCTAATCTCCAAGCGAGCTTACCTTTGACATGGAATTTCGATGGGGGAGCGTGGAATACAAAACCACAAACCCACAGTTTGGATGGGTTTCCTTTTGTTTGAGCCCTGCTCAGAAGCTGCAGGCAGGCGGTGTTTGGGTGACCAGACTGGATCCAGTGTTTTCTGGGCGGCCACGATGCTGAAAGAGAAGCAGCTCCACCTTAGGGCAGGCGCTGGTGCTGGAGCAGGGCCGACCTCGATACCAAGTCAACCATCAGCCATCAACCAGCATCTGTGCCAGGGACTGGCAACATCTGCTTCAGCCTGCAGCCAGGCTTCGAGCCAACATCAAGGTTTCAAGACTTGGGATCAGTTTGAGAATTTAGTTTCCCTTTGTCACATTGAAAAAAATCCCCTCTAATGTTTATTTTCTCTCCTGATAGAGCTGGGAAGTAAAAAAGGGCTGTTTTCAGCAAATCACCCTTTGCATCCTGCAAAAGCACCCTGAGACCCACAGTGGGTGGAAATCAGAGCAGAACTCCACAACAATAAAAACTCATCCTAGGTGGAAAAATATCCTTTTTAAAAAAAGATTTTTAAAAAGGCAGTCAAAGACAAAGCAGGGTTCTATGGAGCCCTGGACATATCTGGATTAGTCCCATAAAAATCAGCTGTTGCAGAATATCGGCTTCCCCGCAGGAGACAGCAGGAGACATGCTAACCTGGTCTCGATTTGAAAGCTGCTTATTAGTCCTCATCAAGCATAATTATGCTTCAAAGCCAAATGAGATGTCCAGCTGAATTCTGAACACACGTTAATGTTTTTAAATACGAAAAAAACCAACAAAAACCCATTTATTGAATCCCAGCCAGGCTCCAAATGTTAAAATAGATGCTGCTAATGGCTCTGGGAAGGGAGGGCTGGAGCTTCACTGCAGCTTTGCCAATTAAATGGTTATTACTGACCAATTAGTCAGGAATCAACCCTGTTTTTAGTGATATCTGATTAAGTGGGTCCTGCAGATCAGCCTCAGTTGTTAACCAGGGGAAAGAAACACCATCTCCCCATCAGCTCCCCCAGATACTCAGACTGGGCAGAGTTTGTGCCCACCCTGCTCGTGAAAAATCCCTTTTTCTTCCAGCACTACCACTCTCCTGAGGGAAACACATCTCAAGGACCCACCTAGGCACGGCAAAACCTTTCAGAGCTGGGAAGGAAATGGGAAGGAAATGAGGGAAAAGGGGAAAATTAACCACACGCAGAGGGTGGCTTCTCCCCCCGCAGCTTGCAGGTTGCTGCTGCCGGGCACATGCTGGGCCATGCCCATTCACAGGCTTTTCCAAATATTATCCCAATATTTTCTTTCAGTTCCCAGATAAATGGGCCTCTTCAGCAGGCTTTAAGCCCGCTCTGTTACAAGATTTTCTTTAAAGCAGCAGAGGAAACGTTTGAGTTGCGCCAAGGTGCTGAATCCCGCTTTCAGGGCTGAGCTGCAAGGGGTTCTCCAAGAAAAAATAGGGGCAGTGTTGGGCTTTTTCCTTGTTTCATCAGGAAATATGAAGGAGGCCACATCGCCCCTTAATCTTCCTTTCTTCCTGCCTGCTCCTCCCACTCTGCAGTCTGTTTTTCCCATGCTTTCCTGTGGTCTTCAGAAATTTCTGAGCATATTCCCAGCTTTCCATAGTTCACCATGGGCAAGCAGGAGCATCCCCCTGCAGAGCATCCTCCCTCTGAATACCCCTGAGCCACGGGGAAACTCCGGGGGACGCTGGTATCTCCCGTGGGCCTAGGACAGCAAGGCCACAGCACCCAAGGGAGCTGAGGAAAGTGCCTATGCAACGGCCAGGGAGGGTGGAGCCAGACAAAAGATAGGAAAGCACAAAAAAAGAGCAAAATTTCAGAAAATGCCAGTTCGAAGAGACACTTCCTTCCGAGGACTGGATGCAGCAACTTGTAGAGGGTCCACCCAACTGAAATTATTCTGGATGAAGGATGTTGCAAGCCCAGGGAAGCTGGTGTGGTTGAGCAGAGGATGGCTGCTCACCTCCTTGTTCCAGGTGAGGAGAAGATACCTCTGGATGCCCTGGCTGGCTTGGACAGCACCTGGGCAGAGACAACAGCTCTTGGCCACAGGGCTCTATGTGGAAGAGAGATCCACTCTATATGGATATCCAGAAGCTCTATGTGGATCTGAGGTGCAACAGGGTGAAGGAGGGGAAGGAAAATTTAAAGACATTGTGGCTCTGGGAGTCTCTGATGGGCTGGAGGGGGACAAAACCAGATCTTGTACATGAGGCACTGCTCAAGGCATTTCCTGGCTTCTTACTCTGCCCTACACACCTACAACTGGTGCTTACAGGGTCTGGAGGGGGGGCGAGGGAGGTGATGCTCCCCCAGGCACTGAGACATGTAGGGTCCATGGGGATGTGTCCTTGGGAAATACCACTAAGAACTCCAAACCTGTGATGTGCAGGAGCATCCCCAAAGTGACATCCAAAGGGATCCAGCCCTGGTGATGGGACAAACTCAGTGACTGGGGATGGGATGTGGCCCTTTCCTCGTCCCCAGCTGGGTTCCCCATCCTGGAGGGAGCATGAGGAGGCCAACAGCCCCAGCAGACGTGGGATCCGTGGTGGCCTCTGCCTGTCCCCGTCCTCTGGAGCAGTGCAAAGGCTGCATCAGCTCATTTCCTCCCACCGTTCCTTTACCCCGGAGCATCTCTCGGGTCCAGGGCACGGAAATCCTCCGCAGGGCCGTGCCACGGGTGTCCGGGTGCAGCCGGGGGCGTGGAGGAGATGCCACGGTCCCCGGAGCCCGGGGAGCCCGGGGAGCCCCAAGGCTGCCCGCGGCCGGTGCGCCGGGCCGGCACTAGGTGGGGATGGCACCACGCCGCGGGGAGGAGGAAGGGAGGGAGGAAGGGCAGCGCCGGGGCTCGGGCTGGGCTGCTGCTGCTGCCCGGGGAGCAGCCCACGGGCTGCGAGGAACGGATGGGATGGGCTGAGAGGGGCTAAAGGGAAGGGCTGAGGGGAGGGATGGGGCAGGCATGCGGGCGGTATGGCTGGGACGCTGGAGACAGAGCGGCAGGGATGTTGGAAGCAGCAAGGACCCGGTATCACATCAGGCTGCCGAGTCAGGCGTTATTGCAAAGGCTGTGGCTGTCAGACAACCTGAGCCCCTCTCCTCGCCCCACTCAGGCTCCTAAAGGTTATTACTGACATTAATTACATATTGAAATTTTAGAAAAGAAGTAATTCCCACATGTTCTCAGTCAGACCTTCTGCATCCCACAGCTTGTTCCATCCATGGGTCTGTGCTAAGGTGGGACACTGGCACAGCTGAGAGCTCTTGGCCTCACTGGAAAGGCTGGGAGGTGAGCACAGTGCTGGGAGAGGGATGCAAAGTGCTCGTGGTCTCAGTGGTCTCAGTACCACCTCACTGCAGGGCTAAAGAGGGATGAACCCATGTCAGGAGGAAAACTCCATCACAGGGGAGTGTTTCACACTGGCTGCTCGGCCATGGGCAGTACCTCCAGAATCTGTCTCGGACACGACGGGCCAACGCAATCAGCCCTGCTCGTGAAAGGGTTCACTTGCTGTAAATCTTTGCAGAATTCACTTGATCCAATCCTACCTCATGAGTCACCACCAAAACCAGGGCACAGCTGTAAATCTCACCTCCTCCCTGCTCACACCAAGACTCAGCTTGTTTCCACAGCCACTGCACCAGCCATCTTCGGGGGAAGCTTCACCCTGAAGTCCTGATCTAGGAGACAGGATTTTTCCAGCCTCCTCCTGCAGGGACCCAAGCACTGGCAGCAGGAATTTGGCCATCAGCATCCACAGAGAAACCCAGAGGTGAGAAACAGCTGTTGATATGCATTTTTACACCCAGTTTTGGAGAGCCGGCCTCACCAGCAGGTTAGGTGCATCGACCACAGCCATGGTCAAGTTGTTTAATTTTTGCTTCCCCTCTTCCCAACAAAAAACCAACAAACCAGCCCAATCCTGCAGCATGTCTGCCAAAATCCACGTTCACCACAGAAATGGTGGCTCAGAATGAGCTACTGAGGTCTGCACCCTCAAACCAGGATCAAAGGACATCACTGGGACAGGAGCATAAATCAGAATATTGATTTAAAGATAGCTTTGATTTAACCCCTTCTGCTGCCTCCCTGTGGTCTCTACATGCTTATCCAAATCATAGAGAACATAATTTCAGACAAACTCCATGGTTGCTTGCTGTGCAAGCCATTGGTCCCCAAAACTCCTGGGTCCCTTTGTGCTCAGGAACCAGGCAGGGTGGCAGGTAGGGATCAGAATCAGGATGGCCAAGGATGGCCCTGAGAACAAGAGCGCACAAGGCAGCAGCATATTTCCAGGGGTCATCAGTGCTACAGGTACCACATTACACTTCTCTGAGGGTTTGTTTCTTGCCACAGCAAACAAAATCAGGTTCTGGGGACATTATCATATACATATAACATATTTTTATATATCCCAGCAGCTCCAGGAGGACCCCAATGCTGCACTGCATACGGGAAAGCTGGTGGCTGCAGTGCACCCAGAGATGCTGCCTTACCTTAAACTCATCCAGAAAAATCCCTTCAGCACCTCTGGGGCTGCAGCTTCACCTTCTCAAAGGGGCATGCACAGAGCAGAGGTGTTTGATGGAGCTCCCGTGCCTAGACAGAGTAGGGAGGCAGTGGGAGGTCAGGACTGTGGAGCAGGAAGTGATCCCCCTCAAACTCAGTCCGGTTTGAAAGCCTGGCAAGCGCTAACACTAACAAACAGTCGGTGTGTTTATATCCCACCTTCCTGCCGAAGAGCAGGGGTTATTTTTGGCATATTTTGTCATTGGTGGAGATGTCAGTGAAGGCCAGGAACAGTGCAGAGCTGTTGGGAAAGCCCAGAGGCAACTGCCCCAGGCACAGGATGATGAGATGAGGATTGTGGGAAGCTGCTCCAGGCCATTTACACAGGGATTGGGTTTTGCCTGCAGGATGTGGGGTACAGCCCTGGCTTCAAAACACCTGGGGACTAAAAGCAGCATGGACCATCCTGTTCCAGCCCTATTCCAGCCCCACACTGCTCCCATTCACCCCGTGCAGCAATGGAGCAGGAGCGTCATCCTGAGCCCTCACCCACCAGGTGCTTCACTCCTTCCCACCTTTCCTGCCTGTGCACGAACCGTGGCCATCATCTGGACACCAACAGTGATGTTGTGGCATCATCAGTCACCTCTTCCAGCCTGCACCCGATGTCTTTCATCAGGGCTTACTGTTCATGCTGAGTTAAAACAGAAAGGAAGAAGAGAGCACACAGCAGCATCGCTCATTGCCCACTTGCATCGTGCCACAGGGCTTGGCCACGTTCCTTCAACTCACTGCTGGTTTTAAGATCATTTAAACCACTCACCTCCCCCATTTTCCCCCAGCAAGCGACCTCCTTACCTACAGTTTTGGATCTGCTTTGTCCCTCCTGTAAGCACCAGACGTCCTCTGCAGCCAGGACTGCTTTTCCTTGCAAAACCACCAAGATCAGTAGGGAGAGCACACGAGTTCCTGCGAGAGCTTGCAGGCTGATGGCTTTGGCAGAGAGCTGGGTCTTCTCTTCCAGACATGTACTAAAATAGGGAGCATGAGTAGCTGGAAAGCCCACGTTTGATTTGGGCAGAAGCTTGGACTGGTATCAGCCAAGAGGAAAACAGGTAAAATCAGGATTTTGGCAGGTCAGGAGTTACTAGCCAAGCCTCAGACCAGGTGTGATAACCCCGACTGCCTCACTGCAGCAGGGGTTGTGGCTGGAAGCACCATCCTTTCACATGGCTTGTCCATAAAACACAAGATTTAAGCCCAGAAAGCTGGTGGAGAGGTGAAGAGAGATCTTCTTCTGTGCCAGCTCCAGATGTGTGGTCTCCCATTTCCTCCAGCCTTTGCTGCTGCTAATTCCTCATGCATCGCCTGAGGATTTGGCCACTTCCATGCTTCTTGTCTAGCAAACAGGTAGTTTGGAGGACTGCAGTTCACCTAAGAACTGATTTAGTCCCACAACCATGCTGCAGTTTGAGAAGGTGCCACGGGCTCTACTTGGCATCAAGAGCCTGAATTGAGCCCTACCTTTGCACATCTATTTAGACCCAGCACTTTCTCTGGGCCTCTTTGTTTTAGCCCCAGCCAAACAAATGAAATTAAGAACATCCCCATTAATTTGCCATGCATATGACAGGGTTGAGGATTTCTCCTCCAGCTCAGGAGCCCTGTGGCCTCACTGAGCCCAGAACTGGCTTCCAGTCTCACAGGCATGTTCACCTCCTCCCTCCCCAACGCTGAGCAGATAACAGGGCAATTGCCACAATGAGTCTCTGTCTGTCCAGCCCTGCTCAAAGCAATTAACGAAGCCAGGCACTAATGAACTTGGCTTCAGAGCGCCCTGGAGATGGGTTATTGCCATTTGAAGTGGAGGAAAACCGAGGCGAGAGCAGGTAGAGTGGCCGACCCTGGTCATGAGGTACCTCGGGCTGGATGCAGCAGACAGCTCTCCCTGCCTGGAGCAGGGAAAGGATGGCAGGTAGACATGAGGGCGACCATAGCTCTCTAATGTGGTGTCTGTGGCTGGAGAGACTGGTTTGTCCACGTTTGGGAGGGCAGGAGGGACTCCCCACCCATCCCAGTCCTGTCTCATCCCTGAGTGGCTTTGGGGAAGCTGCGTCCCTTCAGCCAGAGCTCCTGACACCCGCCTTGGAGGAACTCCTCTACATCCTGCACCCCAAGTTTTACAAGACCCCAAATGAGGCCATTGAGGCACAGAGCAGGAGGACTCATGCATCCCCTTGCAAAGAAACTTCCTCAGTTCATGACTCACCATCCCACCCTCCCTGGTGTCACTCGTGACTTTGTTTCACTTTGCTGCAGCAGCATTTCACCATCCCTTATCAATGTAGAAAATAACAGGGCAGCCTGGCCCAGCTGCAAACACGTGCCCAACACCTCTCCCTGCAGCATTTTTAGACCAACTTCCCTGTTGTTGTGAACTGAACATCCTCTTGCAAACGACAGGTTCCCCTGCAATGCTGGAGGGGGTCAGAGTGGGTCTCTCCAGGTCTGCCTGCAAGGGTGAGGATAGCTGATAAATCACAGGGCTGTGGCCTCTGCACCGCATGCTCTCACAGCACACACGTCCTCACATGCACGTTGACGGCATGCTAAAAATATTCTTCACTTTTTGACCGATTAAAATTTTCCAGGAGAGTTGGAACCACAGCCCTCACCCTATCTGTACAGGCAGAGGCTTCCCCTCACCTCCCCCAGCCCTGCCAGGAAAACAGAGAATACTGAACAACAGTTCCGGTAATTTGGGGGTTTTTGGTTCTTTTAAAAGCCTGACTAAAATATAATCTTTTTTCAATAGTTTATTTTGTGATGTCTGGCACCATCCTGGAGCCAAACTTGGCATTGTGACACCCTGTCTTGCTCTCATACTCCCACTGAGAAGGCTGTGAGTGAGCTGGGCTGATCCCACTTCCCACCCAAAATCCCATTTTGATGGCTCAGGAAATTAAACAAAGAAAATATGTTTTAAAACCAGCTCCCACCTGGTGTTAGGCAGCAGAGAGCTAATGCTAGCTTGGTGACAGCTCTGAATGCTGGTGGCCAGTCACGATTTTCTTGTCATATCTTTCAGAGGTGCCTGTTGTGCCAGGTAAAGAAGGAATTTGAAGGATGCTGTCAAACCCTTGGCCACTGGTCAGGCCCCTCTGTGCCATCACTGATGCTTGTGGCAGCATTTTCTTTGCCTAATTTGGCTCTTGGCCATGGAGGAGGAGCAAGGGAGGCCACAGAAGGTGTTTATACAACATGGGGATTGTCTCAGCGAGACCGGAGCCTTTGCCAGACTGCGCTAAGCTGATAGGAAGGAGATATCATCAGTGGGTTTTTGCTAATTATCACTAATAATTATTTGTGTGTAGTTTCCCTTAGGAGCTCCAGTCCTGGCTCAGCCCCTGCTGCTCTTGCAGCCCTGTGCAACTGGAGCAAACAGGAGGGTCCTACCCCAAAATCCTGCAGGTGAGAGGAAAGGGAGGGCAAGTGCAGTGCTTGGGCAATGCCCTGACCACGGTGGTCAGCACGATACATCCTCCCTCTTGATGTTCTCTCCCTGCTCACACCAGTTACAGCCAGTTAGACCCTGTCTGTCCTCCTTTGGCTTTTCCGAGTGTGTTTGGTGCCTCAGCCTCTTGTCAAAACCCAGATTCATCACAGCACAGCTATTAGCTGCTCCTTCCCATGTGAAATGTCTTTCTGCTGACACGGCAATCATTCTCCTGTCAACGCGCCTTGACAGTACCAGGATTTTTCATTTCAAGTCCTGGTGTGTCCCAGGGTGATTCCCAGCTCCTCCATTAACCCCTGGACCTGCAGGATGGGGGTAGCCTGATGGATGCTCTGCTATCCCTTCCACCTCTGGTTAGCAGAAGCTGCCTCTTGTTTTTCCTCTCAGCACTTGCCATACCTATGCAGAAGAGCATTTAACCTGGAGGTAGAGGGTGTCAGACTTTTATTCTCCTTTCCTTTTTATTTTCTGTGCTGAGAACAATGGAGGCAAGGTTTGCAGAGGGAGGTAATGTCTTTTTTTAGACTGACTGAAATAATTAGAAGAAAAACCAGGCAGGCTGTTGGGTACATAAGCCCTCTAGCAGGCCTGAAATAGCTGCAGAAGTCTGCAAAGCTGAATACCAGTGAAGAACAATAGCTCTGAGCATGACTAGTGTTAACCAGTTCTGCTACCAAAGACCATTCCCCAGCTGTTTTCCTTGGGTGAATGAGTGGCCTCACCCCTCTGCCGAAATCCACTGTCCAGAGACCACCTCATGGCCAGGAGCCATTGCTGTGTCTGAGGGAGCCACGTGGCTACACGGACCTGAGCTCTGGACATTGCTCCACGCTGGCTTCGTGGAGCATCCCTCACCTCTCTACACCCTGCACCCTGTCCTGCTGCTCCCGGGGCCGGACCTGACCCCAGCCCAGGGACACTGTGCCACCCTGGACCCTGCCTCACCCCCGGGACCCTGCCTGACCCTGAGGACTCTGACTTCAGGCACTGTCTTACTACAGGGGTCTGGCCTGATCTCATGGGACCCTCTCTGGTCTCAGGGGACCGTGTGAGACACCAGGGAGCCCCCTGGCCTTTGGGACCTGCTGATTTCAGGGACTCTCCTACCATGGCGGTCTAGCCTGATCCCTTGGGACCCTGCCTGACTCCAAGAACTGTATCTGACCCCGGGGACCGTGCCTAACCCTGGGGATCCTACTGGACCCTGGAGACCCCGAGAGACACTGGGGACCTTCTGATTTCAGAGATCCTCCGATTTCAGGGATCCTCCGAGCCTCCGAAGTTGTCCTACCAGGGGGGTTTTGCCTGATCCCTGCTGACCCTATCCGACCCCGGGGATCTTTCCCACTCCAAGCTCCATGTCCCGCCCCGGCTGTCTTGTCATCCCTGGTTATCTTGTCCCACCCCAGGGTCCATGTCCCCCCCCGTAGCCGCCGTCTGACCGCAGGGACCCCGTTCATCCCCCTCCCCTGGGCTCAGTCGCAGCCCGTCCGGGGGCTGCGAGCCCCACGTCGGCGGCGGGGGGGGCTGGAGCCGGGGCCGGGCCAGGCGGGGGGGCCGGG
>VZTF01003047.1:523967-587635 GCA_013397755.1 Cnemophilus loriae | reverse complement strand
CCCCGGCCCGCCCGGCATGACCGTCCGCCCGGAGCCCAGCGGGGCAGCGGGGCGGCGGCCGAGCCCCTGAGCGGGCGGCGAGGAGCGCCTGCCCGGGCAGGGGGACCGCACCGGCCACTTCGGGGTGTTTGCGGGTGTTCGCCGGCGCTGGGACATCCCGGCCCCGCTGCGCCCGGGGGACAGAGGAAGAGACCGCTGGGCGGGGGGGTTCCCCATCCTCAGCAGCCCTCGGAGCGGCTCGGGCATAGCCTCGGCAGCGCATCCCCGCAGCCCTCGGGATGCTGGACCCGGCCGGGAGGGGCTGCCGGGCTCGGCCGGCGCTGGCAGAGCCGGGCTGGTTCCACGCGTGCTCGGGCCACCCCGAGTGACTCCCGCTGGGGTGTTGTCCTGCCCTGCTGAAGCCGGGCCTGGGTCAAATCGCCAGCTTGGACATGTCTTCAGCCTTCCCCACTTTTGTTCTGCTCTTCCTTTCTGCTTGGGACGGGTTTAACTCTGAGAACGGCAGTGGCGCTTCTTCTGCACACGGTTTTCATGTCCATGGGATCATACACCCCAATAATCCATCCCGGTGAGGATTGATTAAGATGCCACAAATTTGTTAGCAAGTTAAACAGGTCGCTTTCTCTCCTCGTCTGGCCATGCAATTATTCCTGCTTCCTTTCCTTGGATGAGGTTTTGCTGCTCATGCACAAAGAAAGCTCCCGGTAGGACGGACTGCCGGAGGACTTCAGGCTCTGTCTGGTACATGCAATCCGTGTAGCTGTGGCTTGTCTCTCCCCCCTCACACATCCTTATTTCAGCTCCCAACATTCTGTGGCAAGAATGAAAGCTCTTTTAAAACAGCAGGGAGACAGCAAAGCAGCCCAAGTTGGTAGTGACTGAGAGCTGTTATTATCCGCTGGCATCCATGAAATTAATCCACAGCAGAGAAACTGCTTCCAGCTGGTGGCCGCCGGCCAAGGGGGCTTCACACCTACTCCAGCATTGACTGACCGTGTCACGGGCTTCCCTTCTTTAGTGATACATGAATCCTCCTGGGATTGCTTGCAGAAGGGGTGTCAGAGGCAGTTCCCCAAGTTCCACATGGATCTGAGCAATTTGTTTCCAGTGAGGTAGTTCTGCTTCAGCAGGCTGGGGAAAAGTGGAAGTGCTAACAGCAAGTTTTGGGAGATAACATGGAAAGGGAGAAAAAGAGTGGACGTGTGGGGATGCAGGTTGTATCCTCAGAGTTGTTAATCAGTGCTTTGGTAGAGATGAGTGTGTGATAAGTGAGATGCTTGATTGAAATGAAGTTGATGTAACTGGCTAAGGCACTTCTGTGCTCCGTGTAACTTTAAGCACACCACCGTGATTCAGCTCTTGGGGGTTTGTTTGGTTGGAAGACATGAAGAGTATGTGAGTTTGTGGGCCCGTAAAATACAGGGCAGGGGAGAGGAGAAAGAACTGCCTAATTGTTAAATAAAAAGCCATCCTGTCTGATTTGGGTTCTCTGCTGAGCTGCAAAATGTGAGGCTAAACCAAGCTGAAGGAGTGGAACTCGTGTTTCACTTCTAATGCCACCATGATATAAAATGCAGAAATGGCTCCTATGGATTGGTTTTGGGAGCGATGCCTTTGGCGTGAGCCAGCATCGGGATAACTCAGTTCTTACTTTGTTTACACTGGCTCACTTGGCTGGTGTCAAGGAGCTTCTTCTCATGGAATTACCACAGGAATTAATCCAGCCCAAGAACATCCCAGGAAGGATATCTTAATATTTCTTGTAGAATGCTCATATATAGCTGAGTTAACAACAGCAGCTCATGTCTTTGTGCCATGCTCCCATTTTAATTGTGGAATTGCAGGCAGAGAACACAGGATGGACACAATGCCCTCCTGCTGGTGCCCTTCCCTGGCCAACCTCCCCTTGCCAGTTTGGGGCAGGGCTGGCATAAAAATAATCCGCAAAAATGTCAGGCACCATCTCCAAGACTCTTCTTGCTTTTGCAGGAACAAACCTCCCAGTTGCATCACCTGGTTTTTTATGTCCTTAAGCTGCAGGTGAGGGATTACAGCACCTGTCCCCCCTTGTGGGATGTGCTGGGTACGTATAAAGGGGAAGCTGCTGACCCAGAGCCCAGCAGCTCAGCATCCCTATGGAGTGCTGGGTCTCACCCCTCACATCTGCCTTGTAGCAGGGACTGGAGAAGGCAGCTCAGGCTCGGGTGACTCGTGTTCAGGGCAAGGGGCAGAGCCCTCTGCTTGTGGCTGTTGTCATCTGCTGAGACCAGCACTCTCCGTCTCATTGCACTTTCCCTCACCTTCCCTCTCCTGGGCTGCTCAGGTGGGGCTTGGAGTCATGGATCCTCTGTGTGGATGCTCCCAGGTGCCGGCACAGCAGGAAGTCCTGCCTGGTATGGAGGGTGCCCCATTCATGGCTCATTTCAGGCAGGGGTTCCAGCCAGGGCTCCTGAGTGATCTGGGGAGCTCCAAGGCAACCCTTCAATGCCAAGGAGTGGAGGTGCTGTCCCTGGAAGGCTGGAGAGCCAGATCCCAAACCAGCTCTGCCCTCACTGTGCCTTGTGCAGAGGTGCCAACATAAGCCCCAGCTCTGCTGGGGCAGGTTGTTTTTCAGAGGTAGATGTTAGGTGCTGTGTCTTCACAGGGAGTACTTCTATTTTAAAACCAGAGTAGTTCTCGCTCTGCAGAGCAGAGTGTGGATAGACATATTTACCATGTGACTTCAGCCTTTCTGCCAGGTGGGGAAAAAAAACCCAGCAAAAATTCACCTGCCAAGCAAAAAAAAGCCTTAAAGAGTAAAAACATTTTAGCAGTTGTTGGTCTGAACTCATTTGAATAAACTCTTCATACAGCTACATCCACGCACAAGTGCTATGAGGGAGGTTAAAGTCCATGCCCAGTTATCTAAAAATGACATCAAAAGGGTTCTCGATCAGGAAACCAGCAGGTCTGTATTTGTGCAGGAATTGATGTTTGCTGAAGTCGCAGATCTCAACTGAATACAACTTCCTGGCAACCTAAAAAGTCGAGTTTAAAAAAAACCCACCCTACGCAGTCTCTTCATTTCCCGGAAAACTTTTTGATGCTCAGTCATCCTGTATTGTGGCCGTTTCAGATGCAGCTCAGTACAACTGAAATAACTTCTACAAAAGGCACCAAGGTTGTTCCAGGTTTCAGCTCAATTTTCTTCTAGGTGAAACACAGTTTATTTGAGTTTCTTGTTCCCAGTCTACACCCAAGCCTACCTGCAAAGCCCAGCCCCTTCCAGAACTTAGTGGAGGCCAGAATAAATGTGGGTGCTTGGGGTGTTTAGGCTGCTGTTTTTCTTCTTTTTATGGGTGCAAGCTCCCTCTTTGGAATAAGGGCTTACTCTGATGAAAGCTGCTATCCAAGGGTGTGTTCAGTGGGAGTTTGGTGCATGAAAACAGATTCGTTAGCAAGGCTCTCCTCCAAATTTTTGAAGTTCGTCCATACACACTTGTTCTGTCCTGGCTATGGGAGTGTCCAGCTCTGACTCTGTTCCATGCACTTGGGATTTTCTCATGTTATGAAACAAGATGTCTGAGCTCCAGCCGGTCCAGTTTGTGCAGTGAGGGCCATTTTGGGATGTTTGGGGCTCTCTTGTCATGTATCCTTTTTTTGTGTGCCAGCTCTCTGCAGCAGGATTGCTGCTATTACATGTGGGGACATGGAGGAAAATGAGTCTGGGGGACAGTGGGGTCCCTGGGTGGAGGCTGGAGGATTTGGGCTTGGCCTCTCCTGACAAATCACAAGGTTGGTGAGGTGTTTGTGTAAGGAGATTTGGCTCAGTGAGGGATTCCCCTTGCCTTGCTCCAGGGAAAGAGGCTTATTGGGTCCATGGGGTGTTGGGAGCAGCAGGGTGCTCCAAGGGAGGGGATATGGGGATCCTGCCTTTGCAAAGGCTCTTCCAGTGCACTGGAGAGGAGGAAAGCTCTCATCTTTAGCCTGCTGAGAACATTGCAGTGTAGATGTCATGAAGTCCTGTCCTTCATGCCATGGATTTGCCCACAGGAGTTGGTTTGGGGATGGTGACCAAACATAGACACCTAGAAGAGGAGCTTCCAGAAGTGGCCTTGGACTAAAATATGAGTGTTGCTACTGATGCCAGCAGAATCCATCCTGCTGGGATTCATCAGAAAGCTGGAGGAGCAAAGAGGAGAGGAGGCTGCTCTTTGTTAAGGTGCACTTGGTACCTCCCCAGAGAGGGAAGCAGAGCCCCTGCAGGAGCAGAGGAGCAAGGTGGACTTGTTGCCATCCCAACAGTGTCTCCAGGGATGGCTGGGGTCTGTGCCCACTCCCCAGTCCTACGGGAGCTGGTTGAGTTTTCCTCTGGGAGATGCCAGTCTCCTGCTGTGATTTGGTGGGTGCCAAAATCTTCTCTGGGCAGGCTTTCTGATGATGGAAACTCCTTATGGCTTCTGTCCTTGCAGGATACAAAGGAAGAGGTCTCAGAGAAACCAAAGTCTGCTCCAACTGCAGAGAAATATGGCTGGATTAAAAAAAGCAGCGGGGGGCTCCTGGGACTGTGGAAGGATCGTTACATCCAGCTACGGAAAACACAGCTCGTGGTCTACGAGGACGAGGTATGGTCACAGCTAACGGCCTTGAATGAGGGGCAGGAGCAGGCCCCTGGGGACACATGCATGTCCCTGTGTTTTTTATTCTTCCCTCCAGCCCATTCCTTTCAAAAAGGCTTCTCCAGATATCTCCAGGAACGGTAAACTCTGTAAAAGAGATGGCAGCTGTGTTTTTAAATATATTATATATCATAAATATTTTAGCCACTGAATATTTTGACAGAGCCGTTGCCAAAATAAAAAAATTGGGGGCAGGACATCCTGTGAGAAGGTGAACAGAGTAAAGCTTTGGGCGGAAGCAGGATATGTGCTATGAGGTTTTGGCTTTTGAAGGATAAAAGTGATTGTAGCAGGCTGACTTCCCACCTGCCACTTGAGGGGATGGCAGGCAACCCTGCAGCTGTTTGGCACTCCTCAAGCAGCTCAAATTGTTGCCAGCCAGACTCTTCAGGGTTTCTTTTAGCCACTGAAGGAGGCAGAGTGAGATTGTGAGTGCTTGCTGTCCTCCTTAAGCACGGACAGTCTGGATTTGGCTCATCTTTTCCCTTTTCTTGAGCCAGTTCTGAGCGAAGGACCCCTGGGAGCCTTGTCCTGGACTTGCCTAGACGAACTGCATGCCTTGAGTTCATGGCCGCACTTAGAGCTGTTTCCAGACAAATGAGGAATAAGAGCCAAGCCAAATCTGTCCTGCATTTTCAGGCAAAGAGAATGAAAAGTGCAGGGCTGGTCCTGCCAGGATGCAAAGGTGGCTTTGTCCTGAGTCAAACCCTCATTCCTGGGCTGGAGAGCAGCTTCTGCAAGAGCAAGGTTTGCTCCTAAAGTTAGAAATTACAGTGCAGAGCACAAGCTACAACCAAGAGAGATCTGAGATGAGGGGTGGGTAGGTCTGAGCCCTGTGGTGGCTTGTGTATGTAGCAGGGTGGGGGACTGTGGTCTGCACAAGGCCCACGTGCCTGTGAGGTGTTTGGCCCAAGAGGATCTGGGTCATGTGTGGACATCAGGATGATATAAAAGCAAAATCATGTAAAGCTTCATGTACAGTGTGTCAAGGGAAGAAGAATGGGGAAATGTTTCAGCAGCTGCATTGCTGTGATGGTTTCAGGAACAACAGGACTGACAGTGAGTTCAGTTCTCTTTTTTAAAAACATACTCTTGCCTAATAAAGAAGGTTTGTTATAAACAATTGAGGTTAAAGGGTACGACCTCTTCCCTTATGCTGAACACTCCTGCTCTTCCCAAATCCCAAAGCTTTCTGGTGTCGTTTGTTCTTAGTTGTGAAATGTCATGAAGAGTGCAAGAATAATGACAAGAGAAGTCAATATCAGGTGATGAGCAATTCAGAAGGCAGGAAGAGCAAGGGGGGGTTCTCTTACCCAGACGGATGCAGCCTGGTCCTGCAAACTGCTGACTGTCTGTAGATCATTTTCCAGTGCCCTGGACACCTGTTGACTCCAGCTGAAACTTCAGGAACTTGCAGATTCAAAATCTATAAACATGACGTAGGTTTTTTTTAAAGGGCATGCCTTTAAAAACAAGATACATGGAGGCTCTCATTACCACAAGGGAAAAGGAGGCTTTTAAAGTAAGATTAATTTTCACAGACATTCAGAAGAAGGAAAAATCCCAATCATTTAAAGGGTTATTTTATTATCTCAACAAGGAAAATGGCATTTGTAACAACCAGGCATAATGTTTTCTGGTAGCCTGCGGATTGTGGCAACATCCTGTAATAAATTGCATCTGTAAGCTACAGTAGCTGGAAGCTCCCATTATTGTAAATAAGGGATCATGTTAATATCTATAGGCTATTAAACTGGCTTACAGTGAAGTCAAATGTCTTAGGAGAGGAAATTGCTGCAAAATTATCTGGTAGCACAATAGGATAACATGTGATTGTGCAGAGTTACTACAGGGAAACCAAAGGAAATGGCAATTTTCTGCACTCAGGAGGGGTCTTGTTGCCACAGAATGGAGGCAGTTCATGTTTATTACTGTATTTATCTTCCTTTAATGTGAGTCAGGGCAGTGTGGCTGTCTCTATCTTACAAATGGGGAACTAAGTTTTTGAGATGGGAAGGGTTGATGTCTAAGGAGAGTCTGTGGTGCAGTGTGCTATGGTGGTTTGCATTTCTGGAGTTCAAGGTGCCATTTTTCCCACTGGACCTTCTCCACATATCTGCTCTGTGTAACCCTGGAGAAGGACACAGCATTCCAGACCATCCTCAGGCTGAAACATTTACAAACGGGATTGTTCAGTGCGTGCTGAAAAAGAAAGGAGATAAAACCTCAGGCAACAGGAATAAAAGGCATCTCTCCATATGTATCCTAAATTAGACTTAGATAGGTTAAACGGGAGGGAGGTCAGCTTCCATGTGGGCGGGCAGGTTTGGAGGCTGAGCATTTCAGCTGGTCTGAGCCCATCAGATTTCCAGGAACTGAGTAGTGCCTTGGACTCGGTGTGCTTTTCTCAGTCCCGCCCATGTCCAGCCCTTCACAGAGAGGTGCTAATGTTGCCTTTAGCAGTTATTTCCTATGCAGGCCACTTCGTTGATGCAGTTGCATGAGCCTGGGGTGCACTTGTAGCTGAGGTTGAGGTGCAAAACAAGAGCAGAGGGGACGGCCAACACGAGATACAGACAAGAACACTGTACAGTGTTACTGGAAAGTACAGTCTGAGCAGCACAAATATACCGTATATCTGCAGCAGCAGCAATCTCCAGGAATGTGCTCCTGCACTGCCCTGGGAGCGTGTTCCACATATTGCATCTGCTAGTCAGGCTTTGGGTTTGGTTTAAAGCAGAGCCACCTCCTGAAGGCAAATGGCAAATGCCTATTGTGTTACCTGGAGCAGATGGGGTGAAAATCATCCCACACGGCTTCAGGTTTCTTTCAGCGGATGGGGAATGAAGGGAGATGGATTTCTTGTTCTCTGCTGTGCCTCCATCTACAGCACCCTGCATCTGTACCCTCATCTAAATGAAGATGCAGTTAAGCAAGATGTTTGTATATTACATACCCAAAAAATGTCAGGAAGGAAGGCACTGATGCAAATACAGGGTGCTCGGATCCCAAGAAACTGCTGTGCAGGTCTGCACAGAACCAAGCAGGTTATTTTCTAATGGGGTTTCTTGTTTTCTTGTCTCTGCATATTCTTGCCAGAATAAAAAAACCTACAGAGAGCGTCTGAAGACTAGGCAATCCTGTGTAGAGTGACTAGGCAGATGAGTATCATCACTTCATGGATTAGAAAGCATCAGTCTTGAGTTTGGATTTTTTTTCCCCTAAACAGTGCAGCTAGTGCTTAGAGCTGTTTTCATGTTGCTTTAGAGTTTCTTTGTAAGTGTATTAATTGACAGGAAAAATCCTACTAGAATCTAGAGACCAGACGATCCACTTGGTGTTCAACAGCTGGGAATTTAACATCTGCATTTTACACCTGGTAAAGTGATAGCAAGGTACACCCAAAAGTGATTTATTAAAACACTTTGAGAGCCTCAAATAGAGAAATAAATTACTATTTCAGGTCTAGACATTTTACACTGAATGGAGGATCTCAGCCCCTGAGTGTGTGTCAGTGAGAAAGTTTTTGCTGGGAATTACACCTTCATATAAATAAAAATTTCAGGGAGTATTTTTCCCTCACCTTTTTACCAACTCTTCATTAAGGAAATTGTTTGCCAAGTGTGATTCTTCAGTTAAGCACACGCATTAATATTTCCAGGTGTTCAGTAACTTTCTTCTTAAGGGCCAAGCCAACAGACACAGATATGTTTATGTCACAGAATCTGCTCCATGAAGAGTTAATATAATAGTTTTTCAGCATTAAATCATGAATGTAGGGGTTCTGTACCAGGACTGAGCTAGTCCAGAACGTGTGTCAGGGCAGGACTCTGGAAGTGACCTTGTCTCTGCCTAGTGCTGAGTGTCCTCCAGGTCCCAGGAGGCTGAAGGGACCTGGAGACCTGTGTCAGGGTCGAGTCTTTATCTTAGTGGTGCAGGACAGACATAAAGGATCTCTTTGTGACCCAGGTAGGCTCACAGAGAGGGGATGGCTGCTTGCCAAGGGTGAAACAGAGACAAAAGCCCCATTCTGGTGCTCCCTGAACTCTCATGCTTTTCCTTTGCCTCATACATGGAGTTTTTATATTTCTCTGGCTGCTTTCTTCTCTCCCTTCCCTGAAGAGGATAACTTACTTGAGAAGTTCAGGTCCCTGAGATGAAGGAGCTATAGCTTGAACAGTCAAGGTGTCCCTGGGAGACAGAGTCCTGCATGTCCCCATCCTCTCTGCCCTTGTTCCCTGGCCAGGTCGCAGTCCCCAGGTACGCCTCCCCAGGGAGAAGAAAGGCAGCTGGAAGGCAAGAGGCAATCTCACAGAAACACCACATCTCTCCACCCTGCCAAGTCCCCTCGTTCCCCAGCTTGGCGTTCCACAGCCCCTGGGAGGTGGAGCACGGCTTGCACAGGATCAGAGGAAAAGTTCCTGTCCAAGAGGCAGGAAGGATGGCATGGACGCGGAGGGTGACAGGGAGCCACTGGGCTCTGCTGAGGACAGAGCTGCTCTTGAGAGCAGGGAGGGAGGGCAGGAGGCTTGGGCTGGTCTCTGGTCAGAGCGCTGCCAAGCTCTGCATCCTGAGCCCAGGGAAGGAGCTGGGAGCTGCACCGGCCGTGCGGCAGGGCTGTAACGTGGGCGGTCGTCCTCCGAAGGCCAGGATGAGATCACCCATCCCCGAGGCATGTATTCCTGACCTCACCCTTCTCTGTCATTTGTTGGCCGCGGAGGGGTTATTATTTCCATCCCTGTCCTTTTGCAGTGACATTGCAATACCAAGATTGCAGCAGGAGCCTTCAAAGGGCTCGGTAGTGTCAGCAGGATTTTATCGGCTGCGTTTTAGGTTTGGGCAGGATTAATCTCCTCCTCCTAGTATGCGTTTTCCCAGTTCACATTCACCTACTCAGTGTTACATGAAATAAACAGTAATGTCATTAAAATAATAAACCTAAATTAGATCCAGATGTCCCTCGGTGGCTCAGGACTTGCTCTGTGTACTGGCATCAGCTCTGCCGTGCCCCCATCCCCAGATAGGAGGGTTAAAAAAACTGAAACACAGCCCGAGTTCTGCACAGTGACTTAAATGTCAAGTGGTAAAGGGAGGAAATTCCCCGCAGCCCACTTCCCTCTGAACTCTCCATTCCCTGCCTCCAGCCACGCAGCAGCTTCCTGGCTACGACATGTTTCCTCATCCCACAACCCCTTCTCTGCTACAGGAATTGCTAAATACAAACTCATACGGGCACAAGGAGCTGCTTTGGGAGCAGAGACTGAGCTGGGGGTGGTTATGGCCAGCGATTTTAATTCGGGATGGTACTGGAGAGGTTCATGAGCCATGCTGACTGTAGCACTTCACTGGCAAGAACTGCTCTGAGATTCTCACTGCTCATTTGTGCTTAGCAAAAGGGAGCTTTGGTCTCTGCTGGGCTACTGAGACATGAAGAATATTATCTGCCCAGCGTTACGCTGCGATTCCTATTAGGGATGGTGCTCCGCAGCTGAACTGAGCCACGCACCACGTGTGGAATTTTAGTTATGTTACTGGGAGAAATGAGCCAAGATCATGGCCGGCAGTCATCAGTGGAGATACTCCAGAGATAAATATTCCCCACTGAGATGCTGGCCCAGACAGTTTTGCTGGCTGTACAGGGCTGTATTTCCAGTCCTAAGTGTTTTGACAGCTCAGAGCATGGCTGCAAGAGGACTGTGTCCATCACACATGGCTCCTGCTGACCTTTGTGATGTAAGGACCAGTCTGCCCCAGCTCAGTGTGGCAGCAGGGCTCCCCTCTTATCCCTGCTCTGCCTCAGGCTTCCTGAGGGGGCTGCTTGGACCATCATGACGCTTGTGTCATCTTCCCTGTGAAAAAGCAGGATCACATCTCCTCCTTTCATTGTGGGACAGAGGTGGTGTCGCTTCTGGCTGCAGATCCCTGGATAAGGCCAACAGCATGGCAGAAGCTGATGTTACTGTCTCCAACCTGTTATTTGCTCAGCCACTGTGGACCACTAGGCCTGTAGCTTAAAGACCAGGGTGTTTTCTTAATGAGATGCCAGCCTGATTTATGGGGCTTGCTGTCTGCCTGCAGGTTATTTTTAAGGCAGAAGAGCTTTTAGACAGATGCAAAGGAAAGAAATACAGAATTTGATGGTCTATGATTGATTTCAATGCCTCCTATTCATAATAATGTTTCATTCCCCCTCTGCAGGATGAACAGAAGTGCATAGAAACGGTGGAACTGGAGAGTTATGACAAGTGCCAGGAGCTGCGTGCACTACTAAAAAGGAAAAATCGTTTCATTTTAATCCGCTCTCCGGGTAAGAAGGTAGGATTGCCTTTCTCATCACCCTCAAGTCTACTAACTCCAAAGTGAGTTCCAGCCAGCTGCACCCACAGCAGATGAAAAACTCTGACACTGAGCTCCTTGGCAGCTGGGACAAATGACCTGTAGCTGCGAAGGGTCTGCAGTGCGTAAGAAGGAAAGCCACTGTCATGTAGAGTTCTTTCTGGTTGTGGGGAAAGGGTCTTCCTGTGGCTCGGCTTTTTCCTCTTGATTTTTTTCCTGCCTTAGCATTTTCTTTCTTCCAGTACTCCCTAAGAAGTGGAGAATGACCATTCCCTATGGTTCCTCCATGTCCTCTGAACAGTTATAGATGCTGCAGCTTTGCCCAAGTTCCAGACAAATCAATAATTCCAATTCATCTACTGAGACAGTTCCTGGAGTTAGAACCATTGATCTGAGAAACTCCAGTGCAAAGTTACTTGCAGCCAAACAGTTCCTAGGAGAAAAGATTTATTTTGCAGAATTCATGAAACCCTACATCTGTAGCTTCCTGCACAGCATCTGGTTAGATCCAGAAGCTAAAAACCAGGCTGGCATTACAAAGAAACTATACATCCATCTGAGCACTGGGTGTATGCAAGGACATCCTGCTTTACTTCCTATCTATATTCATCATCACTACACATCTTTGGAAGTTCCTCTTAGCTCCTACTTGCATGCTATCCATTTCAGCATCTTTATGGGCTAGAATGCTTCATTGTTGCTTTGGGGTATCACACTTTGCTTTCTAATTTCAATATGATTTTTTTGGCCTCAGAGTTCTTACTGAATCTCCCCATGCAAATCTGAGAAGTTGTGGGGGACAAAACACATTCATTTCCATACGAACATGAACAGGCAAAAATACCAACTTGCTGCATTCCCCCATCTCCATTTTGTTTAAATAAATGGAGATTGTTTAGTCCTTGTTGTCACTGTTGCTTATTCTTTCACTCCAGTCACTTAGTGTTTATTCATATAATACGTCCCCAGCTGAGTTCAGAGCGCCATTGTGCTAAACTTCATTCAAAACAACAAAACAAGGACTGTCCTGCCCCAAAACCCTGGGCTAGTGAGCTCCTGCAGAGCGCCGGAGCCCAGAACGCATTAGGAAGGAATTCTTCCCTGCAAAGATGGTGAGGCCCTGGCACAGGTTGCCCAGAGAAGCTGTGGCTGCCCCATCCCTAGAAGTGTCCAAGGCCAGCTTGGACAGGGTTTGGAGCAACCTGGGATAGAGGAAGGTGTCCCTGCCCATGGCAGGAGGGCTGATGTTTTTTGAGATCTCTTCCAACCCAAATCATTCTAGGATTCTGTGATTCCAAGTGCACACCTATTCCCAGGGAGGCCAATAATACCCTGTGTGCTCAGAGATGGGCAGCACGGTAGGAACAGGTATTATCTGCAAGTATGTTACTGGGAGATAATTGTGTAATAGCTGCATATGTCTCTGCACTGCTCCATGAAGCAATACAAGATGTGAGACCTGTTTCTAAACCTTTCATTTCTTGCTATGAGAAAAATATGCCCAAACTGTGCCCAAAAGGGTAACTTCATCCTTTTGGCATGCTGGCAAGTTTACAGCTACCCTGTTTTTCATGCCACTGATTCAATGGAGACCTAGATAGAGGCTACTTTTTATAAGGCTCTTTTGGTGAAAGGAAGGGCTTTTATAAATGAAAAGTTCCCTGTTTGTAGCTCTCCTCCCGCCTTTCTTTTGGCTGGGAATCTGGTGAGGGTGTTGACACACAACATACTTTGGCAGATGCTAGCACAGGCTTCAATTAGGAGGCCAACGTACACAACTGTCCTTCTTCTGTTTTGAAATTGCAGCTGTGGCGATATATATCAGTTAAACATTTTCCATTTTGGGAAGCTTGCTACCATCCACAGTTTAAAATCACCCTGTGAGCCAGCTTGCCAAGCCCTGCCACATCTTGCTAGGGTTTTTTTTTTTTACCCTCTCTCCTGAGCATAATGCTGAGGAATGAGTTTGAGGGCCTTAGGAACAAGCTAGGAAAGGCCATTTCTGTTTCAGTGCACAAATCTTGAATACAAGGAGCCCAGTTTAGTTGTAAGGGAATCCCAATTTAAATCTTGGATGGGATATTTTTGAGCAGAGATGAATCAGTCAGTTAAAACTACTCTGCAGCTGAAGTTGCACCTGAATAAATAAGTTGTCTTGCTAAACACTGGTCGTTGATGAATGTACCCCAGATTCTGCTTGGCCTGTTCACAAGGATGACATTTTTGTTAAGCTGTGACAATATGAGCATGTCACACGCCTGCACTGGTATGGGACTGAAAGAAAGAACTGCCCCCTGAGCTTCAATTCTTCAGTGAAGGAAGCTGGCAGTGTGCAAAAGCCCTGTTCTGCTTAGAAATCTCAAATGCTTCATTCCATCCACAGCAATTAAATGAAAACTTTTGGACGCAGAGAGCTGGGCTTCTAAGAAAGGGCAGAAGCCTTGGCCTGGAGACTTTAAAATGTACTATTCACAATGCAGAAAAGCAGTGTAAATGATGCTTGGTGTAAACTCTGGAAATGACCGAGATTGGCACAAGCCTGATGTTTGGTGGATCTGAAAAGCTCCAGCTGCAGGGAAGTATTAATATTGGGCAGAGGGTGGTAGTAAGGGAAAGAGTCCACCAGCAAGTCCTGCAGCTCCCCACGCATCCTCGCACCTGTGGTCAGGAATGGAAACTTCCATTGCTTATTTTTCCCTTCATCAGTTTTTGAGGTAACTGGAACTGCCTTCACCAAGGGCCCAGCCTGGAAGCTGCAGTAGAATGCAGTGAGGCTTGGGGGAGTCTGCTCCTGGGGTCTGCATTATTCCCAGGGATGATGTAGCTCCTGGTTCTGCTACAGAAAACCACCAGAATCCTCTGACAATCATCTCATAGAAACATGGAGTGGTTTGGGTTGAAAGGGACCTTGAAGATCACCTAGATCCAACCTCCCTGTCATAGGCAGGGAGTCCCTTGGCTTCTCCTTTCCACTTCATGATCTAACCTGACAAAGTCATGTAGAAGAAGGCAAGAAATGACCTCCCATCTGGCAGACAGACTCTGCTGCACTCATGGGAGTTTAAGATGTTACTGACCCAGCTCTGCTCCAGCTTCCACTGGAGGTGACCGCCCCGTACCAAAAGTCAGCAGAAGGGAACACATCTCCCCAGCAGTTCACAAGCAATTCACAGTCCAGTTTAGCCCAGCCCCACTAGGATTTGCACTGAAACAGGTGAGAACCAAGCATAGGTTTGTGTCACCCACGTCTGCAGCAGATCTGCAGAATTGCTCAGCAAAGAAGTGTTGGTAACAGTCTTAAACTGCAGCTACACAGCTCTCCAGAGCTTGTATCTTAAATCACTTAGCATAGGTACGACAGACTGACCCCAGGAACACTTCTGTTTCCTGGAAAGCAGGCTCGGCATTGCCATCGGACTGTCAGTGCTGGAGGAGACGGATGTCTCGGGGAAGACAAGGAGCAATCGGGGAGCCAGGGCCCGCTGCGGTCACGGACAGTGATCCGTGTGGGAGCTCTTGTTGCCTGACATCTCGGCAGTGATTCAGCAGGAGCCGACCGGCTGTGCTGTGCTCTGAGTAACTGTCAGTAAATTGCATAGCCTGCATTCATGGCTTACAATGGTCACTAGGTTTGGCCATGACAGCTTTTCCTGGCACACCAGCCTGTTGTTTATGGCATGACTCAGTCTCAGCTGGCTTAGCAAGAAGGAGTGCAAATCTGTTACCCTGCCTGCTGCCCTCTCATATTGGTATCACTGACTCTCTGCCTTAAATTCCTGCTGAAGAACAGACTCTGCTTAATGTTTAGTAGGAAATATCCATCTTTAGATGCATCTGCTGGTATCTGTAAATATTAAAATGAGTAAAAATACAGACAAGATAAATTCAGTTGTTCCTTATTTGTTGAGAGCCTGGTGGTCTCAGAGTAGTGTGCAGAGTCCCAGTGACAGGCAGGACTGAGACCAGCTCCTTCCTGCCTCTCCTCTGCAGCTTCCTGCTTTACATAGAGCTCCCATCCTGGTTTGGGTTAGCTTCCTCTCCCCAGTGCCTTGGCCGAGGACAGAAGCCATAGATGGATGCAGCTAGATCAGGGACTGCAGGGCAGCAAAGAGGCTGTGGCTGCCAGCAGCCCGAGCATGAGGCTCGGAGCCTCAGCAGCCTGACTCTGCCTTGGTGTCTGCAGGCGTTTTATAAAAAAGAGAGAAAAAATTTCTAAGATACCTGGGCACTGGGAGGAACCTGCCCCTCTGTGTCACAGCCCCAGGCAGCTGTGCAAGCAGGGAGCAGGGCTGCAGCAACATGAGGCTGGCACTGCCCACACTGCCCCATGGGTCCCACTGTACTTCTCGTCCTCCCTCAACCAGCTCCCTTCTGCTGCCACCTTCCATGAGTCCCTTTCTCTCACCATCCACTGGATCTGCATTTGATGGCAAAGGGTTGCATGCCAGAGAGACATCTCAGCTTCTCATTAACGAGGAACCACCCCCACAAGGTTCGCTCTGCTCTGCCACGGAGTTGCTGACACCACTGCTTAGTCACAGTCTGGGAGGCTTTATTTGGAATGAGGCACAGAAAGTGGCATTGGAAGAGGAAGCTTGAAGTGAGGCAGGAATCCTTCCCCTGAACAACATGTACGGAGATTTCTAAACCCTGGTGCAGGCTGCCAGGTCTTTGCCAGGCAGTGCAGCAGCTCAGCTGCTCACAAGTAGAGCTTTCTCATAAGCTTTTATAATCACAAAGCTTTGGGGCAAAATCGTTTCCAAACAAAAAAAGTTTTTAAGCATACACAAAACCAGGCCAGCTCGGACTAAAACAAAATCTGGCCGTCGCTCTGTTTTGGAGCTTTGCCTTCCCTTAGGTTCTCTGGTTAGTGTGGCCCTTCTGCATCCCAGACAAAGGGCTCTTTCTCCAGAGGGCTGTGGGTCAGGCCCTAACCTCCCCTCTGAGCTCTCAGGAAGGCATGTGGTCCCGTCACCTTACGTGCAAACTGATAAAATAAAGAATCTTTCCCCAAATTACTCGTTAACTCCCTGCTTGCCATGCTGGTTATGAGTGTCTGGCACTTGGCAGCTGTGATGTAAACCCATGGCATTGACACGAGAAATAAATACAGAAAGAAAGAACAGTTCGTTTCTAACAGCAAGAGTGGGTGTAAGGAGATCAGGCTTTAGTTCTGCAGAATTTCTGATGGTCCCTTCAGAAGTTGCTGAGAACCAGAACAGTTGCTGCTTTGTTGTGCCATGAACAGGGAGCTGCTAAGAGCACTCGACCGTCAGTCACCATTAGCTTTGTCCCCCCTCATTTAATATAGTCCCTGTTTTATATAGACACTGCTGTGATTTTGGAATGTGGGGCCTCATTTACAAAAAGGCTGAGGCTACAACTGCTCTTGCAGGCAGTGGGAAGGTGCAGAGTACCTACAGGATGTTAAATACCCCCAAAAACCTGTTCCAAGCAAAACCCCCACAAGGCTGTGTTTTCAACAAGCCTCTCTGTAGCTCACTTCTCCACCTGTAAAAGGTGGATAATTTCAGTTGCTCTGCAAAGGAATTTGTGAAGCCCCCCAGATACTGTAATGATAAGCAGGAAAGAAAAAAGACTGTCAGGGGAATCAGTAATTCTGTTTTCAGGGCAGGGCTGGAGCAGAGTGAAATCAATAAGACATATTGACCCAGGAGGATAAAACACATGATGGAATAACTCAGTAAGAAGTGTCTCCGTGTTGTTAGAGACGGTGCTAGAAGGAGCACACACAGCAGGCTGACATCCCTACAGTCCGGAAACAATGGGAGTGTCTAACTTTTAAGTGCTTCATTTTGCAATGTTGCTGATGGCCTTTAGCACAGGAATATTCCTGTGTGCCTGTGCAGTGTGGATTAGGGCACCACGTGGAGCTGTTTGGATCCCAGCTGGTCTGCCATGGAGCCACCTGTAAGATGAAGATGATTTTTCTCTCACCTGACGTGTACTCTGGGGCAAAGCTACATAATACTGGTGAGGTGCTCAGAGAAAACAGCAGTGAAGTAAATTACACCCTGCCTATTGTCCCTGCTGTGGGCAAGAAGAGATTGGAAACACTGAGCAAAGCCAAGGGGCTGTCCTGGAGGAAGGGAAGAGCTGGCTGGCTGGAGGACAGGCCATACAATCACCCATCTTCCCTCCTTATTTGTGGCCCCTTCTTTTTGCCAGTTCCCTCTTATATGGCCAGCTCTTCCCTTCTTCTTGGGGCAGCTCTTCAGACCCCAGAGAGTACCTGTCTGCAGCGTTCACTGCTGGATTTCATTTGCAAACAGAAAAAGATACATTGAATTTTTGCACTTACATTGCTCTTATGCCTCATGATGTCTGTGCCCAGCTGGGTCAGGGTTAGTGCAGCCAACGTCAGTGCCCCACATTCCTGAATCAGTTCTGTTCTGCAGAGCCACAGAAACAGGGAAGCAGGCAGAGCCCACTGCATGCAGCCTTGCCGTTCCTTGTATTCTGGGGGAAGTGGGAGATAAAATTTTAAATCATTTTACTCCATCTGAACCAGCCAGTATGACTTTCAGTCTGACTCTATGCAGTGCGACCATTTGCTGTACAACTCACTGATGCTCCAAGAGCTGCTCCAAGAGCTATTCCAAGTGTTTTGTAGAAGGAAGAAACTTACTTTTTTACTACTTTAGTAGTTACCAAAATAAAACTACAACAAAAAGCTGTCCAGCATAACAAAATCCTGTTCATGGGAGCCATGCCAAAGCACAAAGGAGTCTGTAGTTTAAACACAGGCTAGAACTGGATGTTATATAGAAACTGAAGTGATTCAGAGGTTACCTCTGGTCCTGACAAGGAATGCTCAGGCAAAAATTCTCTCTCTGCTCTTGCAGGTTCATGATATCAAATTCCAAGCTCCAACTTTGGAAGAAAAGGAGTCGTGGATAAAAGCTCTTAATGAAGGGATCAATAGAGGCAAAAACAAAGTATTTGATGAGGTAAGAGAAACAGTTTTCAAACTCTTGTGTTTCTGTGTCTGTTCTCATCCATGGCTCCTTTAGCTAAAAGCAGAACTTGCCTGAACCCCTGTTCTCCCCATCCTTCCCGCGTGCCAGCCACAGTCCAAGGAAACAGAAAGATGGTGTGCAAGGTGGGGCAGGTTCTTTCCCTTCAGAGCTTGGGATCAGAGGATTTCTGGGAGTTGCCCTCTCCCAATGGAAGCGGCTGGTGCAGAGGAGCAGCTGCAGCGCTGAGTTGTGTAGAGCAGGGATGCAGCCTGGAGAGACTCGTCTTCCCCATGCTGCCATGATCCTCAGCACCAAGCAGCCTGGAAATGGAGGTATTTGGTTAGGATACAGCCCAGTCTTCAGGACTGGAAAAGTCTGAAGTGACTCAGTCCACCAGCTATTCCGCCTGCAGTCTGGAGAGAAGTCTGGTGGAAAGTTACTCTATGGCCCTGGCCAAACCTGCCTGCCTCTCAGCTGGCCGCAGCACACCTGCACTTTCAAGTTCTCCTCCCATCCTGCTGCACAGAGGGGAGAATGACAATTGCACAACCTAGAGCCTGTTTAACCTTGCCCTGCCCCCTCTTAGTTTGTAAGTCAGCCCTGAGCTAAACCAAAGGAGCAGCATCTCTTCTGCAGTTCATTCAGTAACTGAAAGGAAGTGAACAAAACCACCACCATGGGAATGACACAAGAAAAAACGAGCAGGGTAAGGAGGGACAAAGCAATCAGCAAGATCTGTTTAGCAAAGGAAACCAAAGCAATGAGTAAAAGTTTTGAGAAAAGGGCTAACTGGTTTAGATACAGTGCTAGAGGTGTAAACTCTGAGAGGTTGGGCTTTGCTTTTATTCAGCAGAGGGCAAAAGCATATGGGTACAGTGGGCAGTGAACTCTGCACACCCTTCAGCAGCACAGCAAGGTGGGATCTAAGATCACCTCCCTGCCCTGTGGTGTGGGGTTAGCCTCCTTACAGAGGGAGCCAGCCTCTAATTCTCATTCATTCCGGTAAGGATCAAACCTCAGATTTAAAGTGTTTCCACACAGGCCAGGCACAGGCTAATGGGTCAAGACCTCAGCTGGCTTGGATTATCTGTTCTCCCCTGAAGGAGCTGTAAAACCACTCTGCCATACCAGCCATTTTTCTCTTTAAATCCCTATTTCACCCTCGCCAGCTTTCCTATTGTACAAACTTGTGGTACCAAGGACACACAAGATGTTTCAGTGTCCCTGGTGCTGCCCCTCCATGTGGAGCAGACTCCAGCCCTTGGCTATCACAGTATGGGTGGTCATAGAGCCAGCACAGAGAAATACCTGTCAGGGAACTGGGACCTCCCTCCTTAGGAGTGTGAGGCAGTGGATTTCTCATTCGATTCCAGGAAATAAATTTGTTAATTCAGCTGGAGCTGCAATTAATCTAGGTCACTGCTCACACCTTCTCCTCAGCATCCTGCAGTCATTAGAGCTGTGGAAGGGAAGGGCTGTAACAAAGTGCTGCTGATACAGTTCACAGTCAGGTCACGGTTATTAATGAGCTTTCACCTCTCAGATGGAAACAGCAGTTTTGGTGCTGTGGTCTGCCACATGCAGGAGCTGATCCAAGCACAGGGTGCAGTGAGGACAAAGCTCCTCGTGTCCTTTCTTCCCTGCCCCTTAGGTGGAGAGAAGTTTAGCCATTGCAAACCTCTGAGACCTTAAATATCCATCACATATGTGCAGGGCTTTGCAGGCAGGCTGTAACTGAGCTCTGAGGTAAAGACTAGTGGTGAAATATTCTCCAAATGCTTCAACATTTCATGTGTGACAGCGACAACTTTATAGACATATCTTGAGAAATTCATGACCCTCTTCCTTTTTTGTTTCCCTCCTCTTCCCCCTGTTAAAGGTGAAAGTAGACCAGAGCCTTTCCTTGGACCACGTAACTCGGGACAGGGTGAAGGTGTCCCACGGACGTCGGCCACCCACGAGAAGCCACCTAAAGGAGGTAAGTGCACCCTGTTGGAGTGAGCCATCCCAGGTGTGGACAGCCCAGAGAAAGCTGATGAGGGAAACAACTTCCTGCAGGAAAGACTGTGCCAGCACCTCTCTAACGAAGCTCCAGGTTCTCATAGATCTCTATCTGCTGCAACACGTTACCATATATTTAGCTTTTCGTAACTCATAAGCTGCTTCACCATCTGGTCAGAGCCATTAGAGTTTCATTTTCACCAGAAGAGACCGAAGCTCCTATATTTATTCTCAAAGACGTGATGATTTTGTAGCCACAGTGGTCTAAAGGTAGAAGAACTGCACGGTCCACGGAGAGAAGCTGTATTTTTATTAAGCTAACTGGAGAAAGCAGACGAGCTTTCAAGCTTACAAGCCCTTCCCTAGGTCTAAAACAGAGTACATTATTCTCCCAGGCAGTTTTATAGACTAACCTGTCTACTTTTAACTGATTTCCTGGGTCTGTTACTTAAAAAAAAAGGAAAAAAACACAGAATAAACCTGCATTTCATTTCCAGGGGAGAGGTTCTTACTAATGTTTGATTCCTGTGATTTATGAAAAAGTTTCTACAGACAGATTGATATTTTAGCAGAGCATTAATCTCAAGCAAGGAAGGTTTTTAAATCAAACCTTCTTTCTTCAGACTTCCAAGACTCTGACTTATGTGCCTGCACAACACTCAGATGACCTCTGTGCAGAAAATGAGATGCCTTGAGACTTTTTACTTTGCATAGAAATGGAGGGAGAGCGTCTCTCCCAGAGAAATGCATGAGAATGAATCATAGATTCCCATCCTCCAGAAAACCGCAGAAGAAAACATGACAAAAGTCACAGCAACAATGAATGTGGATTCCGTTGCCTAATACGGGTTCAGTAAGGTGGGAAGCCCTTCCCTAGGCACTAAAAACATCTCTCTTCCTTGCTCAGATCACTATTTTCACAAGATACCTCCGAGGTTAATACCAGTAAGACTTATCACCCTCAGCCAAAATCAGGGGAAACTGGCTTACAAATGAATGAGGGAATGAGGGGATAGAGCCTGCAGAAAGATGTATATCATGGCTGCTGGCTGCAGATTCATGAAGGAAATGGCATGAACGTGGATTTTCAGTGTTCAAAGCAGGCCAGGTGAGGATGGGTCAGGGCCAAGCTGCCAGGATGCAGCTTGCCTCCGTCTCTCTGATGGGCTGGAAAGGCAAAGAGAGGCTTTAACTAAACTCTCTACACTGCAGGAGCCTGGCCCTGGCTACAGCTATGCCTTCGTGTGGTTTTGGGTTCCTTCACGCAGGAACTGTCACCACGGTTCTCCCTGTGGGGCACTGAGCTTACATGCTGCAGTGTCTTTGCTAAGTCCATCCTTTTTAGGAAAACCGCCGTACTAGTGAGATTTGCACACAGCCTGTGGTCTGAAGGAGGTTTAACCAGCTGAGGCTTGGCCATGGTGAGGCTGGGGTGACATCAGGTTGGAGGAAGCAAGCAGAAGGCAACAGGATTACGATCCCTGGCCAAGCGATCTAAAGATCAACTTGGTTTATGACAAGCTCAAAAGCAGAAAAGTGAGCCTTTGGGGAGGCATACTGTAAATGAAGGGGGCAGAGGGATCCCACTACCACAAGACAAAGAATAAAAAGGCAGAGCTTAACACTAGTGCCCACAGGAAAACCAAGAAATTTGGAATATTGTGGCACAGGCTTTAAGATGTTCTTCTCAAAGGAAGTAGTAAAGTAAGTTCTGTGCTTTTCTTAGAATCAAGGGCTGCTTTAGGTTGGAAGGGACCTTAAAAATCATCTGCCAGGGCAGAGAACCTTTCACTAGACCAAGTTACTCAGAGCCCCTTCCAGCCTGGCCTTGAACACTCCAGTGATGGGGAGTCCACAGCCTCTCTGGGCAACCTGTGCCAGGGCCTCGCCACCCTTATAGTGAAGAATTTCTTCTGAATATCTAATCTAAACCTGCCATCTTTCAGCCTAAGGCCATTCCCCCTTGTCCTATCACTCCATGCCCTTGTGAAAAGTCCCTCTCCAGCTCTCTTGGAAGCCCCCTTTAGGCACTGGAAGGGGCTCTAAAGGTCTCCCTGAAGCCTTCTCTTCTCCAGGCTGAACAGCCCCAACTCTCTCAGCTTGAAGCAGCAATGCCTTGCTTGCCATGCTGGTTGTGAGGGTTTTGCACTTTAACTTGAAGCTAAAGGATGAAATACAGGATCAGTAATAGATATTGAAAACTTTCTCTCTTGTTTTTCAGGCTGCCAAGTGTACATCAGATGGTATCCTGCGACTAGATCTGGATATAGTAGACAATGGACCACCAACCTTTGATTCCACTATCAGTGAAAGCAACAATGAACCACCTCAAAAAGAAACTCCAAAGCCCCCTATGCCACCTACAAAACCCACTGGCACAAAAGAAAACCAGGAGGCAGAGAACAACGTTCCTGACCAGGAACATAAAAAACCTCTGTCTCCTCCGTTGCCTCCAGATAAGAAGCTTAAGGCAGGGATCATGTCAAAGGACAGTGCAAATGCCAAGGAAGAGGACTCTGTAAGTCCAGAGGAGAACGTGGAAGAATCCCAGGCACCAAATGAGGAGAACAAGGAGAACCTCATTGAGGTCAGCAACAGGGTTATATCAAAAGCTCCAATTCCACTTCCTAAGAGTGTGCCAGACAAGCTGAAAGTAGCTTGGGACCAACCAACCATTGAACCTAAAAAGACAGAAGACTTGGAATCATCAGGAGATGATGGCAAAGACAACCTGTCTGAGACTGCTGCTGCAGATGTTTCAAAGCCTCCTGTTCCTCCTAAGGTTTTGTCAGAGAAAATGCTTGCCACAGTGAACTCCAGCCATGGTGACCTGGAAGCTGGGGGCTGGGAAGAGCAGGAATCTGGCAGCTCCAAGCCCCCAGTGAACGGGATCACAGCCAGCGAGGTAGCAGAGTTCACATCCCCGACAGCTGAAACAGAAGAAGGAAATGGGAGGACCGCAGCCGAGAAGGAACAGCAAACTTCAGCAGAAGAGACAGAGACTTCCTCAGCTACAGAAACAGACCATGAGAGTGTAAAAGCAACTATTGAGAAGAAAGATTCTACAGAAAACACTTCAGGTCTCAAACTTCGCTGTTCTTCGTTGGGAGACTTGCTGTCTGATTCCAAAAATAAAGAGAGAGCACTTCCAGGCCAAGGTTTCCCAAAGGATTCCCATCAATGCTTAGCTAAAATGGAGGAGAAAGTTGCTAATGAAAGGGAAAAAACAGAAAAGCTTCTGCAGAAGGTTTTACGTGAAGGGTTGGAACAGGCCCAGGAGGGGAATGGACCCCCAGTGATGGCAGAGACGTTGCTCAATGAGGCAGTAGAACAGCTTCGGCAAGCTTCACAAGTTTTGCAAGAAATTAAAGGTCTTGGAGAACTGAAAAGAGAAGGAACACAAAAACAGAAAGAAAAGCAAAAGGATCTAGTGACTCTTTATAGGAGAAGTGCTCCCTGACACACTGCAGAGACTTCTTTCCCAAAATCAAAGCTAAACATTTGCATTTATAATTTGTACCATTGGTAGGCCAGTGTTTGAAGATGGTGTTTTGCTGTGCACACACCATGTTTGTGGGACAGAATTGAGCTTTCAGTTATAGCATCTTTCTTTCTTCACGTTGTACATACCAGTCTGGTTCTAAACCTCTTAGCACAGCAGAAGGTTACAGGACAGTGAACAGTTTAAAAAATGTGAATGCTCTTTAAGGATTCTGTCCAAAGTCCTTTCAATGGATCAGGCCTTAAAAGTTAGTGGTAATCAGACCAAGCCAGACTTTTTTGAAAGGAGCAGAATGGCTATTCTAGCAAAAGCCCCTGTCTCTCTGTATTTACAGACAAGCAAATACCAGATTACACTGGCACCTATCTGGTTTTCCCAGTTAAATCATTTAAGGATAAATGTAGTCAGTGTTTGTTTGCTTGCTGGCACAGCTTCCCAGACCACCTGGCCCAGTGACATCTAGGAATGTAAAGATAAACGGTTTAATCTTCTCCAAAGATACTCATAAAACCACATCCACAGTTAAAAAGTTAAAGACCTCACACAGAGGCAAACCAAACTGGCCAATTCCTGACTCCAAGTAGTGTCCCTGATGTGGAGCAGCTGTATGAAGGCACTTTGAGGCTGGTTCTGCAGTGCCTTAGGTATGCTAAGCACTGCGTGAGTGAACACAAGTCTCAAAGCATCATTGCCAGGCAGGTATTGATTGTTCCTCTTTCATTAATAGGGAAAACGAGGTTAAACTTGGCCTGTGAAAGTGTCTTCTACCAGGACAACACATTTATTATTGAGGACCATACATATCTGATAACTCCGAATCCCCTCAGCGTTGTTAGGAACAAATAGCCAGGCATTTGGAGAACTTGTGTCCAGGAGATCCCCAGGAGCTTCCTAGGAGAGCTGTCACTAAGAAGCTTTGGGGATGTGTGTTCCCTTAGTGTTGTCTTGGGATGTAACTGCATTCACATCAGGCAGTGGGTCTGGATGAGATCCCCCTTCCCACTGAACACGTCTCTACTGCTGTGTCCTGGTCAGCCTGAGAGCCATGGTTTGGCCCAGATCTCTCTGATTGACACGCGTGGAAGGAAAGGCATTTTGCACACAAAACTTTGGGGCTGGTCCCAATGGCTTAAGTGTATGAAAATAAAAATGCATTGCTACAGAAGGGTGTGAGGAACGCATTGCAGAAGGCTCCAGCACAATTCCCACAGCCTCCCCTGTCCACTGCTGGGAGCAACCACAGTTCCTGTGGTCTTTAGTGATTACAGCAGTGGCAAAATCATATCTTTGCACTGCTGCTGTATAACCCCATACCCCAGCTGGGTCCTCTCCCCTATTCTCTATAGTTGCTTTGAGGAGAATCATGTGACATTCCAGAGGGCTTCTCCTTTGCTTGAGCTAGGCTCTGGAAATATGGAAAATGGCAATCTCCCCAGTCTGGTTTTAAGGAGTGACATGCTACCTAATCTCTTCTCTCACATTTGCCAGCACTTTGTTCTTAGCTCATCCATTTCTTTTTCTCCTAATTTCCCAGGTCCCACAAGTCTGCAGGGGGCTGCAAACACCACCCACAGCAGCAGTAAAGTTTCATCTGAGCCTCCTCTTAGGCTAGGCACAGGTGCTTCAGGTCTGAGCACAGGAAGGTTGGCTTTGGGCTTCCATATACCTTGGTTTCCACCACCTGGAGCCAGCAAGACAAATAGTGACCATAACTGATGCTTCTCCCTCTTTTGATGTAACTAGCCTTGGTAGTGAGTCCCCCTCTCAAGACAGCCATAGATGTTGTATGAGAGTTCACTTGTTATTCTGTCACATGGAAAGTTCTACGTGGTGAAACACTCAGGGCTCAGGTGCCAAAAAGCTTTGCTTTGAGACAAGAAGTTTCCAGTGTCCTAAGCCCACCCCAAGGCACACAGCCTGGAGCAAACTCTGGACCTGTGCCATTTGCTGCTGTAGGTTCAATGTGAACTATGGGTCATATTCACCTTTCCAGACACACTTAGGACAAGGGCTAAGAACACAGACATAATTCAGTGCCTATCTGCTATCTAAATGTATTTTTTCTGCATGTGCACTTTTGTTTACCGAACACTGTGTGGTATGAATGTGAGCTGTCAGAACCTGGTGTGCACTGGAAGTCGAGGGACATCAGCTCCAGAGAGCAGGCAGGCTTTTGCAAGATGCAGTTCTATAACAAGAGATAGATGGGGGAAAACCCAGTTCACACTAACAAGAATGTACACAAACCAGGGCAAACTCTGGGTACAGGTTCATATCCCAAAGCTGAAGCCAATCCTAAACTTCAGGACAGGCAAATCAAAGCCTAGAACTGAAATCCAGGAGAATGACAACAGCTTATGGGGTACCTCAGTCCCCTAATTTATACACAAATGCTTTTGCTCTCCCCAGTGTTTTCTTGTGGCGGTGTGTTCTGTGGATACTCGTCTGGCAAAGCGCTGGTGAAAATACCCAGACATCCCTCTCTGTTACAGCCAAACCTACAGGATGTGCTTATATTTACTGTATATTTTTATATTATACTCACTATTCTAAAGAATAAATGTCTGACATTTTACTGAATACCCATCAGTAGGAATCCTAACAGATAAATACCCTCCACCTGTTAGGAAATGGGCAAATTCAATCATTTTACAAGCTACAGCTAATTACTGTATATGCTGTACTAACAGATCTTACTAGATTTGTATTATGTCTTGTAAATAGGTGTAACTTAAGTGGAATCTCTGTATCATCCGGTAACTTTACTGCTGCAAATGCTATGTTAGAGACTCTTGGTTTTAACTATTTTTTTCTAATAGGTTTAGCAGTTTCATCCAAAAACATCCAGCCTTCTATGGCAACTCCCATCTTCAGCGTACATCCTGCCACCATGCACTTTTTTTTTTAATCTTTCTTTAAACATGCATTTAAACTTGCATCTAATTCCTGGCTGCACTAAGACTGTGGGGTTTTGTGCCTGAAAACCCTCTAGGCTTGGAGTGGAGTGTGAGTCTGTGTTTTGGGCTGTGCCACCATTTACATGTCTGTGACAGGAAGGAAGTGAGTTTGCAAGAGAGCAAGTGTGGATGACGATCTGGAAAGCAGCTGCTGCAGCCCGTGGAAAGGCAGCACTTTGTCTTCTGCTTGTAAAGAGCTTTGAGATTTGGCAATAAAACCTCCTTTTAAAAATCTGCTGTTTCAGAGTCGTTTGTCCTAAAGTGGAGCAAGGAAGTGCCACCAGAAGCGGCACATTAAGGCTTTGCTCTGGAGAAGGGAACACTGCACAGGCTATGGTCAGGCTGAGGTGAGCTTGGTGCTGTGCTAACCACAAGACAGGAGGAAGGAGGAGCGCTGGGGCTGCAGCTGGCACAGAGCTGGAGCTGCTGCCTGCACACAGGGCAGTTCCTGACTCATCCCTGCCTGCCAGCTTGGCTGCCTTGGCCAGAAAGCATGGCTGAGGCCAGGATCTCCTGGAAAGCAGTGGGAAGCATCACCTCACCAAGTGCAGTCTCCAGCAGAGCTGGCTGGGCTGCTCTTAACACCTTCATGGACTTGCTAGTGTCTACAGAATGTGGAAACCACTCAGCACTTGTTCCCTTGGTGGTGAGCAACACCAGAGCCTTGTTCCTCTGCCCCGATGCCAGGAAGCTGCAGCAAGAGAAGGAGGTGGTATCACAGTGACTGCTTCTCTTCTGCAATAGCTGGTCAGAAATTGGTCAGTAGGTTCAAAAGTTACGAGGAAGCAGGGAAGAGTGCAAGTGTACATGCCATCCTGTTGCACAATAAGAACATTCATTTGGGTAAAAAATTGTGGTTAGCAAACCCTCTAACCTCCTGTTGGGAAGGGGGCTGTTCCTCAAAGGAATCTCCAAGACACAGAGGTGATTTCTACAGATATGCTGTAGGGAAAGGCACTCTCTTCTTCTCTCATTAAGGAAACACACAACATGTCACATTTTGGCCTGAAATTGGTGTTGATAAGGAAATGTCTAGCACTATGTGAAACAATAAAAGTCATAAAAAAAAGCAAAAGAAAACATACATAGTATTGGCATATTAATAATTTGCCTAACTTGCTCTTAATTCAATGGATAGTTATGCTTTACTGGTTCAAAGAGACTGTCTTGTGCAATAGACTCTGAAACAGACAATGCAGGTCCTAGATTCTTTACTGTGATCCTACAGAACTCAATAATTTGCAACTGAAAAGGAGCAGAAAGATCTCTTCCAGTCCCAGGGGGCCAAAAGATTTACTACAGCTTGAGCTAGTCTACACTGATGACTGATTATTCTTGCTATTAAAAAATGCGTGTTTTATTTTAAATGTGAGTCATCACCATTGAAGCTCTCCAACATTTTCCCTTTCCAGTTTAAGAGACAGAAAATTCGTAGACACTAAAGGTACCCACAGTGTTTAGAGAATGGAGATCACTGTTTTGTTATGCTGTGAAAATTCACACACTTCAAAAAGCCAGTGCTTAATTTATTCCACTGTGTTCTAGCACCTCACCTCACAGCTAAGCAAGCCACCATATTCCTGTGACAACCACTGGTAGCTGATGTTACAAAACATTAACAGACTCAGGGAATGATAAACCTCACAGGCTGTTCAGGTCTTTAACCCTGGCTTCCCTCTCATTGAGGAGTGGTGAGATGATAAATGTGGTGCCCTTGCAGACCCTTCTCACACCTCCGCAACCTGGCCTGCTCTCCCAAAATGGATCCTCTTCTGCTCCAGATTTCAGTTCTCATCTCTCCCTACTTTTCCATCTCATGCCCCTTCTCTGCCAGAACAACTGAGCTCTAGAAAGCTCAAAACTGTGTTGATAGAAACTTTCCATAAGTTTTAGTTGTGCTGCTGCCAAGAAAATCCTTACTCCCACCTTCACCAGATTCACAATCCAGTTTCTACATCCCCTGCATCTACAATCCCCATTTTTATATTTCCTATTTCCACCCCATGCCCATGAAGGATGTTTGTGCTTCAGAACATGGGCATTCTTCAAAGTCAGGAAATGATTTTTAAAATTACTAGCTCAAAATAAGAATTAAAGGTATCAAAATGTTCAAAGCTAGAACTACCTCTATTGATGATTCTTTTATAGTATCTTCCAGTACAAAGACCTAAAGGAGTTTTGTGGCCATTAATTAATTCTGCCTTGTGGTGCAGCCAGGAGAGATGATGGAGCTTGTCAGCCTGCAGAATGAAGGCAAAGGCACAGAGCATTGAAGAGGTGGGCTCCAATCCCATTGTCCTGCAGCAGATACTTTTATTTTTAGCTGGTGAACTAGTGACATTTTGCAATAAACATTAAATAACCAGAATATCAGATGACCACATGAAGTGCCTCTAAAAGCAGAAACAAACAAACAAACAAAAAAAGCCAATTCTGAGAATTTGCCCTTTGATGACTTTTCTAACTCTTAGCAGGGATTGGAATGGACCTCCAAATCCTGCTTGTTTTGGGCAATATGACAATTAAAGAACTTGTATTCCCAGCCCATAAGTGGATAAGACATACTATGAAAATACTGTATCTATCTCTTATATCTAAGATATTGTTAATTTAAAACAAGAAATAAGAACTTGAAGTATTTTGGAGATGTTCTGGGGGAAAAGACAAAGCCGTCTGGAGCAGAGATGATCAGGAGAAGAGGTCAGAGGCAGGAAGAGGGCAAGATGTGGGAATGCAATGCCAAGTACTAGCTGTCATTCATGGGTAAGGATATGACATTTATGCAATGCAAACAGATTCATACTTTCCTTCCCCACAGAACTACACAGCAGGGCATATCCAGAAATTAGGATATTTGAATGCTGATTACTGACTTTCCTTTACCCTTTATTGAAACATTTAATTCCCTCTTGGTCTCTAAATAGTTTCAGATGCTTGTGAAGTTCTTAACTATATTCATATTTTTCCCTTCCCTTTCCACAAAAACACTAGTTTTGGGAGAAAGGTATTTTTTCCTTCCAGAGAAACGTGCCTTGCACAGAAAGAAATGTTTCTTGGAGGACAAATGCTGATCTGTTTTAGATACAAGTTATCTAGCACACCACCCCACACTGGGATATTTATCACTGAAACTGATAAAACATGAGAAGATCTCCAAAAGTCCAACAGATATGCAAGCCAGCATGACTAACTAAGCAAGGATCTGTGCAAACAAAACTGCAAGTTCCTCAGCTATTTCATTCGCAACAAGAAGTGAGTTTTGAAACACTGGCAAAATCTTCTGGGTTTGTTTAGACCACATCACCATGACAGCAAAGCACTGCCCAGTTCTTCATGTATTGTACAGCTTTGCAAGAGACAGTGGTGAGAGGAAAATAAAGCTCAAAAGAAAAAACACAGCCAGATGTCATATGGGAGATCACAGGAGATACTGCAGCCCGTGGATAACATTCCTGTCCAACCACAGAGCCTCTGATGGGCTCTTTCTCTGGAGCAATGCTGAATTTTCAACAGCACGGGTTGAATTTCCTGAGCAATGCAAATATATTCCACTTGTTTTCCATGGCCAAGAGCTAATGAACTTATGAAAGGTTACCAATGCAAACAATAGTCATGTATTCAAAAGGCAGGACTGCTCTCAGCTTAGCCACACTTCTGCTCTTCTATCCAGGTGGGTTCAAAACCACCCATCTTCAAGGGTGGAATCAGAGCCTCATGGGAGTTGCTGGTGAGAAATTTTCTGGCAAAACATTTTCAGGTCAAAACAGCAATGCAAGGCTGTTATCAGAGGACTGCAGGTAAGGAAAGGTGTGCTGGTTTAAAAAACTGTACAAAAAATAATTTCGAGAAGTTGATATTTCAAAAGGAGACAATTTTGCTCTGCACCTTGAAAACACAATTTCAACACTTTGGTTTACAATTTTTTAAGTAACTAACCCAAGCATTTTTTAGAATATGAAATTATATATTTTGATGGAGCTCATGATTGCTACTTGTTTGCTTACAAAAGTTTTAAAATTTTTAAAATGTTTTTCCTTGCTGTAGATAAAAGGAAGAAAATTTAAGCCCTTGGAAAAGCTGAGAAGATGTGAAAGCTTTTTCAGTCTGATCTAGGCTGACAAAGTAGGATTCCTGTCCATTTCATTCAAAATGAGGCACAAGGTTCCAGCCTGGTTCCTCTGCTCCTCGAAGAGGCATTGTTTCATTCTCAGATGATCCAGTCAGGCCACGAGCTGTGGTCCATTTATTTTGTCTCAAGACAACAGCAACTGCACAGGTACAGGGCTGTTTTTTTAAATGAGAGAAAACGTCCACACAATCCCAGTAAATTTGCAGACATCAAAAGGAATCCCTAGAATGTCTGTAAGGAGTCTGGTCTCATTCCTGTGACAGGTTTGCATTCAAGAGTGTCATGTTCTTCTAGTAAGCTGCTTGTTTGGAATTAAAGTATTTTCAGCACTAAACACAAGAGATGTAAATCTAGGGGCTTGCAGCCAAGGCCACCATTCCTATAGAATAGAAAGAGCACAGGCTGTTCTCTACACCTCCTGTTGTGCTCATTGAGACAGAGGCAGAGGGCAACATCCACAGCAGCCCCATCCTAGTTAGACATCCTTCCCGTGGACTATGAGACATGTCAGCAGAATAGAAGGAATTTTTCAGCCTTCAAATCTGGACCCTTGAAGGACTCTTCCCATTCACCACAGTGAATAACAGCAAATCGAAATGCAGCCACTACCTACCCCAGTTGTCTGGCATTTACCAGACACTTGCGTTGGCTAATTATCACCAGTCCTGTCTTTCCTAGAACTCCGAAATATTGCAACAAACTGCTTTAGGGAAGAACACGCACACAGGGGTCTGCACATGCCATAAATACAGCGGGAATAGAGAGCATCTGGGTTTGAAGATGTAGCATCCACAGATTGGTTCTGCACAAATGCACTGATGACAAGAGCCAGCCATTGGGTTCTGACCTCAATTTCTAGATTCAGCGAAAAACAGAGGCCAACAGAGTTTAGTTATTACTTTTTTTCCAAGCAGTTGGGCACTCAGCTGAGTTTCTGTGGCTGTAACTCAGCTGTGTTACAAGCCATCTCCAGCAAGAAGGCACTAGAGCAGGAAGTAATTGAGGGCTGGCTCCCAGAGGGAATTTTCCCTGAAAAGGATAACTACACTGTCATAAAGAAACCAGCTCACTTCCACTGCCCGCAGAGCTTTTTGCAAATACGGCTGCCAAAGCTGGGAGCGGTGGCGGGTATTAAGAGCAGACAGCCAGGAGCAGCAGGGCAGTGCCTGCTCCCTGTATGCTACACAACTACTCCAGCCTCTCAGCCACGCTCTGCCATGAAGGGCAGCAGGACACGCAGGCAGCCCCAGGAGGTAACTTCAGTGCCATGTTACAAGAGGCCAACTCTCATCATCTGCCTGCAGCAAAAAGAAACCCAAGTGAGGGACTTCAATTAAAAAAAACCCATCCTCACAAGAAGTGTTTGCACTCAAAAAGAGCAATATTTTCAGAGAGGGGCAGGCAGTGTGCCAGCTGAAAGCACGCCAAGGAATATTTCCGATTAAATATTTTTCCACCAGAAAATAACCGAAATCGCAGCTTTTCATTTGAGAGGCTGTGGAACAATTCTTATCAAAACTCTTAAGATGGGATCCAGGATAATGATAAGACAGCAGAACCCCATGATGGCCTCTCACCCAGCAGCAGGCTGCTGAGAAGGGAGAGCCAGATTTAAGGCCAAGTTCCCCTCTGCAAGACTCAGCTTGGTGACTTGAACCTCAGCTTCCCATAACCAAGAGGAAACTGCCTTAGCTCTAACATTGCCCTGCTCCAGACCCAGGATACCTCCTTGTCCTCTGGACAGCCCACCCACCTGGAGCTTTGCACTGTGCTCTCCTGTGCAGTTTTTACATGGAATGAAGCTGAAGTGGGAAAGGCTGGGTTGGGCCCAGCTGTAGTGGGAGGCACCAATTCCCACCTCACAGCTAAAGCTTCTCTTGGGTGAGGTTTTCAACTCTGACTCATTCTCCTGCGGTTTCTAGCACAGAATAAGCCACCTATGACACTGCAAGAGAAGGAACCAGGGCCTGGTGTTTCCTTGCACCCTGATGAGAGGACAAAATATGTGCAAGTGAGCAACAGCCAGGTCTGAAGTGAGCAGAGACTCCTGAGCTGGCAGTGCAACAGCGGCTTACACAGAGTAAAACACCATCCCTTTTCTTTGAGGACTGGCAGCCCACAGAACCCCAAGCAGCTCAAGTCCTTCCATTGCAGTAGGGAGTGCAGCCCAGAGAGTGGGTGAGACAGATTTCTGGTGACCAACATGTCATCGCTGCTGGAAGAAGGATCTCCTAGCACTAAGCACCTTTAAGGGACAGACCACCAGCAACCTCCTCCAGACCACAGAGGTCAGCTCAGGAGCTGCAGCAATTCTGCAGCTGCTCCTAGTTCTGCCTGGTGGTTGCTCCATCTGGTCCCATCCTGTTGCTACCTTTGTGAAGTGTCCACTTGAAATAGTCCCATTTCAGGAACTCCACAAGCAGCCATGGAGATTCAGCACACTTCCTCTTCACTTTAAGGGTAGAAAATTTTATTTTTTAATCAGTCTTCCTCTGTAGAAAGATGTATTAAAAGCTTCAGCAGGATAAGTGTGTTAGTGTCAATAAACAGAAATTCATCCAGAGAATAACAGCAGAAAGCTGGAGAATTACAGGTGGCTACAGGCACAGACTGGTTGCCATTTGGCTTTTCCTTTCTGTGAGTAACAGCAAGAAAATGAGTCAGACTCTATGGCTGAGTCACAGTAAGTGAATATAAACTTGCTTTTCAGACCAAGAGAACTCAGGCAGGTGGAGGAAGAGCTCTGTATAATCTGCCCTGGATAAACACAGCATGGTCCCTCCATGTGCAAGTCCTGCTCCGGGGCCTAGGATCTACATGCTTGTCCCAAAGGAAGACCCCGTGGTGGAAATATATGATAAACATATGACATCTGCCTTCTGTTTCCTGTGCTATGTACACATTATCTCTCCCTACAGATAACCCTGTCCTTCTCAAAAAGAAAGCTGGGGTTGTGCTTTAAAAACACTGCTGAGACCAGTGACAATTTGAATCAGTTCATTCTATACCTGTTCTCAGACCACGTGTATCACCATATCTCAGCACCATCTGCTCAACACCTGAGCGATGTGATTACACATCTGCCTGGGGTTGTTTGTTCCCTCATCCCTCCTGAGCACTGAAGCCAGAGGCAGGATAGGCAAAGTGTGCTTTCTGCATTCACGTGTGCTCTCTCCACACACAGAGCGGAGCTGACGCCCAGCTGAGCTCCCCCACCTCCTCTCCACTGATGTCATTATTTTCCATGTTGCTTGTTGTGCCCAGAAGTGAAGAAACCCTGAGAATGCAGAAGCCCATGTCGGAGCTGTTCCTGCACTGATCACCAGCAACTTTAGCAGAGGACTTCAAAGGGAAGCCTGGTGGGCTGCAGTAAAATAAAAATCATCAGGCTACAATTTGACATCAGCAGAGCTCCTTGTAGAACACATGACTCCGGCTGCTGTCCCAGCCCCCTCCCCCTGTCTCCAATTCCAAGACCATAAAATTACTCATTAGGCTTGGAACAAAACGCTCTCGGTGCACTTGCATGTGGCTGGAGGCAGAGACAGATGTTTTGGGCTCTGGAAGAAAATTGCTGAGAGACAGAAATGAAACACTTCCAAAGCTGCACTGTGCTTGCCTGCTCCTGTTGGACTCCGTGGTTTTCCATGGGGTCAGATTAGAAGGAAGCGATGGCATCACTGAGCAATCCTTTGCTTCCACTTCACCTGTGTTAAATCCTCAAACGCAATTTTCTGTTTCACTTCAAGTTTTACACTGAGTCCTTCAACATGGCATAAGAGCAGTTCAGGGCTGTGACTCTGGAAGTAGGTTTCAGCACTTCGGGTCTATGGTTAAAAGATCCTACATTTCACCTGTACTTTTGTCTTGAAAAGAACAGGGAGAGACTGCCTTTAGGAGCCAGACGGTCCTCAGAGGCCCAGGAAGCAGAGGATCCTCCCTCTTTTTACACATGCAGGAAAGTGAGAATAAAAACATTGCCTGCAGGCATGTCAGTGAGGGGATTAGGATTCAGCGTCCGGATTATTGTTTGGTTTATACCAGGCAGCCGTTCCCACCTCCCATAACCAAACACTTGCTCAGTTAACCATCACATTCAAACCAGGGAGGGCTGGGACTCCAGCTCCATCACACCACTTCTCTTCTTAAATTCAAGAAAGAATATTCTGCCTTTAGATCCTTTCCTGCTACGTTTGCTTTTGGTCACACAGTAGATGTTTTAAGACCATACTAGTGTTACATGCCTGGCTTTGAAAGACCAGTTTCCATGATTCCAGTAAGGCAAACAGTTCAAAGCACAGCCAGAATGACCACTGCGACCTGATCACCACCATGAGACACAGACTGTCAAACCAGTAATCTCCCAGCTACTGGTCAAATCTCGTACTCAGGCACTAAGAAAGTCTGAACACAATGGGCTCATATAGACCTTCCTCAGCCAAGCACCACAGAGATAACAAATTTTTTCTCCTACAGTTATTTCTAAGATATCATTCAGGTACAAAGGTTACTGTGGAGGTGTTTTCTTGCCTCTCATGTATTCCTGCAGGATACATGTGAGCCCAATTCTCCACAGCTGGAAGGAGAATATACTGAGTTGGAAGATGTAGTGGACTCATGTCAGTAAGCTCTATGTGGAGGTCAGGGATCAACAGGAGTGGCCTGACCATCAGGAACAACCCCTGCCACAGTGCTAATTATATGTAAGCTTCACTTTCAAAGCTACATAGAAGCTTAAGCTCATTTATCTTTACAAGGGATTTAAAGGCCTATCAGCTTTGGGAAGTGAGAGTGACAGGACAGAGAAGTGCCAAATCACTAGCTCAAACTTCCAGTTGCTGTTAATGTGGACTGAGCTATCTGTGTCAGCACCATGCAGCATACTAGCAAGGCTCAATCACCAACCCTCTCTGACATCTCTGCCTGGTTCCTTGAGACTTTTTCTTACCAACAAACAAACAAACCCTTCAGTTTCTCTAACATGATTTCCTCTCAATCCCATAATACTGGATTATTCCTAAACCTAAAGCAAAGAACATCACTTTGTGATTGAGGCTGCTTCCTGAGCAAGGAGAAACAGCTCTGCTGAAATACCTCCTTCTGTGCTGTCTGAAACACTACACAGCATGAGCTGAGTCTGGGAAGACAGGAAAAATGGAATTACAGGCTCGTGAAATGGACACTGACAAAAACCTGAAATGTCAAGCTCACTCAGATGCAGTCTGTGTTTAATCCAGTCATCAGACAGTCTCTGTTTAGCTAAATATTTGACTTCAGAATTGGGCCTGAATTATTATTGGCAAAGCTTCCAAGCTCCACAGGTCCCTCTAACAAGCTGTTCCTCTGTGGAAGCCTTGCAAGGAAATGAATGCAGCCTTTGAGGAAACTGCTGGAACCCTTCTCAGGCTTCCAGAGTGGGTTTGTGGAGTCCCGTTAGGTGTCCAGGCCTTCTGAAAGCTCCGTATGTTGAGTGTTAGAAGCTACAGGGCTGATGTTTGTGTGCATTTCTGGGATGTTCCCAGAGGAGTTCTGGCTCCACAGCATGTCACAGGAACAGAGTTATCAAAGAAAGCACCAAAAATAACCTAGTCTACAGAACAACTAAAAGCCAAATCCAGACAAAAAATAAATAAGCTGGAGCCACACATGAAGCCATGTAGCCAGAGCTGTAACGTGTATTCCATTCTAATGGGACATATCTGAAAGAGCACAGAACTGCCATGGTTGGTCCCTTTCATACACCCACAGCAGGGACATAAAGAAGTACAAGCATACAATTCCTCGTGGCATCAATGGCTGCCGTGTACCACAGTGCCCAAAGATCTGGTTCAGGTGCTGCCAGGCAGAGCCTACGGTTGCCATCTCAGCACACTGGGCTGTTTGATACCCTGTCATGTAAAAACAGTCCATCAGCACTGAAAGAGGAACGCGGTCATCCCCTCTCCCATGCAATATTCAATTTCCTGTCTGTGCCAGCATATGCCAGAAAAGACAATCCTCCAAGGATGGAGGCTGTTCCTCAAGCCAGGCTCCCCTGCTGTGGGCAGCTCCAGGGAAGCAGAAGCTTGGCTTCCCAAACTACAGGCAGCTGCAGGCAGGAGGAGTCACCTTCCAGTTTTGCTTCCAAAGGAAGATTATAAATGAAAGTCCAATTTGCTAAACCTCTAGGTAAGCAACTGTTTCTGCATAAGCACATACTGGTTTGTGGGCTGTATTACATGGCTAACTGCAAATCTGACTGGCTTGAAAATCACAGTGTATACAACTAAACCAGGGAGCTAACAGAGGCACATTTTAAAATTACATGGATTTAAGCAGCCTGGCTCGTGATTTTTGAAAGTGATTGAAAATAATGATTATCCTAAAGCAGTACATAAAAATTGTACATGCAAGATAAGAGCACAAAATTCTCTGTCAGAGAGCTTCACTTCTAAGTGAGAAAGAGCACAAAGCTGGCTCAGCTAAAATTATTCTTCAAGTGAAATAAAGTCTAAGATTTTAACACTGTTCTGAAGATGGGGTCAATGTCTGGAATATATTGCAGAAAGGGCTCAAATTACCACCTCCCTCTGTCATTTTTTATGCTACAACATTAGTGGAAAAATCCAAGAGCTCTTTTAGGTCTCTTAGCTAATAAATGGATCACTAGGCAAACGTTCAGTGTCGTTAATAAATCGTCGCAGCATTCTGTACTTAGTATCAGCAGAAAGTCTTGGTCCCTTCCACCCCTGAACACATACCACTTTGGGAAGGACAGAAGGAACTGCCTACATTGCCTTTTTTTCTGCCTGCTGGAAACATCCAAGCTCACAAACAGATGAGAACTCTCAGTGCATCTGCGCTATTTGTCCTCAGAGATCAGCATTAACCCGCAGAAGAGCCGTGGGTGATGAGTCCTGGCTGATTCAAGCTCTGGAAGACAATGACATTAACAGTCACAGGTTAAATCCAGACAGCTTTCCATCCAAGGATCTCTTACAGCATAACAAAAGGCTAGCAAGAGCCAGAGGTCCCACCTGAGGCTGGGATGCACAGTACCTCCATAGTCCGTGCAGGCAGGGATTATTCCGTACCCTATTCAGGGCTGTTTCCCCAGCCCCCAGGCACTAGGATACCCAGTGGGAAGGGCTCAGCCCTTCTCAGTCATTCCTGCTGGCGCCGTTCCAGTTTGTCTGAAGACACTTAAATATTCATCGAGAAAGAGCAAGACTCCGTCTTGCCGGGTGCACAGACTGCTCTCCAGGGAGACGGGACACCTGCCTTCTCCACTCCCTGCTCCATCAAATCATTAATTATTTAAAATATCAGGAAAGAGCAAGAAAAACTCTCCGCACCAGACATGCTTGCAGCCTGTTGTTTACGGTGCTCTCTGGGGTCTTGCGTGGCCCGAGGTTTGCATCTCCCCTCCGGCAGAAACAAGGATCAAGCCCAGCTTTTCCCTTTCCTTGGGGAGGATGCTCCACCCGCTAAGCTGTTGTACAAAAGAAGGGTTTCCCCTTTATCCAGACAGACCTTATGTTCGCTTTTCCTACCAGTGTCTTTTTTTTTTTTTTTTACACTTCAGTTTGAATAAAAGGCAAACAAAACACAAATCCATATCTCTGACAGCAGCAGCTAGCCATAAACCCCCACACATTCCGTATTTGCTCAAGAGCTTAGAGTCCACCTCCCCATTTCACAGCTGGGCAGGCCAAGCCGTGGTGGTCCAACTGCATCAGCAAGCACTTGGCTGCTGAATCCCTCGGTGATGGGTTTCAGTGAAATGGAAACCACTGTCTCCCTGCCCTGAAGACAGCTGTGGTATAGCTGTGCCCACAGAGGGACACGTTTGGAGAAGCAGAGTCTCTGCATCTCTGCATACCCCCAGGACATCGCCTGCCTCCCCCCATCTCCCAACACACCAAACGCCCCACGCTCTCGCACAGGAGCAGCACGGACCCACACAAGGGTCCCCGAGATCGGGGTGTACCCCAAAACTGACCTGAGCCCAGGGAACAGCCCCATCTGCACCCTGGAGTTTATTGCTCGAGCAGGAAATCGTGGTAGGTGAACAGCACTGGCACCCTCATGTGGTGACAGGCATCAGAGTGAGCTCACAGACAAAATCAGCGGTACAGAGAGAGATACTTCTCCAGGGGGACTTCTCCAGGGAGTCCTGACAAGGACCCCATCTGTGGGCCAGCATGGTCTAGGGAGGGAATACAAACCTGATGTCACCTCTCCTATCCTGAGACCAGCAGCAAAGAATCACAGAATGGTCTGGGCTGGAAGGGACCTTAAGGATCATCCGGTCCCACCACCTTCCACGGGCAGGGACACCTTCCACTATCCCAGGTTGCTCCAAGTCCCATCCAACTTGGCCTTGGACACTTCCAGGGAGGGGGCAGCCACAGCTTCTCTGGGCAACCTGTGCCAGGGCTTCACCACCCTCACAGGAAAAATTTCTTCCCAATATCCTATCTACCCCTACCCTCTGTCAATCGACACTCATTCCCATTTGTCCTGTCCCTCCAGGCCCTTGTCTAAAGTCCCTCTCCAGCTCTTTTGGAGCCCCCTTAGGCACTGGAAGGGACTCTAGCATTTCCCCAGAGCTGTCTCTTCTCCAGGCTGAACACCCCCAGCTCTCCCAGTCCGGCTCCAGAGCAGAGGGGCTCCAAACCTCAGAGCATTTCTGTGGCCTCCTCTGGACTCACTCCAGCTGCTCCATGTCCTTCTTATGCTGGGGAGCCCCAGGGATGGAAGCAGTATTCCAGGGGAGGAGTACTATGCAGGACCCACAGAAAGAGATCTGATTCTCCCCCCAGCCTCAGCTCAGCCTGGTTCCTTCCTTATCATACTATCAAAATGGAGAAGAAAACAAAAGACAAAACCAGCCCAGACGCTGAAACTGGAAAATTCACTAAAACTCTGAGGGAAAAGCCCTTTTGCCCCCTCCTGCACCTGCTGAGGGACAAGAGCACCTCATTCCCAGGAAACATCAAACTCTGAGCCCCGCTTTCAAGGGAAAACAAAACCAAAAACAACTCCCTGTATTTCCTACCGATTAGAAATCCCTCTCCTCCCAAATCGCTTTGGAAACAGAATTAAATTAATTTTAAATTAAACCACCCACCACCCCGAAGCAGCAGCACTCAGCAGAGCCGCGCTGAGGTGAAGGGCGGCACCTGGCCGAAATGGCGGCAGCTGGATGTCCCCGCTCAAGTCCTCCCCAAACGGCCCAAAACCACCGTGTTTGTCAGGAAATGGGCTTGTTTTATGATATTTTTCTTTAAAGAGCAGCAAAAGAGCAGTTCTGCGGCGGCGGGGTGCCCTGCGAGGAGGCGGAGATGCGCCTGTCAGCCCGCCCTCAGGCGGCGGGGACGCGCCTCAGCCCGCCCTGAGGCGGCAGCGGCGGGGCCGCTGTGTCGCGACATGGGGGACGACTTGGCGTCGGAAGGCGACACCCGTGAGTGAGGCCGAGGCGGGGGCTGCCCCAGCGGGGCGGCGGGCGCAGCGCCGTGAGGGGGGATTCGTGTGGCGGGGCCGGGCGGGCGCCGGCGGGGGTGAGGGGCAGAGGCGGGATGCTCTAAAGAATAACCGGACACCTGAAAATCCGCTCGGAAACAAAGCGTGTATAAACCTACCCGTGAACCAAGAGTGCTGTTGCCCCAAAGCACCCTGCACCGCTTAGATGCTGCACATAACTCTGGTATCCCGCACTGGGGGTTTTTGGCCCCCTTAGTCCGCCGGTCCACATCCCATGTTGTCTTTGTGTCCTGCAGCCCCAGGTAAAGCCCAGTGGATGGGTTTAGCGGGTTTCTTTGCATGTCTTTCACCTCCTTTGCTGCTTTTCTACGTCTCTTGCATAATAAACTGTCTGTGAGTTGGTGCATTGCACTGAGGGTAAATAATTTAAAATATTTTCTGCACTGTTTGGGATAACTGAATTCCTATTCAGTATCACAAGCTATGAAATACCCTGGAACCTGGCTTGAGAGAGAAGGAAAACTGCTAAATATCCACTGAAATGTTGCTGTTGTACAGGTACATGCCATGATGAGGAGTGCATTTGCGCTGAGAGAGCAGCTGTAAGTGTAAAATAGGAAACTCAGACCATCAAACTGTTACTCATGTGTTGCTGAAAATAAATAAATTGCAGCTTCTACAGTCTTAGCGATGCCAGGTTTGTTACTTCATCTTCACAGGCAGTGGGAAGAATAAATAAGTGAAGGGGCGGTTTGGCATCTCTTGACAATGATGCTTTGTGTGACCATAAAATGTAAGAACACGTTTCTGTCACATGGAGAGCAGGGGCTCCAGCATTTGCTTAATTGAAACACAGGATTTACTCCACTGAAGGGAGATAAGCATTCACAAGGAGGTGGTATGTGTGTAGCCATTGGTGTTAATAATTAACAAAAACTCAATGGTTTTTTCACAAGTTCTCCAGATATTTCCTCTGAAATGAAGGGTCCATGCAGGGTGAAATGCAATCCTGTTAACACAGCTGACCAGGTGATAACATAGTCTTAATATACAGTATAGGAAATCCTGTTTCTGCAGAAATCAGTGTCCAAATCCTACTGCCTTCACTGTAGCAGCAGGTCCAACACTCTTGAATACACACTCTCAGATGACCATGTCTGGTGTTAAGTGGATAAACACGCTACTGAATGATCCTGTCTAGCATTAAAATTTGTGTTATTTGTGTTTTTCTTGAGCTAAAGTTTTTTTTTGTTTGAAGGCAAGGGGAATGGAAACTGGAGGATGAGCAACCTCTGTCGCTCTAAGAGTCCACAGTAGGGATGCCTTTCTTCTGTGCCCTCTGGAGAAATGAATAGTGCTATTTAGGCAGCAAGTCTGTTTATCTTCCTCAGTGTGGTGGAATGGGAACAATAATATGTTTTGATGCCTTTCATATGGTTAGGATCTAGTTGATAGGTTGGAACAAACTGAAGTTTCATTGAGCCCCTCAAACTGCAGCCTGAGCTCTGCAGCAGTGTAGAAGAGAGCAGAGCCTCTGGGCCAGCTCTCCAGTGGGAGGTGACAGGCCAAGGGTCTGACTCAAGCACTTCTTGAAAGAATTCCCCAAAAGCACTAGGACAGAGACTGAGTCCAAGGAGCACTGACACCAGCCTTGCCAAAAGCCTTCAGCCTCCCTGTCGGGCTGTGGCAGTCACAGCCTTGCTCTTGTTTCTTGGCAGGAAGGTTTATTCGATCAAGGGGAAGATTGTTGGGGCAAGGCCCAGCGCGGAGAGTAAACACTCTTAAATCGTGCCTAACTGTGCAGGACAAATACTGCCAGTCATGGCAAATTATGTGCAGAACTGCCACGGTTTATTAAGAGATACAACACTAATCACAGGCCAGGCTGGCAGTTCTGTGCTGCTTGGCTGGTTCAGGTTGCCTGGAGGGGGACTGTGTGTGAAGGCCTCCTCGTAGAGCAGTGGGATGTAGGTGGAAGGATGGAGGAAAGGGTCTGTGTCGTCTCTCAGAGCCTGCACACTGACTCTGGGCCTCAGAGGGTGCCCAGAGGATATGGACCTCATGGATCAAAAGGTTTTGCAGCCGGAGCAAATCCATGCAGAGAAAGACACTAAATTTGAAGAGAAGTGGGTAGGACTGGAAGAGCACTGATGTGGCACAGGGGTAGTCAGGAAAGGAGAGACAGTGGGAGAAGATAAATCCAGCAAACATGCCAACATCTGTAGGGCTGGGATTCTTGCTGGAAGAATCTTTCTGCAGTCATCCTTCCCTGAAGCCACGGGGGCCGGTGAGATGAAGGGGAGGTTTGCTGGGGCCTGCTGCTCCATGCTCCTTGCCAACACTGTTTTAATGCTCATTCTTCTGCTCTTCTGCAGTGCTTCAGTCAGAGAAGGAGTTCCATGATGCGGCGAAGCGAAATGATACAGCCAGGATGGAGGAACTCATCAGGAGAGGAGTTGACATCAAAGCCAAAAACAATGTAAGTCCTGGGTTTTTCCACCTCTAAGCTGCAGGAAGTGCTGAGGGTGTGTTTCAGAACTGCCGCTCCTTAACGCTACTCTTCTCATTAACTGCTTAATTTGTCAAAGCTTTAAAATACAACACCCAGTGCCAACTAGGGCCTGTGGCAACCAAGCACTTTTAACAACACACTGAGATTCCCAGCACTATCATCCTGACCACACTGGAAAGCTGCAATTGCCAGATAGACATGATTGCCATGAAAGGCTTTGATTTTGCTATCTCTGTACAGCAAGGCTGTGGGACAGACTGTTTCTGGTGCAGGTCTTTCCTTGTTGACTAGTAGGTTCATGGAAATACAAGATTGCATCCATCCCTAGTGTTTCAGTCTGTCCATTTATGATCAGCAATGTTCTTCACTCTGTGCTGTCAATATAGTCCAGAACTGCAGTTCCTGAGTAGAGGGTGACTAACACCTGTCTGCCTGACAGGAGAGCAGAGACAGAGGGCTGTGTCCAAAGAAAACTGCATAGTGCGAGAAATTCTGGCTCCATAGATGGCCGAGGATATTTTGGCCTTCAGAAGGGCTGGTGGATACACACACTCTGCATACATGACCCTTCCCTGTCTCTGTCCTTCCCTTCCAGGCGGACCGGACTGCCCTGCACTGGGCTGCGGGAGCAGGGACCGTGGATGCTGTGCGACTGCTCCTGGATCACGATGTCCCTGTGGATGACGAAGACAGTGTACAGAGGCGACTCTCCCTTGCATGTGCTGCAGATGTGTTCGGGGGGACTGGGTGCTAGGCCAGCAGTTACAGACTGCACCTTAGCCCTGGGTGGGTGGCTCAGGGTGGCACACTGCACCTGCTGAGCGAGGGGCTGGAGCAAGCCTTGTTTGCACAGGTGTCTGTGCTCTGTATTTTGGCATGCATGGTGACTTGGAGTAGGCTGGTAGAATCTGTGAAGTTTTCTGTAGAGCATGGGGATGCTCGGCTTCTTCTGACTGTGTTGATGGGGCTTGTGGGATGACAGTGACAGCCCACAAGTTTTCTCTCCCCCATACAGCCAGGCTCATATACACCATTAAATAGGTAGTAGCTGTCAAGAGGCAGGTCTCTGCTCAGCTGCTGTGAATATCTGTGACAGGGATAATAATAATTGGAGAAAGTGCAGCTAAAAAAATATAGTGAGAAACAAATAGATTTGGAAAACTTTATTAAGCTAAGAGGACAGCTTCCCTCCAGAGTGGGGATGGTGGTGGCTGCAGTTTAACTGTAAGTATCTTTCTTCTTTTTTGCCCAGTTTGGAATGAATGCTCTTCTCCTGTCTGCCTGGTTTGGCCACCTCCGTGTCCTGCAGATCCTTGTCAATGCTGGGGCCAAGATTAACCGTGTCAATAGGGTGAGAGTCTCCCCATGTGGATCCATCTCTTGGCTCTAGACAGTGTTGAGGGACAGAGAGAGGTTTACCTGTGAGCTCAGTCGTGTGTGACAGCATCTGCTCTGGGGACTGCCATCTGCACTCTGACTTATCGCTAAAGCAGGTGTAATAACTGGAGCTCTAGAGATGCACACAGCTTCCTCACCTCACATTTGTGTAGTGCTAATGTGGAAGGTGTTACAGAAATGGGAGATGGGTTTAGTGAATCAGCAGTCCATGTATTCTAAAACAGACCTTGGCTGGGAAAAAGAGTATTAATATTTCAGTCATAACTTGCTGTCTGCAGCACAAGGAAGTTTAGCCCTAGAGGTGCAGGGAGGGATGAAATGGGCCTTTGCTAACAGGAACAGGTTGTCAAAAGAGACTGACTGTCTCACAGTCTTGGACTTGTTGTATGAGGAGTCCTGTATCTCCTCTCCAGAATGGCAGGAACTTGCTCCACTGTGCGGCTCAGAGGGGACACATCCAGGTCATGGAGTTCATCATGGAGGACTTGGAGGACGTGTGTGTGGATGAGGCAGACAAGGTAGGAAGGCTCTTCATGGCTTTGTTTCATGACGTCTGGTCTTGCTCTGCTGAGCTTAGCAGGAATGTTGCCCTTGGTCTTGGGAAGAGAATCAGATGCTACTCCCAGAAGTCTTCCTGCAGAGTGAGCTTAGTGATGATGGGGATTCTGGCTCTGGTCAAGCTTCTTGCAGCAGATGATCTGGTCTTGTTCTTTCTGAGCCTTTTGGACTGTGTTTCTCTGTTTCCTTTCAAAGATGGGCAGGACAGCGTTTCACCTGGCCGCAGAGTATGGGCAGCTGGAGGTGGTGGAGTTCCTCATTCAACTGGGTTGTTCTCACAGTGCCAAAGACAAGGTACGGGCACAAAACCATGCGCAAGGGAGGTGAAGTCCAAGGATTAGGGGATATGAAAATCACAGAACAGGATACCAAATGAGGCTCAGGCAGGCCAGTTGTCCACAGTTGTAACTATGGCTATGGTATGTCAGGGCTTTTCTTCCCTGTTCACTTCAAGCCATTTGCTTGCTCAGTTCATGATTTCTCTCCAGGACTTTTCAGGCAGGATACACAGCAAGCCTGGTGGACCACGCTCCAGTTTAAGGTAGCTGGGGTTCTTCCCTCACTGCCGCAACTGTAGGAAGATTGCTTCAGATTCGTGCTACTGGTTACAAGTTCCTTTTCAGCCACACTGGATATACTCTGTGCAAGGTTGTGGTGTGTGAACGCTCAGTCCTGTGAGACATATATTTATAAAGTAATGTTTACTTTCAGGAAGAAAATACAGCATTGCATTTAGCTGCTAAAAATGGACACCTCTCTGTGCTGCAGAAGATTATAGATGTTGGAGTGGACCTTGATGAAAAAAACTCAGTAAGTACATTTAAATTAAATCAAACCGCATCAGTTTTGCCCTTTTCTTCCCTAGAAATACTCTCCTGCCACAGCCATCAGGCTGAAAAGTCAGTATTGACAGGAGAGGTCTAGAAAATAGCTGATTTTATCTAAAGCCTGTGTGGGTAAATGCAGGTCACACTTGCAGAGTATCAGTGAAAGGCGACATCCGTCTTGGACCAATTTCCAGCTTTAAAGTGGTGCCTTCTCTTCCTGCTGTATCTGCTCACCTACCTTATCACTCCATTTAATCTCCCTTTCTCTCCCTGACCCTTGTACATTCAAGTGCCTAAATGGTTATTGAGTGTGTTTTAAACTAAACCTCACCATGCTTTAAAGTATTGACTTAGTCACTGAACATATGGACCTTCTGTTTGCGACCTCTCTTTTGACAGATCCGCTCTGGAAAATTATGTGGCTGGAACACAGTTAATGATTTAGATAGCAAATATTGGCTTAGTATCACTGTTATTTATTCCAGGGCACACTCCCAATTAAGTTTATCAGCATTTTTTTTGTCTTACTTGGTTACTGTCTTTGAAAAGTGTATTTGATTGTGATTAAGATCTGAAGGAAAGGGGGAGCCACCTTCTATGGTAACTGGTAGCATTTGTCTACCCCCACATGAGCTGCCCTTTGTGCAAAGAGCAATAATAAAACCAGATTAAATCACTTAGGAATTCTGCTTGCTTGCTTCTGTTTTCTTGGAATGAAATGAGCTGCAACCCTCAGAAGGGAGAACCAGTGATTGAGGGTCACAGGTTTCCAGTTCTCTCTCTGGGCTATTCCAAGAAAATGGCTTGTCTTCACTGTCCATGTGAAATCCTTTTTGGTTTATTGACAGGAGGGGAAGAAAGATGGTGAACACAATATCTGTCTTGTGGCCCACAGCCAGTGACATTCAGGACAGAGCAGTACTCTGCTATGTCCACGGCAGATAATTGTGTCTTCTATTCTTGTAACAATCGACTGGAGATCCCTGGCCCTCAGAACCGTTACTGTAACATGTCATGGATTCAGAAGATGGGGTAGAGTCTGACTCATTCTGCTGCTCTGTCTCAGCCTTGTCAACAGAAATGCTGCTTGTGTCCTTGCTTGCCTTGTGCAGGAAGGACTCATGGCTCTGCACCTGGCTGCTGAGGGGGGACACAGCCACTGTGTGAAGCTGCTCGTGGAAGCGGGTGCTGATGTCAATGCCCAAACCCAGGTAAGCTGCATGGAGGTGATTCCATTCCCAAACCCTACTTTGTGGATTTATGCCAGACTTGTGGCTTCCCAGGTCACCCATTAGAGAGAGGTCATGTGGAACCCTGCATTCAGGAATAGCACAGGGAGTTAAGAGGAAGGTAAATGTGGTTTTGTACAAAGAGGCAGGTGAAGCTCCCTGGTACTGGTTTGGCTGGAGACAATCTCCATGAATTTGTCAGTGCAGAGCCATAGGACTCATACAGGAGGGAGCAGGGAGCTCTTTGTGGAGGGTCTGTAACAACTGCAGCCTCTGGGAAGAATCCCTGACTAACACTCCTCTCTTCTGTCTTGCCTCTCAGAAAAAGATGAACTGCCTTCATTATGCAGCACTGCATGGCTATGAGGAGATAGCCAGGATCCTCATGGATGCAGGAATCCACACGGATGCTCTCAATCATGTAAGTCCCTCTCAATGCTCTCACCCCTAACAAAAAGGTAAAACCAGTTTGTGGAGCTGCTCAAGAGCACAAAGCAGCTCTGGAAGGACCAGTGCTTCAGTATCCCCATCAGCCCCCAGTGCAGACTGGCAGCTGTGATAGGATAGGACATGCTGGGCACAGCATGGTCCTTTCAGTGCTATGAGCTAAGCTGTCCCTAAGTGCAGGATCTTCTTTCCACAGCAAAATGCTTCAGCAACACACATTGCAGTCCTGCAGAACTTCCCAGCCATGGTGAAGCTCTTCATCAGTGCAGAGTGTGACCTTGACATTCCAGATAATGTAAGACTACAGCTCCAGTTCTTTGTCTTTGAAATGTGAACTAGTTTCATGGGGGATTTTATCACCCTGGGGACAGGATTAAAGAGGAGTGCTTTAAAATGTGGAGAACCTGGAAGCGCAGCTTAGGAAATGTGAAACCTGGGAAATGATTCTGAGTGTTGCAGTGAGGTAATCGCTTGATGGTATCCAACATGAGGGCTGTGCTGTGTCCCCTGCAACATTGCACAGTCACGCTCTCTCCTCCTTGCTGGAAGCACGTAGGAGAAATTTCAAGCTGGAAGATACTCTGCAAAATGTTTAGAGGGCTGAGAATAGGAGGCAAGCCTGGAGGTAGCTGGTTGTCTCACCAAATTGTAATTTTCTGAATGAGGAGCTTTGTGTAGCTTGTTTCAGTTAATCTTCATACTTGTAGCTATGTTCTCTCCTGATGACACCATAAAATTGATACATTTTATGTTCGATTTTATTGGTTTCCATTAAACCGTCCCAAGGTTCCTCCTGGTAGTGTTCTGTCCTTCCAGCCTCACACTTGTCCTTCTCTGAAGTGTTGTCCTTTCTCCCTCCTTCTGCAGAGGCAGCAGACCTCTCTCCACATCGCTGCAGAGCACGGCAGGCAGGACATCGCTGAGATGATTCTCATTGCAGGAGTTAATCTGAAGCTAACAGACAAGGTAAAGGTCTCCAAGGGTGAAACAGGTTCTGTGGGAGTATGGAGGGAAAATATACATAGATGGTCTCTGCCAGTAGTTTTTACAATTTTCAAGGAAGGCTAGTAATATTAAAATCTAGATATTTCCAGGGATAAGGCCTTAAAACACGGCCGAGTAGGTTATTTTGATGTGTTTTCCAGGAAGGAAGTGACTGGTTCTTAGACAGGTAGAAAACAGTTCACACAATTAACAACGCTTTCCTTCTCAAAGTTGTTCTGGTTCCTTCTGCTTGTACTATCATGAACAGTAATATCAACGATTTCCTCAAATAATGGTAAGTAATATACCTCAAAAATTACAGCACACATGTTCTAATAGGTTGAAAGGTACAGATCTGGCACGGTTCTGGGGCTTTTGCCATCTAATAAAATCAACAGAACGAATTGCAAATGGCCTGAAAATGTAGTATGTGCCCAGAAAATGCTGGAGGGTCTTGGGCAGAGATTAAAAATAGTGTTTGCCATTCGCAGTGAGTTAGAGCAAGTGCAGACCTGAAGCCACCTGGCTGAACTGGCCTTCAGCTGTGGTGAATGTTTGTCACCTTCCAGCACTCTGGAACTGCAGTGACACTCAGCACAGGGGACACATTCACACTGTTCTGTATGAGAGTGGGTTTCTGCTCACATCTGAGGCTAGAACTGTTCTTCCTGATATGCCTGGTGCCTGGGCTGGCTCACTTTCCTTCATGCAGCTTTCAAATCTCGTTCTTTTCTGCCTTCTGATTTTAGATAGAAATACAAATCTGCCCCAGCCCAAACCAAAATCATATTCATGAAAGGAACACAGTCACATTTTCATAGTCCCATCAGCCTGTGCTTCTCCTAGGAGACCATTTCTAATCATGTGTATCTGGAGCCTATAAAGTTAATGAGGTTGTATAAATCACTTTGGCTTCATGTGTCAGCAAACCTGCTGTGCAAAAGGCTATAAAATACCTTGGACTGCAGAGCTGAGCTGGTCCTCTGATGGCTACACTCGTGTTGGTGGGTTGCAGGAAGCTTTTCCAGTGGCTCTTGCAAAACAGGCAGATCCCTTGTAGCAACAGAGGAGATGCTGCAGAGCCTGGAAAACCACTCCCTGTGCCCTGAGTGCAGGAGCTTGACACCAGCTCACATCTGAGGTGTTTACAGGTGGAGAACAGGTCCTGGCTGGATGCATTACTCAATAGTCCATGTGCCTGCTGCTGCACATGCTGGGTGGGCGTGGAGATTGTACCTCCTAAGGTGCAAAGTCTTCTCCAGCTCATTTTCCCTTTCTAATTTCAGCAAGGGAAAACATGTCTGGATGTTGCTGCCCGAGGCAATCACATCGTCTTGGTGGACATGATTATCAAAGCTGATCGATTTTACAGATGGGAGAAGGTGAGCAGCTTACACAACAGCCCCTGTGCTTTCTCCTCTCCATTGAGACTCCACATACCAGCTGTCAAAGGAAAAGAAATACAGGACATCCCATGACAGCCTGACCTCTATTTTCATCCCCTTACTTAAGAAAAACAGAAGTCTTCACCATGCCAACAGCATCTACTTAAGGCTTTCCTTATTTAAAAAGGCCTCTGTTGTTAGAAATCCCAGGCTGCACTGATGGGGTTTCCAAAAATTATTTAACAGCTGCTCCCAAAGGGATAGAATTAGTTCCTTTTCCCAGAAGGAGAAACTGAAGGACTGAGAGGAAAAATGCTTGGCCCGAGGTCACCAAATGGGATTTTGAGAGTTTTTCAGCAGTGGAAGGAGACAGCTCTTGTTGGAGTTATACAACCAACTTCCTCCTCAAAGTGCAGCCTCACAGCCCCAATCTCTCCTCTGAAACCCTGCCTACCCCAAGGCTGTGCCCAACCAAGCTGAGCAGAGTGAGCTGAAAGTACAGCCAAATGTCACATCCCTTGCATGTTCTTAAGATTTTGGGCATCTTCCTGTAGCAGTGCTCTAGAGGAGGAAGAAAAGGAAGGAAAGGAGGACGTGTGCCTGTGTCTCAGGTGGAGCTTCAGGAGTCATGCTTAGTGTATCAGGCTCTTGCATTGGCTTCCCATGCAGCCCTAGGGAATGTCATGCAGCCTCTTTGCAGCCTGGCATGTAAGGGCTGTGAGCACGAGCTGATGTTGCAGGGAAGCAGGAGATTTAATTAAATGATTGTGCTCCAAACCTCAGATAAAAGGCAGTGTAGAAATGCAAATTGTGATCCGCATGGGCTTCCACAGCGAAGTGGCCATTAATGGAGTTTTAACCCCGATGAGCACAGAGTGAAACGAGAATAAAGAGAATAAAAAAATGAGCTGTGCCAGAAGGAACTCGCAGGGACCACAGAGCTGGGGATGTAGGACGCTGCAGAACCACAGGCACTGGTGCAGCACCCGGCTGACCCCCCTGTTCTGGCTTTGCAGGACAACCTGAACAGCAACTCCGTCTCATGGGTGGCAGAGCACTTGACCTTTAAGCAGGATCACAGGCTGGAAACACAGCACATTCGCTCAGTCATGTGGAGATTAGCCACTAAGTACCTCAAACCCGGGGAATGGAAGAAGCTGGCACATTACTGGAAATTCACGGATGACCACATTAGGGCCATTGAGCAACAATGGACAGGTATAAAAAAGCTTCCCAGGTATTTTCCTTTCTTCCTTTGGACTTTGTTTCTAGGAGATAAAGCTGCAGTAAGAGCAAAGCATGAAGAAAACCAGTTGGTTTATTTGAAGGAACCAAAAAATTAGGTTAAATATTCTGGTTTTACTGAATGTGGAATTACCTCCACACTGTAATTTGTCTAGGAATAAGGCATGCAAGCAGGGGAATTAGTGGTTCTTTGCTCACTCCTTATTAGACACCTGCCAGGCCTGTGCGTTCTTGCTACAATTCCTGTTCTATAGAACAGAAGAAACTTGCTGGTTTTACTTTTTTCTTTTGAGAAGCAAGAAGGCAGTGAAGTGAATTCTTTAGAATTTAAGAAATACATTAACAGAAGCAGGGTCTGAGGGTCAGAAACTGATCACTGCTAGTTTGGCTGTTGTAAGGACGCTGTAGTTTGGATGATGTGAGCGAGGAGCCAAGCTGTGCTGTGAAGGCAGAAACAATATTGCCATGAAAGGCTGTGCAACAAACCCAAGCTCAGCCGTAGCCACTCCATTAAGTTCCACACAAATCCAGCAATCGCGTCACAACCAGGAATTAAAATGATGCTTTACAGCCTCCTAGTAAAATCCAGAGAGGAGGGAGGGGTGTGCAAACCCACCAGGGCAGAAATCTGCTCAGGTCAGGGCTGTGCACTCTCAATGTGGGATTTCATCTGTGGTTTGATCCTGCCAGGCACTAAAAGCTACAGGGAACACGGCCACAGAATGTTGCTGATCTGGCTCCATGGTGTGATCACTGCAGGAGAAAATCCAATCAAGGGACTGTATGAAGGCCTGGTGGGGATCGGGAGAAGAGATTTAGCAGGTATTACTTTTGTCTTCCTTCAGTTAATGCACACTGAGCATTATTTGAATCAATTTACCCAAATTCTGTGCTTAGACACGAGGAAAACTTCAGTGAAGTCAATTTACATGAGCTGAAAGCACCTGCCCTGCCCCCTTGCTTCCATTACATGTCATCTCCTTCTTAAGTTTGATAAGTGAACAGATCCTGCCATGGCTCTATGTATCTGTGCAGCAGATCATTCTCTGTTACAGAAAGTATCCGGAAAAAAGCAAATGCAGACTCCACCTCTCCACGGAAGTGCACAGCAATGTAACAGCAGCAGCATCCTCAGCTGGTCTCAGAGCTACAGGAGAAACACTTCTCTGCTGCTGAGAGAAGGCAGATGCAACCTAAGGGCTTCTTGTCACAAGCAGCTGGCTTGTATCCTTCTGGACAGGAAATGACAAGGGTAAAACAAATGCTCATGGTCAAAAATGCCTCTACGCAGAAGGGAGATTTTTATCAGTAAGTTCATATGGTCTGGGTACTGTAGTGAGAATTTGGTGCGTGAGCCTCAGTTGTCATACTGCATCAGGAAATATTACAGTTTTACTGTAACTTGTCTACAGCACATTTTTGTATATAATTTTTTAATTGTCAAGTTTTTAAGTTAATGAGGGCAAAGCCTTTGTTTTCTTTTGTTTGTGGGGGGTGTCTGTCACTCATGTCTTAGGTGTGTCCATAAATTCCCACCATAAGAGGAGAAATTAAGCAAAATCAAAGCTACTATTTGGTCCTTTTGGAACCTGAGAGGTTGTGTTTAATGCTTCGACTCTTCACAAAAAGTTTAAGAACATTAACATCTGCTGTTTATAAATGTACATTAACATGTACTGTTTATAAATCAAATAGGTGACTCTAACCTTTTCAAACCATCTTTTCAAGAGATCAGTTATCTACACAGCCTCCGACAAATGACATATAATTTCTTTAGATACCGATTTATCATGTAATCCTTCATATTTACTTTTTACAGCATCTCAAGGGGAAAATAATGTCTGTATTTCAATAAATCTAGATTTTAGCCTTTAAAGTTGCAAGTTATATCTTGTTATCTTTATTAAAAAAACACTACAGCATTCTTGCTTAGAGCTCAACCAGTACAACCTTCGAGTTAAAGCTTGAGAGGAATTCAAGGAGGTGGTGGTGGTGTTCTTCATTTCCAGAGGTGTCTGTAGAGGTAAACCAGGACTGCAGTGAGCTCGGCTGCTGTTTTCTTGGAGTCAAAACAAGAGACACTTGCTGAAAGTGAAGTTTTATTGAAAACCATTTTTAAGCAGCAAGAAAGTTAAAAATTCAAATGCTTTATTTCAAATAGAAACAAACTAACTTACAACACAATGTACGAAGCAAGTAAGTGAGGGCAACATTGACACCTAAACATCTTTTAAATCAAATATTCAACAAAAATATATGTCAGCTTATAAGTACACAATCTGCATGTGGTAATATATACAGCCAAGTGAAAAATATAAAAAGAAATACCGTTCTGCTTAAGAACATGATATAGTGAAGACTTTGGTAGAAAAAATGTCTTTATTTTTAAAAGTGTAGTCTTCAAAGATGCTTCCTTGAATCCAAAGACTAAAAATTAAACAGATCTATCCCATTACACTGCTGGAGGTTGCTGTCCACGGGTAGTTCACCGACTGTTGATCCTGTTGGAATCACACAGTGATAATCGGCTGACACAAGGGAAAAGGCAGAGTGGGAACAGTTGATTGTACACAGGAAGACCACCAAACCAATGCCTCTGTTTCACTGGCACTCCCAAGCCTACTGCTCTTCTTGCTTGCTGCTGGCGTGAAGGCTGATCTTCTGGACTTCCAGCTCTTCTGCACTGACCATGGAGGGATCGATGGCTGCGTACCGGGTACCGTGGAACTGCAGCAAATGGATCTGTTGGACACGGGAAACAGGGGTAAGAGGACTGTGTTCTGGTAAAAAAGAGACATTCTTTCCGAGTAACTTTTGTGAGGGTGAAACCATGGCGCTGGAGTACAAGAGTTCAGAGACAGAAAAGCCCCAAAGCTGGCCCAGCATGGAGACAGCTGCTCCCAGCCCTGCCCTTTGGTATCAGCAGCCTCAGACAGAGCACACACACGCAGGGAAGTTAAGAAACAAAAGCAAGCTCAGAACAGGAGTTTCAGTCTGCTGTTGTGGCTAAACACGTTCACAGATTGAATTCAGGAACTCACTTGAATGTACAGGTTGACCTCAGCACTCCTGCAGAGATAGGGGAAGTTGCCTCCTGTTTTGAGGTGAGCTCTTCTGGCATTAGGGTAAAGCTTATACATTTCTTCCTTTGCTTCCGTTGAAAGCGCGCTTTGGTCGAACACCTACGGAACAAGTCCCAGCAGTGAGTTCTGACCCTCAGATTTTGTTACATCAGACTGGCTGCATGCTGCTCCTAGAACAGACCCTCAGCTTCTCTGTGGAATGGTGTTAATGACACAGAAAACAAGCAAACCTGAGCATCGACAGCTAGAAAGCCAATACTGTAATACTGAAACATATGGCACAGAATATCTAATTCATAATGTAGCACAGAAGAGTCACAGTGTTGCCCAGTCAGCAGAAGGCTGCCCTAAACAGGAAGTTACATGCTGCAAATGCTTGCTAAGTTGCTAACTGAATATCATGGCTCTACCTGCCAAAGGGAGGAAATTGTGTTTAATTAAAAAATAGAGATTCACTTACATCCATAATGGTTACAGGGATGTCTCGGATTTTGTGAGGTTCTACATAGGAGTTCTGGCAGTTGAGGGTGAGTCTTGAGGCCAGCTCGCTCTGGCCCAGGCTCTCCAGCTTGCAGTAGAGAAAACCACTGATTAACAACATATTTCACTGCAGGAAGGTAATGCAATATTAGCAATACAGCCAAAGAGAAGATAGTTTGAAAGGGATGAAGGTTATAATTCCAGTTCAGTATTACTCTGCACAAGACAAATGCTTAAACCATGTTCCATTAGGTGTTCCTGCCCCCAGAGCATGGCCTACAGATCTATCCCAGCACTTTCGCCTTTTCCGCCTCAGTTCCTTAACTCCTCTTGATTGCCACAAATAAACAGATCTAAGGTAGAGGGTCAGTGCATCAGTTAAACTGCTGGGGCTGTGACAGTCAACACCTGCTAAAGATCCACTTCTCATTCCTCCCTCCTGGGTCAGTGAATGAAGAAAGCAGCAGGAATATCTACAACCTCCCACTCTAAAAATCTACAGTGACACCGCAGCCGTCAGAGCACACAGCTACCTACCCTGTCCACCATGAAATCAATCCCGTCAGCCATTTCAGGATCCAGAGGACCAGATGCAAAATTCCCAAGGACAATCTTTTTCAGCATAAAAGCAGGCATCAGCCAAAAGCTAAAACAGAAACAAGAGGTAACAAGCACCAAGGAGTCAACATCAAGACGCTGTGTTGTAAATGCTTTCCTCCCTTGCACAGACTTTGTGTTTTAACTTCAACTGAAATCCTTGAAGAAGATTCTAGTTACATGGCAAAAGCATATTTTAAACATGGTGAACAACACTCTTCTTGCTCTAAATGGTTTTGTTAGACAACAAGCAGAGTTCTTAAATCTGACCACACATCCACAGAGGATCACAGAACAATCTAATTCCACACTCTCACTTGTTAACATTTCCCTTCTTGTGGTGTGCCTTTAAAAGTCACAAGTATTCCCTCCCACACCTCCCTCCCCCAGGCTGGAATCAGGTTAGGCACATATCCAACTAATCAATGTAACATTTCATTGCAAAAAAATTAATGCCATGAGTCTGCTTGCTTGCCTCAGTCTTCTTTACCTGTTTGCTGTCCACGTCTGATTGAAAATAGAAGTGTCACTGAAGGCATTACACAAGATCAGAGATTGGACTCTGGGAGATTTGTGTGTGTATTCAGCAAACTTTTGAGCCAGAAAGCCTCCCAGAGAAGCTCCAAAAAGGTGAACCTAATGCAAGGGAAAAAAAAAACCAAAACAAACAGATGATGAAATGTGACCTCTGAGGACAGTGCTTCATGACAAAAATAGGTCATTCAAGTTTACCTTGTCCTCATAACCCATTTTTTGAAAGAATCACTGTTCCATTCATCTCCTGGTTTTATGTGCAATATATACGTGATAAATACTAACAGAAGGAAATGTTTCCCACAGATTCACAGTGCAAATTTCTTTGTGTTCATCAAGCTTAAGAAAAAACCCAAACATTCCACTTTGTTCTCTATAGCTATTCCAGCCCAAGAGACTTGACTGTGGTGTTCTGCACTACGTGAGTTAGGAAGGATAATTTCCGCAGGATCTCACAAAAAAAAAAAATTAAGTTAACCCATACAATTTAATAGGCCTGGAATAGCAGTTGAATTTAGGCCAAGTATGACAATTTCCAAGGACACTCACCTTCAAAAATAAACTAGTTTCAAAACTGCAATTGCAACACAGCCTCTTTATTTATAGGCTGTATTTTTGTATCCTATTTTTTACACTGGCTCTTAAACAAGACTCTTTCAAACATCAGGTTTTTATTGCAACAATTTGTCCACTTCCCCCTCTCCAAGGACTCACTTTATCCAGCTGAAGGTGGTCTAAGAGTTTCCTGAATCCATCACAGAACTCGAGGTGATCCCAGTACACCGGATACTGCAACTAAAATAATGCAAAGTTAGAAAAAACTGGCTGAGATCAATCTGCTTCAAAGTTGTACCAGTTCCCACATTGAAGGTTTCAAGACAGCAACGTGCCTCTCCCGTATCGTGAAGTTCCCCTTCAAGGTCCCCAGAGCCCGAGGGTGCAAACACCTCCCCCTCAGTAACACAAAAGCACACGAAGTGCCACAGAGCACAGCTGGCTGGGGAAAGTGCAGCATTGCCTCACTCTGTGATCAGTGGCAGGGGAGGCTGGAGTGGTTCTTCAGCGATTTTGTAGCATGTAACAGATACAGAATCATTAACTGCTGCAAGAGACCGCGGTACTCCTACAGCCAGGCTGTTCATTGTACAAATCAACCACTTCAGCTCAGGAGCTGAGAAGCCCCAGAAGAGCAGGCTGGTAGGATTTAAGGAGTGAAATAGCATCTGCAGCTATTATATAGGCTAAGAACCATGTTATCCACCATCCCTAAGGAAAACATGGAAACCCTGAACTAACTCATGTCTTTGCCTCGGGGCTAACAAGATGCAGCTGGAGGCAAAAAGTACTTAGGTCTAGGACATACAAGGGGGAAAGTAGGCTGAGAAGGTAACAGTGTGCATGCACAAGGGTTTGGGTAAATGCTGCTGTGGACATATAGCAGATTCCAGCCTGGATCCACTACCCTGTACTGCAACTTAGCACAAAGTTTTTTGGTGGATTCCCTAAGTCAAAACTAAGAAGTTCATTATCCAACCTCTAATCAGAGCAACAAGCACAAGTACACCACCTCTGACACAGGACTGAGAATACTCACAGCAATAACTCTGTAGCCCCACCCAGTCAGTGCCAGAATTTGCTGGAAAAACACATCTGCAGTTCCACTCACAGGAGGGAGAAATATGAGTGGGCAGCGAATGCTCCTTGGTCCTGCATCATACAGTGACCAGACTTTGCTGTCGTCATCGTCTACTATTATCTGGAAAGAGAGGCACAGAGGGGAGAACAAACACAAGACAAGTGAGGTTCTTCAGCCAGCTTCCCGGATTGCTTCTAGAAATTTCCAACATCTAGTAAATGTTGTAATACTCAAGACCCTCTTTTACTCTTCTCCACAATAGCTTTCAGGCTGTTTTCTAACTGGAATGACAATGTGGATTCAGCCGGAACAGAATTGTGGCCGCGCACCATCAGAATATTTTGTGCATCGCGACATAAGCTGGATAATGAACTGCACCTCAGGAAAGGAGCCACCATGCTCAGGAGAGACCCAAGAGGTCAGTTCAGGGTACCAAGAGCAGCAACTGGAGGCTGGAAGAGCCAGAACTGCCTCAGGGACAGCTTTTTAAACAACCATTGATATCTGCATCCGCAGACAGAAGATGTTACAGGTCTGGATCCACGCAGGCCTGCGGAATTAAGCAGCTATCACCACAAATTATTGATCTGAAACACTTACAGCTGCCTGCCAGAAACAGAGATACACACAACTCCCAGGGCAGCACTGCAAGGCTGACCTGGAGGGAAAAATGCTTCCATCATCTGGCAGCATCTCAGCAGCATCTGGAATGCCCAGGACACACGGCTGGCTCAGGGAGATTACTCACACACGAGGTGCTATCCTTAATGAGCTGCTCCTCATACAGTACCACAAGTCCTAGCATAATTAGTACTTTCAGAAATGTAAGAATTGGGTCTTCTTTTCTAGCAGCACCAAAGCTTGACTTGTTTTGACAAGGCCTGTTCTAACAGAAACTGCTTTCTATATTCCAGATGTTCTTTCAACTCCACAATCCAGCAGAAGCTGCATCGTGTACCAGATCAACAAACACAAACCTCTGGGGAAAGCCTGAGTCAAGCAGCCAGAAATCATATCCTTTGTATCGAGATTTTATAGCTTTTTGAACAGTAATATACAAGCACAATTTGCTTTTCCAACCCAGCAGTTAAGCTTCTCAGCAATCAGAGAAGAACAGTGTATCACAAATCAGATTTGCTTGACTAACAAATCTGCTCCTAATAAAGCCAGTATTTCAGGCTCTGGGAGCATGTGAGGAATCACATGATAACGTTGTTTCCTAAAGTCTCTATAGAAAAAGACAGACTGCATACCAGAGCTTCCAGACCACTGAAAGCATTTAAACATAAACCTTGTACAAAAGCCCTCCCAATCCCCACCACAACAACTCCTTGCACACAACTCCTGGGCTCCAGTCCTTGCTGTTTTCAGCTGTCATTCCATCAGCAATGTTGGATCCATTCAGGGTGGCTACTACCAAGTTTACCTTTAGGAGTATTTCCAAAGGCAGACCAAACTCTTTGAAATAACAACACCAAACTTAGTGCATGCCAAGTGAGCTGAGGCTGAGAGATAAGGTTTCTTTCCTCGAGCTCAGACAGTAAATCAATGGTTTAAGCACTTGCTCTAGTTGATTTCCAGCCACATGCTGGACAGTTTAACTCCAGCTCCTGAGCTGTGTAGGCAGCAGTGTGGTTAACTCCTGCCTTCAGAGGTCACCAACCTTTTTCTTGTTCTGGTTGATCAATCAAGATCAGCTACATTTCACATAAAAGGTAAAATCTGCGCTGCCTCAAAACAAACTTTTTAGCAGGGCCAGGATGTCCCTTCATGAAAACTTTTAGGAAGGACTCAGATTAAGAGAGCAAGTGGTGTATACAGATGGAGGCACACAGGCAAAGCAGGAGACTCGGTTAAAAATGTTATTTTCTGTGCTGTATTTCCTATATCTGACCAGGGCAGGAAGGAGGATGGAGCTGTGCATTTCCTGTGCCTGTCAGGAGAAACATCTCAGCCCATTCTCAAACAAACTGCTCTGGCTCTGCTTCCTTAGGTTGATCTGACAGCAGTTACCAAGGCTGGTCATTCCCTCCTCTGTACTGCACATGCTTTGCACTTCTGGGGGGATAACGCAGGCAAATGTATTCCCAAAGACTGCTTCAGAGATTAATTACATTTCCAAATTGGGCTTTTTAAAAAATTCTTTCTCCGATAACCAGGACTAGTTTGTTTATTTCTACCTTCTTCATGCCCCCACATTCGCCACTGCGGCATCATTTGCCTTTTGAGCAGACAGAAGCACTCAAGAAGGTGAGGCATTCCCTCTGAAGGTCACCAGGTCACCACCAGCTTCAGTTTACACACGTCCCCAGTTACGAAACCCTGAGCAGTGGCAGCAGCTGAAGGCAGTGGCTGCTGGCACTGAGCTGCAGCAGCACCACGTTCCCTTGGAACCACAACCTCCAGCTCCTTCCATTCCCCACCTTGCATCCCACATGGCAGAGCCTCAGAGCACCCACAGGTGTTTCTGCTGAAATAGTGGCCCCTGGCTCTGGTGACCCAGTGAGGCACTGCCTGAAGGCAACAGTGTGGCACAAACAGACCCAGCAGATGGACAGCCAGAGCCTCGACAGAGCACGTGGGGTCAACAGCAACGCACCTTTCTTATCTACAGAAGACACAAACTGGCAAAAATTAATGAGAAGCCAACAACCCTTCCCTAAAGGTGTTTCTGCAGCCCACACAGTCATCCAGATAAGGGAACCACGCCAAAGTCAGCTTAGCCCAAAATCAAACTGTAACACACCCCAGGCCAGACAGGACACTGCTGCTCAGCCTGCACAGCCACAGCAGTGACCGTGCTTGCAGCAGCAGGGTGTAAAGGCAGGGCTGTCCCTCTGTCTGGCAGCAGTCTGGGCTGCTGCAGGTCACTCTGTAACCACAGCCCCAGCAAGCCTGACCCACAAAAGGTGCACGAGTGCTTTACTGGGTCAGGAGTTACATACTACTAGTGCACTGCACGCCCTCTGCCACGTAGAGAGCAGAAGTTGGAGCCCTGCACACCTCAAACATTCTCCAGTGGCTCAGTGAAAGGAAATTGGGAAATCCAAGCAAGAGGAGAAAGTGGTTGGACAGTGTGATTAAGCAGAAGAAACCGCCTGGGTTTTTCCACCATGGTTAAGGATATTGCCACTCTCAGGACCCCGACTGCTGGGAAGTTGCCTTTGGCCGCTGCTTTGGCCTGAGGACACTGGGCAGGAGCAGAGGAGGTGGCTCTGGCAGCTCAGCCCAGTGCACCCAGGCAGCTCTGAGAGGCCACACACGTGATGCCCAGCACACACCACTCCCTTGGAGCCCCGTCCCCAGGCATGGCTGGCACCGGGATGCCAGGTACCGCTGCCATGGCTCACAGCTGCGAGTCTCTGCTCCCCACCACAGGCAGAGGGGACCTCCAAGAAGCATGTGAAGATGAAGGGTGTGCTTTCATGCACTCACATGACACATGGGAAACAGTTCAGGAGATAAAGCAGCCCAGTAGCACAGCCACAACTGCTCTGCATTAACCACACTGAGTCTCTCCCCCTAAAAAACAAGAGGAGATATTTCACCCACAAGATGTACGTACCTTTTTAAGAGGAACTGTGCTTCTGAACCAGTTATAGTCAGGAGAGACTTTAATCTCTCCCATGATGTTTAGAAAAAACTCAGTTCGGGTCAGCCTGAAAAAGAGAGAGAATGAGAAATCAATACCACAGTTTCACTGTGGGCAGCTCTCGAAAGCTGTGCTGTGTAAATAAAGCAGTGCAGGGTGATTTTCAGCTAGTGGCAGTGGCTCTTCTCAGTTAATGGCACTACCTCTGACTCACACCAAATTCACTTTTGCTCAGTTTTCATCAAACCATGCAATTATTCTCCCAAGAGGCAGTCACCTGACTGCCTTACTGCACCAACCTAATTATGAAATGATGATGCTTCTGTAGCAGCATTCCCATGTGACAGCTGCAGAGAAAGTCAATTGTGTTGCAGGCTGTAAGTGGCTTCACAACCTAAAGCATGTTCTTGGTTTGCTTTAAATTGATAAGGCACTCCAAGTTTATGGCTAATAAATATTCATACAATTCACTCAGGAGTTCACACCACAGATGTTATTTCATGAACCTACTCAGTATTCAGGTCACGTCTTTCCATCTGAGTATAACTGACCCAAACGAGTCCCAAAGCACATCAGGAACATCACCTGATCCAAGGCTTAATTTACAGAAAATCCTTGAAATTTGAATTCTATCCACACAGAAGCAGCCTCTTGTCAGGAGTTACCAACGAAGAAATCCTTGAAGCACACCAATTAATACAGGACAAATTGATTCAGAGTTAGGTCCACACTGGAATGCCACTGATTCACTCCCCAGCCAGAATGTCCAAGCATACATAATGAGTATCTTATAATACTCCATCAATTAGTAATAAACACTGAGGTAACTCCAAGATTTAACTCCCTTTTTTTTTTTTTTTTTTAAAGCAGCAAGAGACCATTAGCTTCCATTTATACAACAAATGCATCAAACACTTCTGAAGTTTGCAGACTCAATAGCTTCCTCCTGAAAGCCAGCTGCCTTGGGAGATTATTTTCATGCATTCATGCACAGCACCGAGCACAGAAAAACAAAGAAACTTTTGCTCTTGTTACTTAACAGTTGCCAAGTCTAAATCAATAGGTTTTGTTTCTTAATTCTTCATAAAATAAGACCTCGTTGTGTTCTGTGAGTCCCTCCAATTCATTTGTCCCTGCAGGAGAGCTGCTGGTGGGCAGCTTAACCAGTTTATGGGGTTACAGCTGGATTAACAGTTAGTTACAATTTCCTCATCTTTCAGTCTTCATTTGCCATCTTCCAAGTGCAGAAAATATGCATTTTAAAAGGGAAAGTACTTTCTAAATTGCACGACAAACACACGCCTTCCACAGATCACGTGCTACACCTCCCATGTCCAAAGGTTTGAGGCGGGATGTTCAGCTGTGTGGCTTTTGTTTCAAATTTGCGTGGTTTCACTTCGGTGCTTGCACCAAATATTCTGCTCTCTCTCAAAATCTGGCAGCAGGTAAAAGTACAGCAAAGGTAAAAAATATCTATTCCAACAACCTGCAAAGCAGAGCAGGTGCAAGGATGCTTTCCTGGACTGGGGGACAGCAGTTAACGGAGCGAGGAAACCGTGGTTCAGACTAATTCCTTTCCATAACCACACATCAATGGCTTTCTAAAAGCTCTTCAGCAAACGACAGCGTGACAAAATTGTGGCAGACAAATGACAGGAAATGCCTTAAAACACACATTATCTGGGACTGTTGCGTTGGCAGGGACAAGAAGCACAAGTCACGGTCAGGGCCCCGCACGGACACAGAGGCGCCGGAGAGGGAGATTTTTCCTGCTGTTTGCCCTGGTTGCCAGAAAGGGTTGGCGACCTCTTCCTGCTGTGACCACCTCGCTGCTTCTGCCACCTCAGTCTTTCAGCACCCTTAAGCTAATGGCTGTGGGCTGGGAGCACAGAGCTGTGTCCTTACAGCAGGTAAGGAAAAGGTACCTCGCAGGGGGACTTTGTGCTGTCCCTGTACCTTATCTGGTACCACAGCGAGTTTAGAGTCCATCTGAAACACAAACTTTTAACTTCCCCGTTTACCTGTTACCCCTCATGGAAGTGAGCCATTGGCCACTAACACCTGGGCTGATTTCCATCAGCGTTCCTCTAAAGGAGCATCTGTGATCACCACTCCTAAGGGCTGCCTTTCTTTCCAGGCAAGAGGAAACTTGGATTAGAGAATGCCCTGTTACTGAAATGGGGTTTTTTTTCTCCTTTGCACACAAATGCAGCATTAAATTTGTACACACAAACACTCAACAACAACTCCATGTGCTTTCCAGCCACAGAGAAGCTGAACCATGAACTCAAAACAGGGATTCAGCTACTGAAGGTAACTCAGACCACAAAGAGCCTGATGCGGGTCATGATCAGCCTCTAAACTCCCAAGTTTCATTTTTAGTAAAACCAAACAACCTGAAGAACTTTAACCTCTTAAAAAACACTTCCTCTAGAAGAATCACCTAGGGATGCACTCAGAGCACTTGGTAATAGTCTTGTGAGTTATTCCACTACACTAATGACCTATTCCGTTCATTATTGATTTTAAAAGACAATGAGAAAGAAAATTTATGGATAACTGGGATAGGGCAGCACCACCCTCCCCTCTCCCCCAGCGCTGCTCCCACCAACCCTGCCCCACCCTGCCCACCGCCCCCAGCTCCTGCTCCTTCCTCCTCCTCAAACGCATTTGGCCCCACAGCTTTGCAGGGAGAAGGGGACAAAAGCGCACTCAGCACCCTCAGCTCAGGCTTTCCGCTCTGCAGCACAGGCTGAGGCAGCCCCTTCCCCTGAGAGACCCCCAGGGCGGGGCTCTGGGCTCCTTTGGGCCGCGTCCCGACCCTCTCCCTTCTCTCCCTTCCCTCCCTCAGGAGTCGCAACAACCCCGCTCCAGAGCCCAAAACACATCCCCTGCCCTCGCACAGTCCCCCGCCCCCTCCGGCGCAGCCTTTCCAGGGGTGACACTGTCCCGACGGAGCAGAGACCGGCCCGCTCGCCTCAGCGCCCACCCGGCCCCTGAGAGCTCCCTCTCCGGTGCGGGGCGCTGAGAACAGGGGCAGGCCCGTCTCCACAGCGACGACCCCCGCGTTCCCCATCACTGCTGGGCGCTCACCGGCTGGCAGGGCCCGGAGACGGGGACCAGGAGCAGCAGG
>VZTF01003047.1:502107-522892 GCA_013397755.1 Cnemophilus loriae | reverse complement strand
AGCCGGCCGCGCCCGCGGCCGCTGCACCATGTCCGCCTGCCACAGCTGCGCCGCCGCCGCCCGCCTCTTCGGCTCCACGCTGCCCTCCGCCCGCAGAGGTAACCGCGCTCCGGCCGCCGGCCGTCCCTCCTGCGCCGCGCTGCCCACGTGACCTCGGGCGGGGCGTGGGCGGGGCGTGGGCGGGGCGGAAATTGTTAAGCCGCCATTGCTACCGAGGCGGAAGTGAGCTGTGCGGGTACCATCGCTACCGAGGCGGAAGTCACGTGGTCCCTGTGTTAATTCACGGAATAATATGCGTTGGGAGGGGCTTTTTAAGGCTCGTTTTGTTCTACCCCTCACCACGGTCAGGGACAACCTCTACTAGAACATTTTGCTCCAAGTCCCGTCTAACCTGGCCTTGAACACTTCCAGAGATAGGCCGTAGCTTCTCGGGCAACACGTTCGCTGCAGGGCAGCTCAGGTTAATTGAAGAGAGCGATACGTGATACTGAGTCATTCCTCTAATGAGGGGGTGGAGTCAATTAGCCCCGTTTAATTGGTATGTAATAAATAGGAGTTGAAGGTGAGCTGAAAGAAGCAGACCTTTAGTTACCTGCAGTTATAGGTGCGTTCCCCAAAGGGCGTGCCTAAAGGACACGCTTCATTAGATAATATATGCTTATACAGTGCTCTTTCCTGCTTGAAGACCACCAGACACCACGGGGCATCATTTCCTATTCGCTCCCAAAATCGCCTCGGTTTGCCTGAAGTTGTTCTGCTCCCGTCTCAGCCTGATCTTTTCACGAAAGGCTCTTTAAAAAACGGTATTTCTGTGATCAAAGGGAAACACTCCTCGCATGTCGTATCTGGAAAGAAGAATGAAAGAGCGGAACCACCGGCAAAACCCGGACGGTGTGCCCAGGGCAGACCGAGGGAGTCCGGGGACGCTGCCGGTCGCAGACTACATTTCCTACAATGCCAAGCGGCGCCCACGCAACCATTCGCTGCTGGGACTACACTTCCCGTGGCGCCCCGCGTGGCGAGCTGCTTCAGGCGGGGCGCGGCGCGGCGCGGTACCCGCTGGGATCTGCAGTCCCGCGGTGACGCGCAGCACCGTCACGGGGGCGTTACCGGGGCGGGCGGGGTCGGACCGCCGCCAGCGAGGCCTTGTCGGCGGCGGGGGGAGCCGGCCGCGCCCGCGGNCGTGAGGGGAGCCCCGGCCTCGCCGCTGCGCTTATCGCGCTGTGACAGCGGCGGGGCACGGCGGCCTTTCCCCTTCTTTTTTCCTTCTTTTAACCGTTTGCTGGGGCCACCCACGCGGTGCGAGTGGGGGTAAGGGCAGCGTTACGTGGTGTGAAGTGTCGGAGAATTTGCCCCCGCTGTGGGGAAGTGTAATGCGAAAATAGAGTTTATCTCAACAGAAGTGATGCTCAGCAGCTGTCGGCCAGCGTGTGTTACTCTGCAGTGCAAGTAAATGCGTTTAATTGGCTTAAAAATGGCTTAACTACCTTAATTCTTTAAAAGCCTACCTTTGTTGTAGCCCAGACTTGAAATATTTCCCGTAAAGATGGGCTCAGATAGCAAAATTAATTATTTCCAACTTGTAGAAGGACGAGACTGCAAACTACTCACCGGAAGTCGAAGGCTGTGGGAGGCTGTTACGTTTTTACTTTTTTTCCCTTGTTTACCTTTTTCCTGGTGTTCTTGGGGGTACTGAGAGCAGACAAACCATGTGCCGCTTTGGGTGGAAGGTAGAGCACCCCCGAATTGTGCTGGAAAATCTCTCTGTTACCGCATTTGCGACAATATTTTCAATTACTCTACCCTCAGCAATAGGCTGATGATCATTTTCTGCCGTTTAGAGGTGAGCTAACTCTTTGTAGGTGCCTTTGCATTTATACTTTAGGTATCACCTGTGTTGAAAAGTTCAAATCTGTGCTTTCACGTCTGGCCTCATGTAAACCCCCTGAAACAATCAACTGTAAAGCAAGTACCATTTTGACTTCATTTCAGAATGATCTCTTTTAAAAATTTTAAAATGGGTTTTTTTGGTCAGAACAAAGATTCAGGAGGATTACGTAAAACAGCAAATGAGAATAAAATGCAGGTAGAGTAATACGATTATTTATCTATCAGCTTTCAATGAAAGTTGTTTAAAAATAAATATATCTTATTTTTGTGTATTTTTTTATCTTAAATCATGTCTTCTGCCAGGTGCTTTGTTTGCTGTTGCTGGTTGGTGCCAACTTGAGCGAGTTCAGAGTGCATAGATCAGTGTAATCAATCGAGTGTTACGTGTGGGACAGTTACATTTTGTCACTGTCACTTTCCTGAGCAATAGCTGCCTCCAAGATCCCCCAGGCCTGGCCCAAAAGTCAGTATTTATTTCACCAAGTATCAATTAAAGGTAAATAAGATGTTAAAGAGCCCCCCATCGTTTCTTAACGCCCAAATCCGAACGCCCTGGATCGGTTCCATCGCTGCCAGGCACGTTTAGGGACACGTCCTTTGAGTTTAGTGCTCCAAGAAAACCAGCACCTGAGCCACTGCTGCCAGGTGTGTGTGAGCAAATCCTGCCAGCTGTTACACAGTGGAACATTCATCAGTATCTGGATCGTTCAGTGGCAGCTGCCAGGCATTGGGCTGGAATGTTGATTTCTCCTGGAAATCTCCCTCTGGGCTTATTGACACAAGGAAGGAGCGGTGATAACTTTCTTACTGCTTTATTGTGTAGTTAGACGATGATATTTTGTCAAAAAAACACCACTCAGACCTCACAATAAGCACATGAGGCTTTTCATGCTTAGCCACAAGCTGATGTAGCAGTAATATGATTTTTTTTTTTTCCTGGTTGGGTCTTCACAGCTCAGTGCTGTGTCAGGTTTCCTCGTTCATCCCATACAGTTCTCAGTGCGTTTTCTGTCCCACAGGAGCGCTCTGAATTAAAACGAGGACTCTGAAATGTTTGAGCTTTTGTGTTAGTGCTTCAGGCTTTCTCCACAGGCCAAATCTCCCTGTGTTGCAAGAACAGTTGTGTGACTCCAGGTTTTGTTCAAGGGAGGTGAGGTGGTCCTTGTTTTATTTTAAGGGGTCATTTCTCAGTTCCTAAACCAAATCTCAGTAAAGGAACCATCTCTGAGGAATGAGCCTTCAAGACAGGGAACAGCTCAGAACAGCTATTGCATTGTAAGCACTCACCAAAGCTTATTCTTTACTGGCAAGTGCACTTGGCACACGGAGTCCTCAGAGTTCTCTGCACATTCAGTTAAAAGACACAACTGCTGCTGAGAGCCAGCCAGTGTTTTCGAGTTTTCTGCGATGTTTTCATAGCTTATCCTGTGTAATCTAAAATGTGTTGCAGTGGCACTCAGCAGAGAAATTTAAATTAGAGAGGCTCATTGATTGTTATTCCTCCCTCACGTTTACAGACCGAAGCAATGCTGTTAAGAGATTTTTAAAAGATTAATTTTTAGTCACGTTAAAAATAGCTGCAAGTCATCGTCAGGTTCAGGAATCTTAAGCAGCATGTGAGTTAATAAACCAGCTTCGAATCTCATTTGACACTGTCATCTTCGTTGTGACTTGGAAAACTTTGTAAGAGTTGTCCTGGGAAATTTATGTTCCTCTTCTTTATTTTTCCCCCCTTCTTGTTAAAGTAACAAGGTGAATATTCTGAGTATCCTCTTTCAGCTAAGTTCCCAGCTCCTGGTTTGTTGTTTCCTCTTTCAGAGCAAATGAACTGTACTCCTCTTGCCGTTCTTACTTTTTCTTATTTTTTAGATGTTTTTGGACTTTTCAATAGGATTCTCTCCTCCCCGTAACAATAAAACTCCGTATTACCAGCAAGCTTGTAATTGCCATTGCTGCTGTACAGCTCTGCTGTCAGTAAGGCACAGAGTCCTTATCAAAACCAGAGAGCAAGTGAGAAATTTGCCACTTTAAATGCGAGAGGTGAGATATGGATCCCAGGCTGTTGTTGCTGTCGAAATCACAAGCACAGCATATGTTGGCTCACATCATACCCAGCTATGAAATGCAATCCTGCCCATGTTGCAAGAGGAGGAAGAAAGGCTGTTTAGTTTCTCAATGAGGTATTTTTTTTTTCCATGTTGGCAATAAGGTATTTCAGCAAAGTTAAGATTGCGCTGATTTTGCCTGTGCCGGCCCGGCGGTGAGTGCCAAATGGGACACGGCTTCTCAGTTTTCCTCAGCACAATTTTTGTTGCCAAGAGGTGCCTCAGATTCCTGGAAACTGATTTTTGGTGGAGTTCCCAAGCAAAAGCCAAATCCAGATGAGCAGTCATGAAGTCTGAAACACCTGATTTTTGTATAATAAAGACCCTTCACAGGTCTCTCTTACTTCGGGGATTGAATTATTTCACAATAAGAGCTGTAAGTTGGTTGTGTTTATCATTCTGAGGATCAGTTTCATAACTGGGATGCTCCCTGTTTCCTGCCACAACGGGACTCTCAACTGTCTGATGTAAGAGGACCTGGAATTTCATTTTGGAAAAGCCAGGCAGCTTTTAATGAGATGAACATTAAAGTGGTGAAGATAATTTATTTTGGATAATTAAAATCTGTATGTTCAGAGCTGAATTCTGTTGCCAAAACCTTTAAGCTCCACTTAAAGTAAATTGATTCGGAGATTTGGTGGCAATGGAATTAAAACAGGAGTACTTTTAATATTTAGCTTTCTTTTTTTTCTGTTTTTTTCTGTTTGGTTTTTTTTTTAGGTATTACTTGTGGTCGTACACGCATCCCCGTTTTAGGAAAACTTGGGACTTTTGAAACTTGTTCCCTAAAACGAATTCCTCTTAGAAACTTTTCAGAAACACCAGCATATTTTGCTTCAAAGGATGGTGCAAGCAAGGATGGTTCTGGAGATGGAAGCAAGGTAATCTCCACAAACTGGGGGTTTCAGTAGTTTATGTAAAATGTTTCTTTAATTTTTTTGATTTTTTTTTTCTTAAAATTAGGTTAATCTTTAAAGTTTGGCCAACTCCTGACATTTCTAATCCTTCAAATTGCTGCAACTGGCAATGAAGAAAAAATAAACTGTATTATGAATTTGTTAGGAGACAAACTTTATGAACATCCCACGGTGCTTTTCCCAGTTTTACAAATCTTTTTGCCTAGTGTAAGAGGACACTTGAAAACTTTATTGGATGTCATAAATCAAGAACAGGTTTCAGGATGTCAGGAAAGAGTGGTAATCAGAGCTGTTCTCCTTCAAAAGCCTGCTGCACCCAAGTAGACTTTTTTTAAAGTATGTTTTTAAATGTGTCTGGGTTTAGAACTGATTTGCCTTAAGTAAGACAAGTCAGTGAGGGCATGAGCTCACCTCTTGTTAGCTGTAGTCTATTTTCATCCTAGTCATTCTCTATAATTATAGTTAATGAACAGCTTCTTCAGATAAATGATTACCTGAGTATAAAACTGCTCTTTAGTCAGCAAATAACATTTTGAGAGTTCACAGGCAATAACTTTGCCTTAGTATGGTGTGTTGTGAACCTGAGGAACTGTCCAGGTGACACAGGTGTATTCTGAAGGTGCAATTAAACTTTTTAAAAAATAAATAAAGAAGATAAAAAAAAAATTAATAGTATTTTTTCTTGAAAAGGGTTGTGAGGAGAAGTCAGTAGGCAAGAAAGGTTTAAAAAATGGAGAACTGCCTTAAAAAAGGGAAGTGATTTTTGCTGTTTCCTAAAATATAATAACTTTAATGTATGAAGGCATAGAACAGATACAAGTAAAAAATGCAGTATTTCCAAGCCCTTTGAAATGCATGTTTTAGCATAGATCGCTACACCTGCCAAGGAAGTGAGAGGAGCTGTGGCTTCAGAAACCCTTAGAATCCACACAGTTGAGATAGTAAAATACTCTTTAAATATGGTTTATTTTCTTGTCTGCCATTACAACATTAAAATACACCATTAAAACATTCTTGACACAGCTGGTTACTGTTCCAGTGTCAGTCAAGCAGCTGTAATGCAGGTTTGGGATATCTCTTCCGTGGGCATCCAAGACTGGCAGACCTGGGAAATGCAGATGTATTTGTGAATCATTTGTAAATGTAAAACACTTCCAAGTGTTTATGTCACGTTCTTCTAAGTTTCTCAAGCCTTTAAAAAATCCTGACAGTAGCTACTTTGTCATTCAGCTATTGCAAAATTCAAATTATTTGATTCCATAAGCACACTGCTAAATGCCTGCTGTACCAGCTCCATTGTTTGGGGCTAATTGTCTGGAAATCTCTTTTAGAAATCTGTTGGTGAGGGTGGTGGTAAAAAGTCAAGCTCTGGAGGCTCTGGAAAAGGAGGGAACCAACTGCGCTGCCCGAAGTGTGGGGACTTGTGCACACACGTGGAGACCTTTGTGTGTAAGTTTTCATTAAAACTTCCTTTTTTTTAAATAGGCACACATGTGACTTTGTGATCTAACATAGTCCTGATAGCTAAGTTTTAGCCTACCTAATTATATGATGTCAGAAATTTAGTTATGCTTAGTTTGGCCTTGTTGGTGTAACCATTTATTGTCTCTGTGGGTACATTTGTGTAATTCCCACGATGTGTGGGAATATGGTAGTGGAACTCACATTACATCTGTGAATATGCATTTTTTAAATAGTTCATGGCATTTTATACGTAATACCATTTTAACTACGGATACTTTTATATCTCTATTATATAAGTATATACTTTATATATGTGCATTTGTAATGTCTGGCCTTTCTTTCCTAAATAATAAAACTTTAATCCTGCATGTACTATAACCAAAGTGCTTATCCAGCAGAGGAATTAGTATCTGACAGATGGCTTACTAGAACAGTCTTCTGTGGCAAAGTCAGATCTATAATACATTCCAAATAGAAGGCTGGAAGGTCCAACTAGAAAATCCAAAATGCTGCTGTTCTCCAGCAGCAATTGCTACATTTTTTTTTTTCCTTTTTATTTTTTTGGAAGTATAATCCAAATTAATGTCATTTATGCTTTAGGTTCTATCAGACTTGAAGACATTTCATACCTTATTTCAGCACTAATGAGACCAGCTTAAAAAAGCAGTTGTCAGAGAGCAAATACCCATTGTTAGTTGGTGGGGCTCGAGGAGGAGGTATCAAGTCATAATCAGACTTGTGCACTAAGAGGTTTAAGACAAGGTCAGCATAAACGTGTTCAGCAGTTGTTAATATAACAGCTGGCAAAAATAATGAGTAAATGTGCTGTTATTTGCTGCTACTCATATAAAATAGTATTTAAAAAGATCAAATGTCATGAATCACAAGACAGTTCTATGATAATAACAACAATATATTTCTTTATGTTAGATAAAAGGATCAGCCCTCCGTTACTTTTTTCCCCCCCAGAAAAAAGGTTGTTTTTCTAGTTTGTTTGAAACTATAGGCAACAAGGTATTCTGCAAAACCTGGCACTCGTTCATGGAACTAGAAATATGATCCTGTCTGGTGTTCAGTGTGGTCTCTCCCTGGACTAGGTGTGGTTGGAAACAGTGGAAGGATTTTTAAGCTCATTTACCTTCTTATGATTCATGAGTGGGCAGAGATGTTTTTGAAACTCTCTCACTTCGCTGGTGTGTTTCCCTTGGTACTGCAGCTTGTGCTTTTATCTGGAAATACCATTCAGGCATTGTCCCAGAACGATCCCTGGAAAGCAGAGAGGTGATTTAGTGTTCTGTCAGTGTTGCTGGGAACACTTAAGCATGCCTGGAAACTTCCTTGGGAATGGGATTTATTCATACCAACACTATGGGAGAACATATCTTGATATATGCAATCTAAAATTCCCAAGTAGTGAATCCACTTGAGTTGCAGCATCAGAATAACACAGGTCCTGTAAACAGATTGGGACTGGAAACCCACTTTTTTCCAAAGCTCCTGTGAGTCGTGGTGAAATTTTCCCTGCACCTCTGTTATTCTGGTTCAGTCTGTTAATTTGAGCACACTGCTTCCAAGCCACACTCTATGAAGCAGCTGGAAAATGGAAGTTCTAATTATCTTAAAATTTATTTGGAAAAAGAAAACAGAAGCTAAGGAAAAGAAATCTGTCCCATTCTGCCCAAAATGAATGGGTTACAAGTTGTATTAAGCCAACTGTAAGTTGGTTTTTTTGGATAAGCCTTTGTTGTTGCTTAGTCAGGAAAAATGATGAATTTGCACAGTTCTGGTTTGAATTGCCAACCTGCAGAGCCTTAAATAAATATCTAAAACCAAAGGAAAATATGCAATCAGTATTTGTTTCAGTTTAAATATTAGATTTTCAGTCATTTTGAGAGAAGTAGGGAAACAAATACTGAATAAAAGCCACGTTCATTAGAAAATTAATTGCCATTGAGTGGCAGTGTGACAGGCTGGTTTTCCAGTGGAGTTTGTTTTTGATGGAGTTTTACTTTGTATATGCACATCTTGCAGAAAGATTTGCTTGGCAATGGTTTTCCAGTAATTAACAATGAAGGGAAAATATGAGGCAAACAAAAAGTCATTTTGCTTTGACCTCCTTTCTCAGCAGTTCCTGTATTGTTTCAGGTTGTGAAAGTCTGTAAGGAGAGTTTGTGATCAGTGAAATAAGACTTGATCCTCAGATGTGGAGTGAAATCCAATAGCTGTAAAGCTGATTGACATAAGAAGCCTTATCTGGGTGCTGCTTTTACTGTCTCCACCCAATGCCATCGGGTTGCTCCACCCTCCAAAGCAAGACTTCCCTGCTATGTACTTCCCTGTACATACTCAGAAGCTTCCCTGCTTTCTTTTTCCTGGTTTGGTTGGTTTGTTTTTTTTTACCTTAAAGCAGTTTGATAGTAGCCCATTACCTCAACCCTTTTTAAGTTTAATCCTCTGACTGTTTTGGTTTCCTGTATGTTTTGTAAAAACCTGGCATTTCTTTTTGGCAAGGTCGGCTCGCACAGACTTTAGAAATGCCTTTGCTAATGCAGCCTCTGTGGCAATGTTGTCTGATTAAAAACAACACTTGACTTGCATTTTGGCACACTGTAAATATTTGCAGACATCTTAATGACAGGGAAGTAATTTGACATGGATGTTCTTGGCTGTGCTTTTATGTGTTTGCTAAAAGAACATATGAAAACGTGCCAGTATTTAGGATTAGCAAAGTTGCCTGCATCTCAATTGTGTACTCATTTTTTTTTTTTTTTTAGTGACTGATGTTTTAAAGATGTCCCATAGTACTCTTACAGCCCACTCTTTATTTTTTGGGGTTTTTTTTAATCATTCATGTGGATCTGTAAAGGGAACAACCATTCCCATGGCTATTCTGTCTTAAATAAGCCTTGTATAAGGAAGGAGAACAGCCTCATGGCACTACTCATGTAGTCATCATGAATATCAGAGGTGAGCGAGCCCTGAGAGAATGGTTGGGTTGCTTTTTTTCCCTACAATATTTTTGCTAAATAATAGTTACATAAGAGGGATGAGTTCGTGCAAGTGGATCTCCCATCACATTCCCATCAGGCAGATAATAGTAATTTGGAAGGTTGCCAGGAGAACTTTCAGGCTGTTGCACAAAATTTCTTTGAAATAAAGTTAATAAAGCTGTGTTGGTCACAGTATTAGTTGCTCCATTCTTAAAGTAATCTGTTGGTCTTGCTCACCCAGGTATAAGTTGGGATTAATGGTAAGAAAAACCCCACCCACTCCTCTTTTGCTGATGCCAGTCCTATGGGAGACAACAAGTTATAAATAAGCAGCTTGTTTATTGCTAGAGGGTGTTGTTACAGCCAGCTGGTGCTATGGTGTGAAAGCCATTTTCTGAGAACCTTTTATGACTCCAGAAGTTCTGACATTGATGTTTTTCACAGGGTTGTTTTTCTACATTTACTTTACTTTTAATTAAATGCATTTACTAGTATATTTCCTTTAAATCTATCCTATTATTCGTGATTTGCATTTAATAGCATAGTGATATGACTAGAAAGGATCTCTTCTGAATTACTTTTATTACTCTTCTCTACTGTCTGTTTTTATTGTTTCAACTTTGCTTTGCCAAAGGAAAAGAAAAGCAATTCAGGTTCTCATTTTCAGGCTTATGAAACAAACCGTTGGAGATTTCTTGAGACATAGTTCACAAAGTCAGCGGTACGAAGGTTTAGCTTTTGGAATTTGCAAGAAATTTGTTCTAGTCTGGACAGTAAAAATAAATAAGCAGAAGATCTTGCAAAACATCAAAGTCCTGATGATCTGTTGCATACCACAGCTGCCTCTTGTTGGGATGAGCCCTTTGGGTGACCCCCTCTGTGCTCGGTGTCCTGGGCTTGGGTGACTCGGGCCTGATCCACAGTGTTCCAAAGCCAGTGGGATGCAGAGAGCAGGAGCAGCCAGAGCCCTCCTGTAATGCTGTCTTTGATATTCTAGACTGCTTCCCTGCACTTTAGTCTGTGCCTGACCACAATATTTTATTTTGCTGTCAGTTTGAGAGTTAGGAGCATTTCCTGCATAGCTAAAGCCTCCATTAATTTTGTCTCTCTCAGAAGTGCAAAGTGTCCTCTCCTGAGTGTGGTGCTGCTGGATAAGTATCAAAAAGAGTTTTGTGTTTAATCCATTGTCTGGTTGCTGCCCAGCATTGTGATTTCTTTGGGGCAAATTGTGTTCCCTTTGTGTCAAATTTCATAGGCCAATAGTTGCTTTTAAACGTTCTGAAGTGAGTGAGGGAGAAGTGTTGTGTAAACACGGAGTGGCTGTGCTGTCTTTACAGGTGCTTGTCCTGTGTGAGGAACTCGGGCAGAAGCAATTCCTCTTACTGTTTTGTTTGACTTTTTCTGCAGCTTCCACCCGTTTTGTGAAGTGTGAAAAGTGTCACCACTTTTTTGTTGTCCTGTCGGAGGCAGACACGAAAAAGAGCATCATTAAAGAGCCCGAGTCAGCAGCAGAAGCTGTGAAATTGGCATTCCAGCAGAAGCCACCACCTCCACCGAAAAAGGTATGTTCTTCATTCCACCCAGCGTCCCTTGTGCTGCAGCATGGGGAAACGCTTCCCTTAATCTGCATCAGGTGTGTAATGGGCTGCTGGGACAGAGCAACAAACAATAAAGATGATTAGCTCAAGATTAAACCTTTGTGAGCTATGTGACCCAGCAGAGCACCGATAAAGGGAACAAGTAGATCCAATAAAGGTATTTGAGCTTGTTTTCCTCTCTCTTTGTCTTGTGACTTCATTTTCTCCTGTGACCTTGAGGCTGACCTCATCCCTCACCAACCATAGTATCTTTTCTGTCTCACTATGGCCTTGCATTCTGTATCGTTATTTCAGCAGCTTCTTTCTGTAGCTGCAGAGCCTTTTATTTAGTGTGGGTTTGGGTGAGAGCTGTAGCTGATTAACTTGAGGCCATGATCCTTCTGAAGTCATTTGGTTTCCCTCTGGAGAATAGTGGGGGAGCCTTTTGTGTTTCTCAGTTCCTGGTGGACTGCAATGGCTTCTGAACCTGCACATGGTTCCTTGATAGGCCTCTTCTAAGAAATTAAGTGTTCTTAAAATTTCTGTTCCTCTTAAAAATTTGGGTGAAAATGGCAATGGGCTTATATATTAGTAGGGCAGAACTGACAGACACAGTATGAGTGGTGTGTAAGCACCACGTTTTTTAAGTAAACTTATCAACAAGAATCTGTTTTGTATTTTAGATGTTAGTTTCTGTTTCCCAGGTCTGTAATGATTTAGACCAAAGTCTGTCTTTGGCACAATAAACTATTTTTCCTTTTCTGCTGCGAGGTGATTTAGAGGTGTTACTAAGATGAAGCTATTTTTCAGATTTACAACTACCTCGACAAATACGTTGTTGGTCAGTGTTTTGCCAAGAAGGTGCTTTCAGTTGCTGTGTATAATCATTACAAGAGAATCTACAATAATATCCCATCTAACCTGAGACAGCAAGCAGAAGTTGAGAAACAGACTTCTTTAACGCCAAGAGGTTTGTATGATACTTGGTATTTTTCTGGTCAAATAAATTACCATTTCAGGGCCCTAACTTAAGAAATCTAAGAAAGGTTTTACCCTGACACTAGACGTTCTATAACTGAAATGATCTAAAAGAATTCCTACTAGATATAATTTTCACTGGGAACTTCTCTGATTTATTTAAGTGGTAATCAGAAGGTTTATGGTGCTTACCATATTAAATGCTTAGCACTTTTTACTGATACATATTATGGGGTTATTCTCCTTTAACTTTCTAAAGTAAGCCTCCTAAATTTTTCTTTCTAATCTCATTTGCTGCTTAATGGTAAATCTGCTGCTTAATCTGCAAGCAACAATGCAGATGAGGAAGGTGATATTTTGCATGGGTAAATTGATGAGTACTTAAATTTCTAACTTCCCTTGCTCCTGCTGGCAGCATCTGCTGGCCACCACGGTATTGTTCCATATCTAGCAGGTGTGGATGGAGTTACTCTTGGCAGTTACTCTTTTGCTGCTGAGTAAGTGTGTAGCTATGTTGATCTAATTTATTTTTAGAAGTAGGATTAAGTTGCCATCTCTGACTCAAAAGTGTACCTTGGGTGGTTTTTTTTTTTTTAAGGTGTTTTGTTCTATCTTGCAAAAGTTACCACGTTAAGCAGCCAGAAATCTTCTTTGTTTTTTGAATTTACATAAAGAAATTTCTTAACTGAGGAGGGAACATTAGTAGCACTGTTCTGGTAATGGTAAGAGAGCAGTTGTGTACCTGGCACCAGGACATTCCTGACCCTCCACAGGGAGATAACATGGTCCATACCCAGAGAGACTGGCAGTGCATGTTTACATATTTCAGAGTTCTGTCTTTATAACAAAGTCTTACGTTGTAACACTCAGGGAGAGTTTAAGGAACTTTCTTCAAACCAAAATTGTTACTGCATTTTTTTCCCTTCTATGATTGGTTGTAAAGTGAATATCTAATTAGAGGTAATAGATTGTTACTGTTTTAAGAAGTAGAAAGCTTGCTGTCATTTTAAAAATATGCAGGTTGGGTTTTGGGTTAATTTTGACAGCAATAAAAAATAGCTCTTGTGGGGATTTCTTGTTAGAAATACATTTGATGAGATGTATTCAGAAGAGGGCAAGAGGTGGAGAATTTATAAGCTTTTTTAAACTTACTTTTTATTACTGTTTTCATCCTCTCTCTTAGAATTAGAAATCAGAAGACGGGAGGATGAGTACAGATTTACAAGTAAGTGAACCCTCTCCTCATGTCCTCCTCTGCAATACCTACTTTTATGACATGTAGAACAGTCTTCAGTGACTGCTAGTTTGAAATGTTGGGTGAAGTCCAGTGCTTGTACTTTTTCATCATGGAAATCAACAGCTTGGGTTTATTTCTTCCCATATGTTAAAAATATATATAAGAAATTAGAGTTAAAATGAGAAAATTTGTAAGGATTGAAAATTTCTCTTGCTTTTTAATGTAGAGGAATATTTTTAGGTAATCCACTGTGCCACTGGAAATTCTTTTTGTATATGCCTGTGCACAAACATGATTGGAACTCATGTTTTTGTAATAATTGTGCTGTATTTCTGTTGCAGTCCTCTCTGTAAGCTTGTGTACAGAGAGGATTCTAGATTTGCAGAAGAACCAAGCTGTTACTGTGTGTTTAAGGTAATGACAGACCTTGTTGGTGCTCAAACAGTGCTGTTATTCTTCTCTTCAGAGCTCCTGCAGATTGCTGGAATCAGTCCACATGGTAATGCTTTGGGAGCATCAATGCAGCAACAAATGAACCAGCAGATACCTCAGGAAAAACGGGGAGGAGAAGTACTGGATTCACCCAACGATGACATTAAACTTGAAAAAAGTAATATTTTGCTGCTTGGACCAACTGGATCAGGTATACAGCTGCATGTTTCTATAGGTGTCCTATTTTTCATTGAACTTGTTGTTAATGAGTGATTTTCCTCTTCTGTGATTATTCAGATTTGGTTTATAAAAAAACTAAACTGTGACTTTCAAACTGGGATTCCAGTGCTTTCATGCCATGTTGACACGCTGAGCTGGTGGCCTTAAAATGGAACGAGCTGTAGTTGTGTGGTTTTCTTTTTTCCTTTTTTTAATGCCTATATTTACTGACTGAATAAAAGATGCCACTTTGGCTAAGCTGAAATAAAATGCATTTATAGTTTCTCTGCTTTAGCTGGCAAGCTGAGATGCTGCAGTTAGTGCTGTTTCACCTCTGGGACTGATTAGTTGCAGGGGGTTGTAAAGAGAGATTATTTTGTATGTTCATAAGACTTGGGAGTGTTTGTGCTGAAGTGATGGCATTTTGCAGACTTTTTTGGGAGAACATTCACTAAACAATATTTTAATTCTGTTTCTTCCCAACTTCAAAGCAGGAGCAATTGGACTTTGCACTGCACCCTGAGTGTCTGCAAAGGACTACTGATTTATTTAATCTTTAAACTCTGCAAGTACATGTGTTATGGTTTTTATATTGTGTGACATTTTGTGATACTGTATGCATTTCAAGCTGCCTTAAATGTGTATTATTAAACTAAAACCAGAAATACAGCCTGCCAGTGTAAAAACCACTGCTTATGAAAGCTATCTCCCTTGGAAAATATTCTTATATTAAGATGTTGGCATGATTCAGAATGTCTAATAAGAGTAATGATGATCCTGTGGTAAAACCTAGAGTGGTTTGGGTTGGAGGGTACCTTAAAGCTCCCCTCATTTAAGCCCCTGCCATGGGAATGGGACACCTTCCACTATCCCAGGTTGCTCCAAGCCCTGTCCACCCTGGCTTTGGACACTTCCAGGGATGGGGCAGCCACAGCTTCTCTGGGCAACCTGTGCCAGGGCCTCCCCACCCTCACAGAGAAGAATTTCTTCCCAATATCTCATCTAAACCCACCCTCTCTCAATTTAAAGCCATTCCCCCTTGTCCTGTCACTACACACCCTTGTAAAAAGCCCCCGTCCAAATACTTGGACTTGTGTGCCCTAAGAGAAATGTGTGGCAGTTCTAACATGCAGCTTTTATTTTACCAGGTAAAACCTTGCTGGCTCAGACTCTGGCTAAATGCCTCGATGTCCCTTTTGCTATCTGTGATTGTACCACCTTGACTCAAGCTGGCTATGTTGGGGAAGACATTGAATCTGTCATCGCAAAACTCCTGCAAGATGCCAACTACAACGTAGAAAAAGCACAGCAAGGTAAACTTTTAATGTGTGTTTCAGAGACTTAATTTTGTTGAAGTGCTCTAAGCTTTTGAGACCACCGGTATTCCTGAAATTGGTGTTCCTGCTGCATGTACCCATGCTTTCAATCAGACAGAATAAACCTGAAAAGAGCTCCAAGTGTATCTTGTAGTTTTGTTTTTGTCCATAATTGGACAAAATTGCACATGTTTTTGCCGTCTGGAAGTAGAACAAGACTGCTGCTCTCTCAAATTTTATTATTCTCTGTAAATTCTTGCTTCTCTTTAAAAGTAGGGTCTTCTTTAAACCCATTTTCTGTGACTGCAGGAATTGTTTTTCTGGATGAAGTAGATAAGATTGGCAGCGTTCCTGGTATCCATCAGTTACGGGATGTTGGGGGAGAAGGTGTTCAACAGGTAAATACTTCCATGGAGTGATTCTACTTCCTGAGTGAACAGGACATGTGATCCTGTCATGTCAAACAGCATGGGAATGTATGGAGTCACAGTTCTTCAGCTCCATAATTGTTCACCTTTGAAAGACACATCTTTCCTCTTGACTTTCTTCATTTAAAAACCATAATCTCAAAACCAATTTGAGACTTTCTCATGGAAATGTTTTAACTGAAAAATGTCTTCGCAGCATTCAGACAGCCAGTTCATAATGTAGGCAAGAACAGATAACATTTCCCATTTAAACAAAACCCTTAAAGCAATTAATCATTACATGCATAACTGTGCATGGGAACCACATTAAAGGAACATTTTTGTCCTTGAGTGGGATTGTGTCATAGGGAAAGCTGACTTTTTTGGACACTTACTGTTACTATAAAGGCATAAGGGAGCAAAAAATACAAGTACATCTGTGGAAGTGAACATAGCATGGTGTGCCCTCTTACATGATGCTACACAATGGAAATTTCTTATTGCTTATTTATTCTTTCCTTCTTAGGGCTTGTTAAAATTACTCGAAGGCACAATAGTAAACGTTCCAGAAAAGAATTCTCGGAAACTACGTGGAGAAACGGTGCAGGTTGACACAACAAACATCCTGTTTGTAGCTTCTGGTGCTTTTAATGGTCTTGACAGAATTATCAGCAGGAGGAAAAATGAAAAGGTGAGTGCATCAGGCTGTATCTGAGCTGAAAAATCATCATCTTAATTACTGTTTGCAATACTGACTTTTGTGGGTCTTGCTGTATTTGTAAACACACTAAATTTCTTTATTTCAGCAAATGGTGCTAAAAGCTATCATCATCTTAAAATACCTGGTCCTGCAGTTCACTGTTTTGTAGATTAATGTCTGGGGACAGGGTTCTGGCTGCAGCATTCCAACAAAATGTGCTCCCTGTCTCTGACAACAAAGGAGTGACTGAGATTCAAGTTATTGTTCATGTTAATTCGTGTAGCTTCCCATGTAAGCAAACTGCTTCACTTATGAAGTGTCATTAGTACTTGTAAAATGACCAGAACACATTGATAACCTTCTTTATTTTAAGAAAAAATTGCTCTTGTACTGATGTATTAATCCTTCACTGAGGGAATTCAATTTTATAAGAAACTGATTGTAGCAAGGGGTCTACTTTAAGTAGTTTCTTGAGCTTGAATTAGTATGTAACGACATAATCAGTCACTGCAGATTTTTTAATACACGTGGAAAGTGATTTATTTATATCAAGAAAACTCAGTTATTGCAGTTCTCTAAGCAGAACACGTTTGTTTTGCAGTACTTAGGATTTGGGACACCATCTAACATGGGGAAAGGCAGAAGGGCTGCAGCAGCAGCTGATCTTGCCAATATAAGTGGAGAGTCTGACCCACAGGAAGATATCGAGGAGAAGGATCGCTTGCTGCGCCACGTGGAAGCCAGGGATCTCATAGAGTTTGGCATGATTCCTGAATTTGTGGGACGTTTGCCTGTTGTGGTTCCTCTGCACAGCCTGGATGAGAAAACCCTCGTACGGATTCTTACGGAGCCACGGAATGCTGTGGTTCCTCAGTACCAGGCACTATTCAGCATGGATAAGGTTTGAGTTTTTATTTGATGACTCTTTGGTGCTCTTGTTTATAAATACAGTGGTGTTTTCAGTAATGCTTGCACTCAACACAGAGTTATAAATGAAACAATTAACTGCCCATTTTTCTCTGTGTAGTGTGAATTAAATGTAACTGAAGATGCATTGAAGGCTATAGCCAGACTGGCCCTGGACAGAAAAACTGGTGCCAGAGGTCTTCGATCTATAATGGTGAGTAAATTAAGTCTTACAAGCAGTAAATGAAGCTTCCTGGATGTGTGTGTATGGACCTAATCGTGACCATTTCCAGTCAAAACCACACTTAGTTCTGGCCCTTACAGAGATACAGTAAGTCTTTTTAAAGCTGTGAGTATTCAGAGTTCTTCCAAGAAGACTCTCTAGCTCTGAAAATCACTTGCTTATGTAGAAGAGGGCATACAGAAATGTTTTCCCCTCTATTTTCTTGTAGGAAAAGCTGCTGCTGGAGCCCATGTTTGAAGTGCCCAATTCTGACATCGTATGTGTGGAAGTTGACAAAGATGTTGTAGAAGGCAAAAAAGAGCCAGGATACATTAGGTAAAACCGTAACAGAAGTAGCAGAACAGACCAGTAATACAACTAGACAGGTATACTGATGGAATAAACACAAATCCATGCACACAACCTAAAAAAGATTCAATGCTCTGTATGTTGTACACAGCTGAATTAGTGCCTGTTCTGGCCTAGAGACTTTGGATTTGTATTGCTTTAGTTTTTAAACAGAAGTTTTAAAATAAACACATGTGAAGTTACTTTTGTGTGTGTATACCTGTAGAAATAGAAGTAGGTTTTAAGCGAACAGTAAAAATTTGAAATTCAGTTGTGACTGTAGTGAAATTTCTGAAATGAAACTGTTTCTTTCCTCCTAGTTTTTACCACTGATGTGGGGTTTTTGATACAAGCTCCAGGCTGCCACAGTTTTCTGCATTACTCTTGCAGCAGTGGAGAGCCACAAAGGCACATCTATTGATATGCTGAACTCTTGTTAAAATAATCAATTTAATGTTGTAAAGATTGTGGTAATGATGTGGAATGTTGAAAACACTGGACAAAACTGGATTAAAAAAAAAAACAACAACAATGGTTTTAGTGAATGGAGCATGGAATTGAGAGGGAATGGGTCAGGTTAAAACTGGTTATAAAATTCCCAAATTTCAGGCCTGAAATTTAGGAACCGTGTCTTGGTTTCTACCACTGACAATGTTGTTTGAGTGGCTTTCTCCACTCAGGTACATTTGCTCATTTCAGCATCTTGTCTGTGCTGAAGCTTGGCTCAGCCTCGTGTTGTTGAAGGGAGTGGAAAGCATTACACTGATGGTTGCTTTAAGCGATTTTGTATAGCACCAGAAATACCAAATTTATTGATTAAATCAAACAACTTACTGAAAATCAGAAGGCTAATTGAATTCAGTCAATGAGCCTGTGTGCTGGTGGCACTGCAAATGTGCACAGCAGCATTTCCAGATCAGAAGGTCAGAACTTTTGTCACGGGGCACTGTGCATGTGACAGGTTTGTCAGAAGTTATGGAAAGCGTCTCTTGTTTTTTTCCTCAATTTCCAAGGAATCAGATCATTCCTTTCAATCCTAGGGCTCCCACCAAGGATTCGTCAGAAGAAGAGTATGACTCTGGAGTGGAGGAGGAAGGCTGGCCTCGACAGGCAGATGCTGCAAACCATTAAACACTGTCGGAACTCTCACCCACAAAAAGCTCACTCGGTTCTTTCCGTACGATTGCCTCTGGCTCCAGCCTGATCCTAAAGGCACCGGATCCGTCTCGGATACGACTCGTGACGAGGAACTTCATCAGCTGAATCAGATCGTGTATTTTATTGCAGCATCACATTGATTTGATGGACAGAGTGTGGACTGGGATGGCATAATGTTCAAATACGGATTGTATATTACACTTGTTCAATTAAACTGTATAGCAAATGCAGCAGCACCTGCACTGCCCTTGCCAGAAACTAAACCAGCAGCGCGGGTGCTGCCAATAGTTAGATTTAACAATAATGTTACTCTGCAAATGGGAAATCAAAATTAATAATTAGTAGAGGGTGAGTAAACTATCTTAGCTCCTGGTACGGCTCACAGGGGGTTATGTTCAGGTCAGTGTTAGAGTCCTGCTGGTGTGTGAAACCCAGCGGGTGCTGGAGTGACTTGTTACATTGGTGGGGGAGGAAGCCCTTTTGGAAAAACGGGGACACGCTTTGTGACACTGCTGGGAGGTTCTGCTAAAATGTGACACTGGTTTGTTACAGTAATTTGAATATCGAATAATACCCTTCACGTCTCCATTGGGAGCCTTAATCACCTTGGATACTGTGAAAGAAGGTGAACTCAGTCATTTGCTGGTTTTCCAGAGGGGTAAACAAGATTCCTAAGAAGCGGTAAAACCATCTAAATTGGGATGAGAAGTCGCCATAAATTTTTAAATATTAATGTTCTAATATAGTACATTTTGTTTAACGTATTGGAACTATCATGCATCAATTTTTTGGTGCCAGGTATTTGCCCAACCTATCTTATAATGTTAAGAGATGAAAGAAGTAAATGTATAATATTTTTGCTGTAATCAGTAGTGATTGTTCACATGACAGTGCTTTTTAAGTTATATTCTCAAATGCTAGATTGCATCTTGTGGGTTTATCTTCGATTTTTAGTCTCACAGCAAGCAATCCTCCCTCTTCTGTTCTCCACCAAAATTAATTAAATCCTTTAGGAAAGTCTTTGTAAAAACACTAAAGGACCTGTATGTTTTTGATTTGTTTCAGGAATTAAAATTGTCACTTACAACTTTGTTTTGTCCTTTGGTGAAAACGTGGACTTGAGTTTCCCTAAAACTTTAATTCACACTATTTAAATAAAACTTTCATCCTTCTTTTCAGTCTAGTGGATGTTTTAGGACAGGAAAGGATACCGAAAATCTATTGACCCTATTTTTGTCATTAGTTTTTGTCATGTAAATTGTATGTAATTACTTGTGTTCTTCCCTAGCAGCAGTGTGACATGCAGTTGAAGCCAGGTGCACCAGATACTTCCCGTGGGATTTCAGATTTTTTTCAAGTTAAAGGACCTACTACTGGTTCAAAAAAAGCTGCATTTGGAGTTGAGGATATTTCTGGAAGCTTGTTCCCCTTGAAACGGGAATCTGTGGTGAACTATCTGTAACTGCATCCTCACTTTCCTTTTTGTAGAGTGAAAACATATAACAGCTTTTAATTCTGAATCCTCTAATTCAAGTCCTTTTTTAAACAGATAGAAAAAACCCACGACATTTTAGGCAAAACTGTTCAACAACTTAGTTTTGAAAGTTGTTTGGAATTCTGTAACCAAGAACTGTTTTTAAGAACTGTAACTACAGTTTGTACTTCACCTCTGGCGTTTGAATAAAAGCGACTATTCAAGGAGCGGAGAGTTGTCATCCCTGACGCCATCCCCACATATTTTAAGTTTTAGGAGGAGTTTTTGAAACTTAATTTTTTTAAGTGGAGCGAAAGGCGGGCGGGGCGGGTCCTCCAAGCCGCCAGGCGGCGCTGTGGCGCTGTGCTGAGGCTGGAGCTGAGGCGCCGTCACAGCGGCGCGGTGAGGGCTGTGGCGGAATTATGGCGCAGCTGCCCCCGTTCC